>CM068965.1:17215736-17233685 GCA_035128595.1 Eptatretus atami
GCAGTGAGGAAAGGTGTAAAGATGTGGTCAGGGGGTTTTTGGAAACAAAGGAAAGAAAGTATGAGCAGAATAGACCGACAAGTGGTGTAAAGAGGTCTTTGCGTGTAAATGCTAAGGTTATCTAAACTGCACCCAGTTAGCGTCTGGCTCTTCTATATTGCTCATCCAGCACTCTGTTTCCACTCGTCACTCCGCACCAACCAGGAATTATCCCAAAACGGGAGTTGAGCTAAGGAACGCAAAACATGCAGCCAGAGAGCGCTGCGAACGAACCCGGAATGTGTGGAACGTACTTACTTTAAATTCTTGGTGGTGTGGAGCTGAGAGGCGGATGAGGTGGCTATGTCGGCGTTTCCCCCGCGCCCTCATGGTGGCGTGGACAATTCCCACTTGCGTTGGCCCTGCCCCTGCGAGGACCTGGTAGCAGAAATGGCCCTCATTCGCTCTGCACTTTTGCCACATGACAGAGCTCCAAGATTAAAACATGGGGCATGGTATTTAGTCGCGTTCCTCCGCCGTGAACGTGCACGCTCCCCCCACCTACATCCCCGCTGGTCCCAAAAGGCGGTGGGATTATCGACGGTTGATTGTGGTTGAGCAATGGCAGCGGTGGTGTAGCGTTAGTCAGTTGTAGTGTTGTGGTCCGTGGATGGAGGGTGGTTGGTTGTTCGTTATAGACTTGATGTAAATGTTGGAATGCTTGAGTTTGGGTTCGTGGTGTGAGATTTTTTGAAAAGTGTTGTGGTAGTATGAAAGTTTGTAGCGTTGTAATCTGAGTCTGGTGGAGGCCTAAAAAAACAAAAAAACAGTGCAGTTCTGGTATCCCGACTTTCCCCAATTAATTCCCGCTGACCCAATTTGTTTTTATTTTTTTTGCGAGGTCGACTTCCCGGGCGGCCTTTTTATGTCCGCTGTGCACGGCATCACTCCTGTGCCATTGTTGGCCACTGTGGTCTCAACAGAGAAAAATCAGCGGCTGTTTATTCAGTTAGGGTCAGAAACTTTTTATTGACATTTTAAAAACATTACACGACCCATGCTCACCCACCCTGGGGACACATCGATGGTGTCTTGTTCAAGTCGAAAATGACGCTGGATAGACATTCCGAAATTGACAGAAGTCAGGGCTGCCGTGCCAGACATTTGGTGTTCGTTTTTTTCACTTAAAGTGCCGATGTGGCACCGCAAGACACACAAGAATGTCATGACCCTGAGGTTACAGTGTTGATGATACTTATGTCTGGCGAAAAACGACGACAGCAACAAAAAAAACCTACAAAGTATGTTGTGTTAGAGGGAAGAGGAATGCAATTGTGAACATCGTCTAAATCGAAAAGGAAGTGTAAATTGAATATTTTTAAAAAACAGAAATGAAATTTCTTTTAAAAAAAAACTTTAGCCAGTTTTGTTAAAAAATAAGAAAAATCCCAATATCTTATCATTGGTGTGCCTTAATTAGACTGTATTGATTTGTCGGGGGAGGCGTCATGTTTATACCCTGTAAAACAGTAATACACATGTTTATTTTTTACAGCAATACCACCTGTCGCTTCACTGACAGGATACAGGGAAGGAGGGGTGGAGGTGAGGAGAGGGGAGCAGGGGAAGTGGGAGGTGAGGGAGGAAATGGGGAGAAGTGAGGGGGTTATCTGGGGGTGTATAACAATTGCTATGGTTGCTGGATTATGCAGATTAAATTTAAAGTGCATTAGTTGGGGGTTGAGTTTTCTTATTTTTGAGGAGTATATACCTCATGGATGCCCCCAAAGGGGTGTAATTCTAGGATTTTTTTGTCAACGGAAGGGGTCTAAATGTCCTCTGATATACAAGATTTCAGGGCAGTTGAATGGGAGATGGTCTTTCTTCAATTCCTTCATCGTGTCGTGTCCGGGGGGTTAACCCCAACCCGGACGATGACCGAACAGTTCTACTGGAGGCGACAGCGAGATTCAGGATTATGGCGTGGCGCGGGACGGAGTGCGGCGAGGGCGGAGGACAGCAGCATGGGTTTTTTAAACTCGACCCATGACAAATAGACAGCACAAGCAACTTAATATAATACGGGGGTTTAATGAAAATAAAATCAATATTTACAATGGTGATATATTCAAAGTGTAATTAATAAAAACGGAACGGTAGGTCACTAAATCCATATTTGAGGCGCCTCCACAAAGACTTTAATACAGACAAGGGGACAGAATCTAAATAAAATAATATCCCTCCCTTTCCTTCTGGCCACTTAGCTCTGTGCCAGAGATGAGTTTCTGAAGCTTGGGTCACCAAACCGCAATCGTCACTGCCGTGGGAAAATGTGCCCAGTCCACCCTCTGGGCGGGAACGTATAGGAGGCAATTCGGGCGGTGATACTCAAACACCAGGGCTCAGAAACTTGCCGTGAAGCTGTCGTCAATCGCACTTGCCGATGCGCTCCCTCTGTAGAATGGTTGCCATTTCTCTTCCTCCGATGGCACAACACGAGGCTTTGAGGCACGGTCTCACCACGACCCAGCCAACAGTCAATGGCCAGCGTTCTTGCTTCATCACGACGAAACAATTCACCTCATCACGAACACCAGAATTTGTGCATCCTTCTTCACACCAATGTCGAGGAAAGCCAGCGTAATGCCCTTCTCATTTCCAAACCGTGATCCTGCCTCACTCACTTTTGGTAACCGCTCCTTCTTCGTGTCCTGCTCCGACTCTCCTCTCTCTCTCTCTCTCATCTCTCTCTCTCTCTCTTCTCTCTCTCTCTCTCCTCTCTCTCTCTCATCCTCCCCTTCCTTCTCTCCTCTCGCCTGCTCGGAAATGCAGCTCAGTTGGTTTTTCTTCGGACGCGATCCCTTTTTATCCGCCATTCTTGAAATGCAAAACATAGGAAAAGGTCACAGGGGGCAGATCACATACTGGGAGAAATTATCCTTAAACCCTACCTAATTTAAACACGCACCCCACACTCCCCCATGTGGTGACACGTAACACTTAAAGTGACAGCTTCCCTACTTAAGTTGCATCAAAATGTTTCCCTTCCAAGCTGCTCTATACAATCCTACTCAAGTCTGAAGGGGCTGAAGTCCTGACGGTAAATGTCTGTTGGGTAATGGCACGTGATTCGAAGGAGGAATGGCGCCATTGCTAATGAACCGCTTGGCAATGTCCGAGGCTCGTGTGGCAACAAGTAAATTAATGGATAAAGGATGGGAAAAGACCTACTGAAAGCCCACGTAATATATATTGTTCCATAAATCCATTGGACATAAGGGAAGGGCTATCTGAACGAATGTTAATGAAATAGCTGTCTTGGACTGCTATTGTTGTTTTGCCATTGCCTGGGGAGTGCCGGTTGGCAGAACTGCAACGATATGTTCTCATGTTGAGTACGGTGACTTAGCAAAGGCATAACGGATTCCCCCAGAGGTTGCATTTCCACGGACTGTTTCCCTTAGTTACAAGCATATATTGTGTGTCGTTCAGGCCCTACTCTTGAACTTGAAGTTTGTGCATGAGGGCATGGAGGAGTCTGGCCTCAGAGGGTTTTAGATGAGGTTGTCTTTTCCCGCAAAGACACCTTCCTGAAAAAAAACGTGGTTTATGTTTTGCATCTCGACAACTACTGGCTTGCAGTCGCCAAACCTTGCCTAACTTACGGCCTTCGTGGATTATCGTACTTTTACATAGAGGTACTTCCGTTTTTCTTACTTCTTAGTCCTCGTGTTCTTTATCTGCACGTTTTTTTTTTTAAAACATTTTGAATGCCTTATTCACCCAAAGTGCTTTTCTTGGGACAGTGGAATGGCGTCCCCAAGATCTGCACTCGGGGTTATGGTGGTTCTGTACATGAAGCGATGACCGCTTGATTGATTATGGTGAGTGCGTACCTGCGTGACATGACATAGATTGGATGATGCTGTCACAGCTTTAAAATTTCTTTTGAAATACCTGTCTGTCCCTCTTCACGGTGTCCTGACAATTCTGGAAATGCAGGGCTGCTCGTCGCCACGATGGACAGATTCCTTGTTCCCGGAATCAACGACAGGTGGCCAAGATTGAGCCTGCGTGAGAGGCAATGTACAAGACGATTGACTTTGAGGTGGAGGATTTTTCGACAAGAGATTTGGTGCAATCACGACTTATGCATAGTACGCAAGTGTGTGCTTGCACCTGCCTATTGATTGTCTTTCTCAAATTTGGCCGACAATCGTATTTAATTCTGAGTGCTTGTAATCTCACTGTCCACTAATTTTGTGAACAGGAAAACAATGCTTGATGCATCGCTGGCGATAACCCATCACTTTCTCTACCGGCATTGAAGGGCTTTCTCAGGCTCAGGTGGCAAAGACCGTAATTCCAGGAAGGTGAACGGAAAGTTTTCAATCCGCTTGGTGCGAAATTGGACCCGAGTGTGGAGAAGCTGTAGGAAACTTCGTGTGCCCTTATCTATCTCTTTATCATGCTGAAATGGTCGTTGCCTCATGTTACACTTGTAACTGCACAACAACACATGGTGGGTATGTGCACAGGTCATTGGATTATTGTCAGAAGGTGTTTTGCAAAGGGGAGCCCTAAACAAATTGATATCCGAAATAGATCACGGAAGCCTCCGTGGTGGCAGACTACAACAAACGTAACTTCAGCTGGTTTCAATGCCATGAAAATGGGTTCGGATCCTTGTCTATTTTCATTGATCGAAGATTTGAAAAGATCACTTCTTCTATTCCTCTTTGGCTCATTTATTTACTTCTTTTACTTATTTTGTTTATTACAACTCTGTTATAGATGTCTGTAAAAGTATTTTCATCAACCATCAAAACTTTCTTGCTCCTCAACATCATTTGTACTGAAGACTTGCTCCACCATCGCACATGTTTAGCTAGCCATTTGGGGACTACAAATGGCTATATTTTCTCCCCTATCCTCTTTCCTATTCTCTGTAGGCCCTCTAGTGTTTGGGTATGAGCCAGATAATGATAACGAGAAGGTGGCTCCATCCCAATCACTCTTACATTGAAAGGTGACTGGCAAGAGCGTGCTGTTGCGCCCTATCGGTGCTTGTTGATGACAGTGCGCACTCGCAGAATGAGAAGATCAACAAGGTAGACTTTGAAGGACGTACCATTTTTGCTTTTCGGCCAAATTAAACCAGTATTCTTTTCTTGCGTGCAAAACATTTAGATCTTGAATGTAAAGTCGGTTCATTTCATTTCCGATGAATTGGATGCTTGGTGCCGATTCGAGTTGCACCATTCCGTAGCAACAAAACGGTATTTTTGTTATCATTCGTGGCATTGTGATTACTCTGGGAAAGTTTCCTTGAACATTGCAATCTCATTGTTTCACGCTTTCAGGACCACTTCATCGAAGGAACGAAAGGGTGTTGGCAGCGTACTTTTCATGAGCTTTTCTACGCTGTCCTAATCTGCAACTTGTGGTTCTTCAATGGGGAAAAAGAAAACATTCATCACAATTACAACCCATCGGTTCGTCTCTTCCCCTCCCCTCTCATTGGTTTTCTTGTTTTGCCTTTTTATGGTTTGTTGGCTAAAATAATGGCCAGTTGTAATCATTAGTTTGTGGCATTTGCGTGTATTATTTTATTGTTATTTCTCTCCTTCATGGAACACAAGGTTGTATATTTAAGCTCAGGTACATTCAATGTTCTTGTGTGTCCACATATATGATAAGCATGGACAAACCACAAGCAAAAGTAAGGAATTAAAAAAAAATAAAAACATGATAGAAATTACTGTTACAGAGTCCGCATAAATCATTCCTGTATTTAGTGGTTTTTGTGGCCAAAATATAACTAAACAACAACCCCTTCCCCAACCCACAAAAAACAGAGGTACAAACTGTGGCTACAACGCTTCAGCTGAATTTAAAACACGCCACCGACAAGTTCAAATGCATTACCACCACTGTCCATTCACTTCCACCGCATACACTTCAACTATCTGCACAGCAAACCAACACACTTCAACTTGAAAAGACGCACACCTGTAACTTTAATGTTATCTAACTCAATGCAAATGGCTTCATTAGAAGATATGCAACACACACTCACTCTCACAAACAAACATTCACGCAGTCCGTACAAAGAAACAAACTAGAACAGCACTCGTTCGAACTCGAGAGCATACCTCCGCCAGGCTGAACAGTTAATGTTTTTGGATCCACTGATAAGGCTAATCTGGATCCGGACCAGAACCACATCTAATCGGCTTGTTATTGTCGCCGAGCCACTCATCCACCTCGTTTTGTCATAACTCGTCCACAAGTCACCAGCAAACAAAAACAAAAAAACATTGGAAACCATCCCACACTAAACCCGATGTGGAACACAAGAGGTGAAGCCTTCATCTACAGATCATCATGCAAGACACAAAAGCACTTCTACCAACGGAGAACACACTCAAATTTTTGAAAATTATAATGGGTAACAAAGAACACACAAACATTTACGTGCCATGGACAATCCCCCACGGTACAACCAAACACTCATCAAAACTACGAGAGTTCATGGAACACCTACCCTGCGCTGTCTTGAGAAAACAGAACTTGGGCAGGTTCTACGAGTGGTAAATTGAATTGGTCGAGATACGTAAAATGCCGTAATATTTGTCCATGGTCCTGATACCACGGAAGGTTTTTGAAAGTGCCAAAAAGGTGATTCATTCTACATGTTCAAGTATATAATTAAATGAAATAAAATAAAGATTTTAAAAGTTGTATTTAAAAAAATAATTCGTCGAGACTGTTGATGCAGTCAAGTCTTCTCACGACTTTATTTACCTAGGTTTATGTTAATTCTCCGTGCCTGTTCTATGTCTGTCCTATATAAACGTCCTTAAAAACCAGTACAGTAAGTTTCCTGTTTAGAAAATTGAATTTCAATTTTGTTGACTGCCAACAGGCAGACAGAGTAAAAAAAAAAATTCTCACTCCTTCTCTTGGCATGTGCAATCGGGACAAATTTCCGAGAGGAAGTACAGTAAACCACAAGTTTGTTTTCCGATTTGTGTTCAAAATTAACCTTCATTTGAATCAGTATTCCTCGATCATAAACTGATTGTTTGGTAAAACAGAAGAAACAACAGACAGACGGAACCGATTTGCTATAACCCCAGCTTTTCGTTCACGTGCGCGGTGTAACTACAGCCACTAATCGCTCCCTCCCAAAACCATCATCGGAGGAGACTTCAACGAGCCAAGGACAGGGCTTGTACACCCCATCACAACCAAGCACCTTGAGGCCAAACCATTGTCGGCACAACTAAATTCATTATTCACACAACAACCACACACACAAACACACACACACACACACACACACGATTATTCACGCATAACCAACATGGTGAACAGTACACAACCTTAGATTACTAACACCTGTTATCATTACCATAATACAGCAATAGACCTCAATGCAAACAAAACAAAATATTACATTACATCAATAGTCCGTGAGGACGAGCTTTTCGTTGATTTCGGTGGCAACCCTCTTGAAATAAATGAAACTTGGAAGATAGATTCATCAGAAATACTGGACAGATATCTAAGTGTTGTCGGGGAAAATCATGGAACAAAGGGTGAAATTAACCATTTAATCACCTATAATTACGAAGGTGTGCTCTATTAGGGCCAAGTGCTTTGAAGATAGTGCTTCTCTCGAAGGAAGTGTGTATACTGTATACGTGTACAATTTCAGATGGCAGCTCCCGTGGTAGGGGGTGAATGCTTGATCCATCTTTATCAAAATAAAGGCAAAACACGGGGTGAGTTTTCAAATTTCACCGATAATAAGTTGGGATAAGGTGAAAGAATGTGCAGCGAAATGGATATTTCCCTGGATAGAGTGGAACGGGAAGGTGACAGTGAACGACACCATGACCTGTTTATGAAGTCAGAACTGGCCGACCTCGTCCCGTTCTATGGCTATCATCGCGAGTGCTACAGCTTTCACCAATAAAACGCTTCCTTGCCTCGAGCGGGCTAGCGGAGTTCAGCTGCAGAAGTCAATGCCGTTCTCGAAGGCCGGTCATTATAACCGGTGCAAATCCGCTGCCCACTAAGATTGGTTTTTGAGCATTGGAACAACTCAGTTCAAAGCATACCCTTATACAATGGCTGATCATGATCGACGAGAAGTAGAACCGACTCGCTGTCGAGAAATGAACAGAGGTGTGTGCGTCCAATGCATTCGATGAATTCTGTCATGGACCAAAGCTCGGCGATGTCCTTCTAATAACATCGCATTGTGAGGACAAAGTAAATCCTCCAAAACATACGCATTTTGGAGTTTCTTACCTGGGAGATTGTGCAATTATTTTGCAATTCAATCCGTGCGATCCGCACGTCCGATGGGCCTCTGATTTGGATTGATCTGAGGTCCATGATGCGTGGTTTTTTGCCTAATGATCGGGTCTTACTCTCGCTACTCCCTGCATATTGGTCCGAAGATGTGTAACTTTCGAACTCTATCCTTTGGCATACCAGAATGTAAGTCTGGGTAAATGAGACCTATATCAAACAGCAGAATAAGTACCGGATATCAGGCGCCATAGCCTGCGATCAGCGTGATCGAGCACTCTAAAGAGACTGTAAACCAAGCGTGGAATCACTGGCATCACTCTGAATTCCAAGAGCAGTACAGCGGTGGAATTCTGTCCCAATCCGACAGCAGTGATTACTCCCAGTGCGAAAACATGTGGGTACATGATGATGGTCGTGTCAAAAAGATCTTGACCATCGACGAAGACGCGAGATGAGGCCGACGTCTGTAAAGGTCATGGGAATGCTTTGAGCAGAGGTAAATCCATTCACCTGCAGTCATTGAATTTGATCAGTGTCAGCTCTGATGTCGTAGCCAACACGCGTGCTGCCGTGAATGACATGATGAACGCCTGGACCGCTGGCGAAAGAAAGTGACTGCCAAGTTCCTTTGGACGTATTAAGCTACTGGCCAGTCGGATCTGCATGCTTCCCATCACAAAATGAAATTGCAGTATTTTCGGGTCAGGTAGACCGCGTCAAGGATCAGAAAGGAATCAGATATTAAATCTTGGACCGACAACTCTTTACCAGGTTAATGATGCTTAGGTTAAAGCAAAAAATGTCGACCTGAAACTTGTGCTTCACAATTCACCCTCGTCCCAGTTTCATATCCATGGCTAGCACAGACGGGTCCTTGCTAAAACAAATAAGCAGCTCTCCTCCTCTGTCTTGAGACCAAAGTGGCCTGATTGCCTAAATGACGTTATTCCTGTGAATGGCCGCACTCATTGCTCGATGGGCATGGACTCTCATCCATGGTCTTTCATGTGCATCTTACTTGGAAACCTCGTGCCAACTGGCAACCATCCCTTGACCAAAGTCTGTCGTTTAAAGTGAACTTCGGCAAGTACCCTCCAGGATCGACGTCATCTTTGATCGCTATCCAGAGTTTTTCAAATCAAAGTCCACTGAACTATTCGAAGAGATCAAATCAGCTCTTCGATTTTGCAAACACATCTACAGACCAGAGCAAAGTGCCTGTCTGCTGGAAGAATTATCTTCTGAGCAGCAGAATAAGGAACAGGCTAGGTCGAGTCTATTATTCTCAGTGGATACAGCAGGGTTGGCAGACTCCTGTTTCGATCTCTACATTGCCATGGGGACAGCTGTCATAAAGGTTACGACTGATGACGGGAGGTCACATGTTGTCGTAGTAGATATCTATGTTGTGATCATTGTGAAGCAGATACGCGTCTTATACTGACTGCCAGCATGCCTCACACACGCACAGTACCTTTGTCGTCATACGGAGCCAAGACTCCGATGGTCGCAACGATCGCTCATATCTCGGTACGGGACTTTCCGCGACGTCTTTTCCGAGACGGGGAGTGAAAAGAAAGGCCAGATCTCAACCTGTCAATTCTCTCTGAAGATGATGGCACTCGTTTTAGGTGAAGAAGCCATCCCTGGGCTTCGTACGTTCACTGGATGTGACTCGGTTAAGCGCTTCATCGGTAAAGGCAAAAGAAGAAAGCTTTACATTATTCAGCCGGAATGAGGAGTATCAGGCAGCGTTCCGAGATCTTGGGACAGTAGTTCATGGTTTTCAGAAATCGGCTTGCTCTGTCCTGGAACAATTCGTATGTCAGTTGTTACGGACAGTCTTTGTTCAAAGTGGTTGACGAGGCCCGACATCCATTTATTCTGCACGAAGGCTCTCTGCGAACAGAGTTGCCACCCCAGCTGTGATGCTGTTGAGGCAAGCATTCAAAGAGAGCAAATTATCAGATCGGTTTATCTCACGGCGATGTACCAAGCAGTACATCAAATGCCCCTATCCAGATAGCCACGGGATGGATGTCAGGTCAGACGGTATTTCTATATCATTGGATGACAAAAATGTCTGCACCTGTTGAACTGATGGAAGTCGATCCATTGTGGGTTGTCGAAGAATATGTGTGTGAGCTGGCATTGTTCGTGCAGTCGAAACAACATCTCCTGCACGGAACTATGTTCATGCAAAGACGTAATAACTCGCCACGCACACAGGTTGAGGAAGCATTACTGGAATGATGCCAGTGAATGAACGACCTATCCGAGAAGAAAAAGAAATAGAATTAATCATGAAAGTTTCATTCGGTACAAAAATTGCCACCGTTTCATCCTGAATGTGACAACATGGATATATTACATTTTAATTGTGACAACATGGATATATTTCCATTTATTGTGAACAACATGGATATATTACATTTAATTGTTGACAACATGGATATAATTTTTCATTTAATTGTGACAACATGGAATATATTTACATTAATGTTAACAACATGGATATATTTACATTTAATGTGACAACAGGATATATTTACATTTAATGTAACAACATGGATATATTTTACATTAATTGTAACATATGGATATATTTCACAATTTAATTGTGACAACATGGATATATTTACATTTAAATGTGACACATGGATATATTTTACATTATAATTGTAACATATGGATAATTTACATTTAATTGTGACAATATGGATATATTTACATTTAATTGTAACAATTGGATATATTTTACATTTAATTGTGACAATATGGGATATATTACATTTAATTGTAAAATATGGAATATATTATACATTTAATTGTGACAAACATGTGATATATTTACATTTAATGGTGACAACATTGGTATATTACATATTAATTGTACAAGCAGGATATATTTACATTAAATTGTATACAATATGGATATATTTACATTTATATTGTAACAATATGGATATCATTTACATTTAAATTGTAACAACATGGATTATTTACATTTAATTTGTAACCAATATGGTGATATATTTACATTTTAATTGTGAAAACATGGATATATTTACATTTAATTGTAACAATTATGAAATATTACATTTATTGTGACAATATGGATATATTAACATTTAATTGTAACAATATATGGATTATATTTACATTTAATTGTGACCAATATGGATTATTTACATTTAATTTAACAATATGGATTATTTACATTTAATTTGTGACAACATGGATATTTAGCATTTATATTGTGTTTTTGGGTGTATGTGTCTCCCCCAACTGACGTAACATCACCAGAACTGGCCTGCATCAGTATACACGAGACGTAATACCTTGTTTCCTTACATTAATCTTGATTTCTGAGCAGCGAGCCCCATCAGTGCCAATGTTCGAAAACTAGGTCATGTGCACTTCGAGTCCGAAAAGTAGTCATGTTCCACTATTTGTTCCCATGCAACATATATTTTTGGAAACTCTGTAGTTAAGAGCTTTCAGAAAATGTTATAGTTTCCTCTATTTCCTCGAGGGGTTCCAACGAACTGTTTTCCGGCACGTAGATTGCCGTGCCGCCAAGGCCTAACAAGCAGTATGAGACAATTTAAACATGACATTGATCAAGGATCCAACACTCGACACTAACAACATTGGACATCCCATCAACAGTTCATAGTGGCATAAAGCACTTCACATGCAACATAATACACACAGGATGCAGCGCAGGAGGAGGCCATTCAGCCACAAACCTGTGTTGCACCAAATCTAGTTATTCGTTACTATCACATAACAAGATACCTACATGTCCGACCATATATCTCCAAGTTGCATCCAGCTACCATCTGAATCTCATTTGAAACTTATATCACCTCTTTCCTCTGCCACTACTTTCCAGGAAGACCCATTTCAAGCATTAACCACTCTCAATCTCATCTTTCTTATACCCTCAAGTGCATGGCCCTGGTTCTGAACACTGCATAATTACACTCTGCGTGAAAAAGCTCCACTTACCATCTGTCCCACACCTCTTCGATTATCTTGGACATTCTCACCTTGACTTTTAGCTTCCATGGTTCACTGTCTGCTCCAATGCTTGGTCATTGGAACACAGGTAAACTGAATGTTTTATGATCGATGGATAAACATTAACCCTCTCATTGGCAAATGTCTGGAGGTATCAACTACTTGCGCATTTTTGATATTCAACTTTGCTCCTCTTTTCTCTTCAACTTGACACTCCATGAACAATTTGAAACGTTCGCAATGCATTGGTTTGACACAGATGCGACGACTCCTGCAGATTGGTGGACTTAAACAATGAAACTGCTTTCATTTTCATCTGCCTCTCCCTTCTGTCCGGAAATGGTTTCAAACTCCTCTCTCTCTCATCTCTCTCTTTCGTCTCTCTCTGTCCGTCTCTCTCTCTTCTCTTTCTCGCTCTCTCTCTCTCCTCGTCTCTCTCTCTCTCTCCTCTCTCCTCCCTGAACCCTTGACGTCAGCATGTGTCTTCGGCTTTCCAGCTGTTGGGCGTGCCGGGGATTTTTGGGTTGTACACTAAGTGTCCGGATGGATTGCCATTCATGGAGAAGTAATCACAATGTTATTTCAGAAAAGAAGAAAAATGGCGACTCCGAGTCTGTAAGTGAAGAGATCTCTGCGGCTCGCAAACGGAGACCATCACCACCAGAATCCAGATCCAAACTACGTATATTTTGCAACATGATTCTTCACCATTTGAGAGATATGGCCAAAAACAATATACTCCAAATATATCAAATGGTTATGGATGGATTCGGCTGAAACTTGGTGGAACGAGTTGGGACTGTGACAAGGACGAACTGATTAGATTTTGGTGAAGATCCCGATCCAGATTTGATATTTTTATTCCAAAGCGATTCTTCACCATTGAGGAAGGGCCAAAAAGAATATGTAGCACGACATCTCAAAATGTTATCTATGGATTCCGCAGGAAATTTTGGACAGGTTTGAGAAGTGTGACATGGACGAATTGATTCAATTTAGTGTGAAGGATTCCGAATACGGTCGTGATAAGAGAATTTTTCAAGTAATTCTTCACCATCGAGAGATGGGGCCAAAAACCATGTAGTCGCATGATATCTCAATAAAGTGTGGACGAGTTTTGAAACCTAAAACTCGTGGATGAGTTGTTTGGCGACAAAGAACAACGACCCGATTCGATTTTGGGTAAGGTCCGGCATCAAGATCCGACCTATCCGTGGCATACAAAATTAAAATATTCAGCCTGGCCGAGGTATGTTCTCTACCGATGCCGTTCCGTTTCACCACGTGTCACTCTACGACGGATTTTTCAGGTTTTGTTTGGCGCACAGATTCGTGTTTCTCCGCAAGGCCGCTTGTTCGGTTGCAAGACGAATTTTCCACCATAGGTGTGGTTACTCGTGAAGAAGTTAATGATAATTATGACGTCAACGTCAATAGTAATGTGGTGTGGCAGCCCTGTTGTAAAAACAAAAACTTTGACCTCCGTACCTCTGAAACTCCGTACAAAGGAAAAATTGAATACTTGGCTGCATGGCAATGTATTCATAGAGGGAATGAGTGTGATTTTTATGCCGTCATGAGGGGCCCTCGTTATGACTGTCATAATTTGCTTATGGAAAACGCTACATTGATCAGTTTGAAATTTTTGAGTGGTCACCTAGGGATAAAATGGGTCCGCAGAATAAAATTAGATGACGATCAGCAGTCACAAACTGATTCAACAGTCATATTGTTTAAAAAAAATAAAAAAAAAAGCCTTCTCTGAAGTGGCATGAAACAGATTGAGGCGAAACTTCACACGTATGACCGCCTATCCATGAGATAACAAAAGGTTCACAAATTGAATGTTGATGGTCACATGGATTTGGCAGCCATATTGGATTTACTCCAAAACCCATAAAAATGTTTCTTCTCCAGAATGGCTGGACATATTGAAGGGAAACTTCACACAAATGTTTCCCCAAGATGCACGCAAATGTTTTTCCTTCAACCTTACCCATCCTCTAATCTTACCTTATTTCATAAATCCGATCAAAAAAATTAAAAAATTCCTTGTATCCGTTTTTTCATTATTCTTCCTGAAAACCAGCGTCCTACTCCACCCACTTCCTGTATACTTTTCATCGACCCACTCAGTTTCAACTAACGGGTTTACCGATCCAATTTACCATAAACCTCTCCACGTTGCACTTCACCTTTCCTTCTCCTAATCTTCGCATGTATAGTCGGTCAGGCCAGATTATATCTGTGACTTGCTTACAAGTATCATGTAAACTGGTACTGACCTGATCTCAGGTCGGTGTTGTCAGTGACTAACGTCTCCCCCGCACAGGTTTTTTTGGTGAGGAGGATTTTGGATATGGACATCTCCAGCAGGATTAAAAACAAAACCTTGTCAAAGGGCAGAGGAGCTGCCTTGCTGAGCCAACGGCATCCCATCTTGTGTCAACTGTGTCTGGGACGTCCTCCTGCAGTTGGGTTACTTTTTTATTAGGAGGTTGGGTGCAGGTATTTGACTCTCGGCCACGTAAAACCCTTCATTCCGCAAAACAAAAAAGCAAAGAATCTGAAAACCACTCCGTGGATACCTCCTGTTCAGCTTCCCTTCCAGGGCAGCTTCACACGCATGAAGGGATTGGGGCATCTCTTCGGGACCCAATCCTTTGATAGATAGGGGGAAACCACGGGCGGTATAACATTCCCTGGTTCAGATTGCGGGAGAGTGTGTCGGAGTGGTTGCTAGGTGTCGCTCCACCAGACGGCGGTCTCCATGAATTAACCTGAGCGGTCCCTTTCGGTGGGTGCCTGGAATGTCCTATCCGAAGAGGATGATCACCTTGTCTCTGTTATCATCTTGGCTCAAGCGTTGGACAGTCGTATTTGCAGCACTTCTCTGAGGTTCGCGAGACCGGATTGCGGTGAGATAATGGTGGGTGGTTAACTACTTTATTTGTCTGGTCGCATCTGATTTGTTACCATTCCCAGTGAGTTGCTGTAGCTGTGTCCAATAAGATGATTTCAATGAAAATTGAGGTAACCACCGGTCAACGAGCGTATTAATGAGCTAGAGGATTGTACACTCCTTGGGTGCATTTTCCACTGAGTCTCTGTTATTGCTCCGACTGAGGGCGAAGTGATCTCACTGTGAGAAGGATGCATTCTACGCCACGTCGGTCTGTGGTTGATCAGTTGCCACAGACGAGATACACTATCCAGTCTTGGGGGATATTCAATGCATCGACTGGAAACTGAAAGGGATGGTTAGTGAGACATGTGTTGGTCCCCATGGGTCAGGAATATGAACCATGAATACACTAAGTTCTTGACTTGCAAGAAGTCATGGATTAGGGTGGCGGTCATGGTTTCACACGCCCACAAGCTCAATCGCTGGACTGGCGAGGATTCCAATGCTGTGTGTGGCAAAGGAGATTGACCATGTCTCGTTGACGTTCGCTGGAGGATGATCAGAACTGCAGGGTCTACAGGAGTGCTCAGTCCTCATACTTGACCACCGGCTTGTTGTAGCAACTCTGAAGTTGCACTATAATCCAGGAGAATGGTACCATCCCAGCCTGGCTGGATGTTGGCAAGCTCGATGAAGAGAGGGTTAGCTGAGGGAGTTTTGTGACAGGCTGAGTGGAGATTTCTGGGTCTGGGTGGTTTGGGAGGTCCTGAAGAGTTGATGGAGGCCTTCAAGACCACCGTCACTTGATGTTGCCGGTGATTGTCTTGGAACTCACCGTGGGCAAAGAAGAAATTTTGTCTCTAAGGGAGACTGGATACCATTGACCAAGTCACAGGCCAGCTGAATGGCAGAGCTGAGCTGTCAGGGAGCTGAGGTAAAAACTGTACCTGCCGATCAGGGTGGAAAAAGGTAACCATGATGCGAGGAATCTGTGAGGGGGTAGGCATCACCGTGCGGTCAAGTGATTCTCGTCCTGTCTTACAGGGGGAATTCGCGCAATTGCGTCCTCCAAGCGCCGTCCCTCGGTGTATGCAGTTAGAGCAGAAGGGTGGGTAGGCTCTTGACAGAGGGTGTCCGAAGTGAAGGCCCGCTGGGCCGGTTACTTGAGCAGTTATTACCAGGCCTGATCACCAGCTGTCGAGTTTGACATCAGGGGGTTTACAATCCCCTGTGCCTGACCTCAATCAACTGTGGTCCACCTTCGCTGTGGAACACAGGCTGCGTGAAACCTGTTGAAATGGGGGTAAAGCCTCCAGGGATCTGTGGCATCCATGCTGAATTTAAGGGCGGTGGAAATGCTGCACTGTGTCGTTGCATGCAGTTTCTGTTGCTCTGGCCTGGAACACAGGCCATCATCCAACTGATTGGAAGCGGGGCCCTGTTTGTCCTCTCTGGAAAGGGAAGTTGAATCACAAGGACTGCAACAAAACTACCAAGGGGAGTCGCTGCTCTCAGTGCTGGGCAGGTCTTTGCTCGGATAATTATTGATAGGGTTCGCCACTCATCTGTCTGAGCATCAGCATCCACAGCAGTCAGGCCTTTTACCAAAGAGGGTCAACGATTGGACCGTATCCTTGCTCTTTCTTTGTCTCACCGAAGCAGATGAGAGTTTTCGCAGGGGCTGCTTGAGCCATATGTTGATCTCTGTAAAGCGTTTTTCGATCAGTGTATTGTGATTGCCCTCTGGAGGATCTTGGTCTTCGTGGGGTGCCCACCAACTGATCGATCTGATGTCTGAAACTCTACTTCTGGTAACTTGAAGAGTGTTGTGAGATGTGGTGGTACCATCTCTGACTTATTTCCAGTTGTTACTGGAGTTCGTCAGGGGTGTGTACTGGCCCACCCTACTTTTTAGCAGCTTGTATGGACCTGGATTTTAGGGCGGATGTCGGGAGAGAGTCAAGCTGCGGTGCTTCGTTTGGAATGTCAGATCTCTGAACCTTGATTTCGCAGATGATGCAGTCAATCTTTGCGGAGATTGAGCATATCCTTTTGGGGCCGTCTGGTGCTGAATGAGGAAGTCGGAGCCGCTGGGATTACGGGTTTCCTGTGTCAAAACTAAGATCCAGGCTTTCAATGACATCTTGGATGCTGCTGTCCTGTCTTGCTGTTTGTGGTGAGGGATGTTTGAGGTCGTGGAGAGATTCACTTACTTGGCAGTGATATTCATGTCTCTGCTGGCTGTGAGTCAGAGGTCAATATACGTCTGGGTCGGCCCCAGGGAGTATGGATTCACTGGATAATGGGGTGTGGCGCTGCCGGTACCTGTGCGGGAGGACGGAAAGTCCGAGTCTTCAGGTCCTTGGTGCTTCCAGTCTTGCTCTCTATGGATGTGAGACTTGGACTCTGACCAAGGATATGAGACGGAGACTTAATTCCTTTGGTACCAGGTCTTTTCAGAGAATCCTTGGCTATCGCTGATCGGACTTTGTGTCCAACGAGCGGTTGCTGAGAGAAACTCAAATGAGATTTCTTACCTGCATAGTTCGTGAGAATCAGCTGCGGCGGTATGGACATGTGGTTAATTTTCCTGACTCTGATCCTGCTCACCAGATTCTCTCAGCGAGGGAGTCCCGTGACTGGAGGAGGCCAATGGGCTGACAATGTGCCTCGTGGTTGCAGCAGGTTGATCTGCATCTCAAGGAGATGGG
>CM068965.1:17285518-17297254 GCA_035128595.1 Eptatretus atami
AAGGCCAGGTGCTTGTCTGTAGATTTTCGCCAGAGTCGTTTTACCGTTCGTACAGCCCTTTCTACCTCTCCATTTGAACGTGGATATCTGGGGCTAGACATTCTAGGAATTATTCCACGATCTTTGAAAAATTTCCGCACAAGTTGTGAGTTGTACATAATCCCATTATCACTCCGTCGAGTCTCTGGTAGACCATGTCGACACTACTGTGCTTTTAGCCGCTCAAGAGTTGCACTGCAGCGAAAATCCTTCACTTCATCCACCTCAATAAATTTGGAGTAATATTCAACCGTTATCAGGTATGTCTTCGCATCAAACTGGAACAGGTCTGTCCAAATTTCACTCCAAGGTAGATTCGGTGTCGGAATCAGTTTCAGGGTCTCAGCAGGCAGGCAATTTTGATAGTCTGCACACTGGGAACAGTTCTGAACAGTTTGCTCTATGTCCGCATTCATGGAGGGTCAGTAGAGAACCTCGCTAGCTCGTTGCTTACACTTGACTGTTCCAAGATGCGATTCGTGAATCAGGCTCAGCAATGCGGAGTATCAGAGTAGGTGGTACGACGATTCGCATGCCTTTGAATATGTTGCCATCCATAACCGAAAGTTCACTTTGGGAATCCCAGTATGGTCTAAGACAGAATGATGCATCTCGCCTGGCCTCTGGCATCCGTCAAGATTTATGGACTGTAAATGACCGAGTTCTGACTGAGTAGCTTTTTGAAGATCCGCATACCTCTCGTCAGAGACGGATAGAAAGTCCAGCATTGAAATGTGCTCCAAGTTGTCCAGTTCCGAATGAGTATCTGGCAGGTGGCAGGTAGGTAGAAAGGGTGTCTGGAAGTTGCATATCCTCCCTCTTCTGTACTGAATGTTGAGGTCATATCATTGCAATTGTAGTAGTATGTATGCTCTTCAGTCTCATCAGAGCCGACAGCAACGGCTTCTTGGCGATCATTTCCAGAGGCTTGTGGTCATTGTAGACGTGACTGGTTTTCCAAATATATAACAATGAAACTTCTTGCAGGCAGTTTCACTTCTGACACTTTGTAACATAAGCAAGACTCCGCTTGTAGGCATTTCAAACATACATTACATACAATATAGCAGAGTTTAGTGGACAATTGACGCTTCGTCTCGGAGGAAATAACAAACACTTAGCTCCATTATAGTATAGATTATGCTGTCGAAGGATATTTCCAACAAACTCCCGAAATATTCCACACTCCTTGGAGCGAATTCCCAAACAAACGGAACCTGAGACTCCTTACTAATATTTCCACGTGATTTTCCTGCACATGTGAGGTGTACCAAAGAACACGCTCACATGCGGGAATTCCCGTTTGCTTTTATGAGCAGGAGGAGGGGGAAGGGGAAGGGAAGAGGAGGGTGGAGAGGACACAGAGTTGGGGTTCGGAGGTGGGGGGGGGAGCAAAGATGGGACAGAGTTGGGACGGAGGTTGAGGCTTTGGGACCGGGGATTGAGGACTTTAAGTTGGGGAAGGGGTTGAATTGTGGTGGGTGGGGTGGAAAGGGGGTTTAAAGGCTTGTCGTGAGGAGGGGATTGACGCCCTAGAGTTGTGAAGGATAGGTTGAGATCTCGGGATTTCAGAGTGGGGTTGATGACTTGGTGTTTGTGAGGGGGACGAGCTGAAGACTTGGAGTCACATTTTAGATTATGTGGATGTTCTGCAGGTCACTGCTAGTCTCCAAATAATGGTAGAAATATAAACTATTTCAAGAAATGTTAATTGATTGAGAAACAAAATATATAAATGATTACGTCATCAATGTAATTATATCTTCATTGAAAGGGAACAGGTGTTTCTGTCCGATCAACATCACAAGGTCTCGTACAACTGAGATGGGGACTCATCACGATGCCTCTTCTTCAGATCCATGTACGAGACTCCTCTATCTGTCCCTGTTGGAGAAACATAAACAATCAATGATTATAATTATACATGATTGTGTGTACTCCAACTTTAAACTTGTATCATATAAATTAACAACCTGTCCTCGTGAGTATGTTCAGTGAATTAGTAATCATTAAATCAGTGAATAAATGGAAATTAATTAAATAATTCCAAAGACTCACCGGTCATGAAGTTCCACATCCGGTTGGGTCGAGTTCCCTGTTTGATAAAATACAGACATTTAATGTAATTTTGTTTGGTTTGTATAATTATATGAATCATTTTTATAGTACACCTGTCGATATGATGGTGAAGACAATCTCAGGACAATATGACATTGTACAAAACTCAAACGAAACGAAGACGAACAGGTCCCTGTGTGAATACAATATTCCTTCTGAATTTCTGGAACCAAACTGTTTGGAATTCCCTTCAAACAGGCTGGAAGTTCATGGAAGGAGGAGGTGAGTAGAGCAGCATTGGTGAGTGGTTGTGGTTCTTCTCTACTCGCTTGTCTGTGCACGGTCACGAGTACAGGTGAAGAAAGGAAACCACCTTGTGGAGTCACGTGACAATCTCGACAATGGTACAGTGTTGGCTGCATCTAATATTTGTGAAATTACAATTCGTTATGATGACCATCCATAATAATAAATGTGTGTGTGTGTCCTCCATAACTCCAAAATCATGAAACATAGCGCCCTGAAACTAATTAACGGCATATTTAATTATATCCTTTATGAAAGCTTCATCTTTGGTCAGCCCATTTGTCAGCCCACTCTCCTTGGTTTGGGTGTTCATTCGCCATTTTTTTGGGGTCTCCGCAACAATGCCTTGACTTGGAACAGGCTGCAACGTTTTCTTAATGATAAAGTGCTAAAAATTTTTTTCACTTTCCTCTATCATTGAATGCCTGCTCTTCAGACCTACAAATTTCTGTGTACATCGCAATGCTTATGAACGCCCAGAGATGGCAGTGTTTGTGGCTTTATTCTTTTCAGCATTTGTGATAACCTCAAGAATATCTTAACCTGAGACTAATTACAAAATTTAAACCGAGGAATTGACCTCGGCAGCAGTTCCGACCGCTAAAAAAAAGTGTTTATTTGTCCAATATATATATTTTTTGTTATACCTTGTCGAGGCTCGTGTGAGAGCTAACACACAACGCACAGCAAGGGGGGCATGAGATAGGAGGGGAGGAGTGGGAAGGACAAAACAGTGGAGAACAGAGACATTAGGAGATCTGTGGAAGGGAGAGGGATGGGCGGGGAACATGGGAATACAAGATGGACATTACAGGGACTCTCAGGAAGGAAAGCAGGGAAATTGAAGGAGGTGGGTTTGGGGTGGATTATCGGGGGTAGAAAAGATCGAGGATTTGGATGGGGGATGATAGAGGAGTGTGTAAACAGCTGTTTTAAGGCCTGGAGGGAAGAATGGGATTGAATAGAGTGAGGGAGTTTATTCCAAAGGTGGAAAAAAGAGGAATGAAGAGTGAAGGTGAGCAGTGATTCGTGATTTTGGTAGTTTTACCAGAAGGGGTTGTTGGCGGACCTTGAGCGCCCTGCGGAAATGTGGTGGGGACAAATCGCAGAGAGAGCAGGGGGGGGGGCGACTGGAGAGGAGACGCTAGAAGACAGAAAGACCACCGACCTGCCTGCGGTGAGAAGTGAGAGGCCCAAAGACTCAGCCTCATTGCGGAGATGCCAATGATCCGAAATGCCTTGGTTTCCACAGCGTGAAGCCGAGAAAGGTGGGAGGCAGGAGCACCAGCCCAGAAGGAGAGCAGTACTCCATCAGGCTGCGGACGAAAGCTTTGTAAGTGGTCAGGAGCTCAGGTGGGCCGAGGAAGGACTTTTCACGACGGAGGATTCCCAGTCGGCGACTGGCTTTGGAGGCAGGTTTGAAATGGGCTTTCCCAGGAAAGATCATGGCAGATAGTGAGACCCAGAAGCTTGAATGAAAGGACTTCTTCCAGAGGATTGTTGAGAAAGTGGATGGGGGTGGTTCTAAACAGTCCTTTCGGAGAGACATTAGTGAGAGTGTGAGATTTGTCCGGATTGAAAGACATGTTCCACGTGTTGGACAAGTTTGTGATTTTGCCCAGATCTGCAGTGATTTTACCCAGATCTTTTACCCAGATCTGCATTTGGGCATTGTTTGACATTCCGGAGTATCTCCAAGTGTCTGTGGCTTTGTTTAATTTCAGCAAATGACATAAGCTTTAAAACCTCTTCACCTGAGTCGGATTTCAAAATTTAAACTGCAGCATTGACCTT
The DNA here is from genome assembly GCA_035128595.1 of Eptatretus atami. Lineage (NCBI taxonomy): Eukaryota > Metazoa > Chordata > Myxini > Myxiniformes > Myxinidae > Eptatretus > Eptatretus atami. The sequence continues at coordinate 17,289,716 of CM068965.1, forward strand.
AGCAGCAGTTCAAACTGCTCAGAAAAAACGTGTTCATTTGTCTAATTCGAACATTGATTGGCATTGCAGATGTCTCCAGGTCATGTTTGTTATAACCAATCGCTAATCCCTTGCCAAGCCAGTGTGTTGTCTCCAGATGTGTCTGGGTGATGTTTGTCTTGTCGGGGCAGTGGTAGTTGTTCTCCGGACTTATCGGGGTGGTGTTTGTCTCGGTATATGTCCGGACAGTATTTATCTCCAGTCGTGTCTGGGTGGTGTTCTTCTCTGTACTTGTTAGGGCGTTGTTTGTCTCCAGATGTATCCGGGCGGTGGTTGTCTTCGGATGTGTTCAGACAGTGTTTGTCTCCAGACGTGTCTGGGTGGTGTTTGTCTCTGGGTGGTATTTATAGTATGACCGGAAGAAAATGGATTTCAGACATTATTTTGTTTCTATCATCACTGTTATTCAATGCAGAATAAGCCTGATGTTGGTTTAGAGGTTAGCGCAGCTAGTTTGGGATCTTAGGGTCCTGAGTTTGAGCCCTGATGGCCGCTGAATTAACACCAGGTGTGATTGACTCAGCCTGTCATCCTTCCAAGGTCGGCGAAATGAGTAACAGTGTACTGGAATAGATGCACAGCATCAGTGGCACAGTCGCGCTCCAGCAAAATTATAGCTCCCCAGAAGCCCAGCTGCCATACGCATGAAGAAGAAGAATGGAGAATCATTTTGTTGAGACAGTGTGAATCGTAATTCATGCGACACCACATGTCTGCCTTCTCTTCCCCTCACCTCACACTGCCTTTCCTTCCCCTCATCTCATGCTTACCTCCTCCTAACCCCCCTCCCACCTCCATCCCTATCTACTATCTTGCATTTGGATGTCACCTCACACTGCCTTTCCTTCCCCTCATCTCATGCTTACCTCCTCCTAAACCCCCTCCCAGCTCAATCCCTATCTACTATCTTGCATTTGGATGTACAACATCCCACGTGCTCTGAGCACAATACAACCCACGTACTCTGCACTAACTGGGCCTGCAGGCATAAAAAACGAACCTGATTAGTGGTGGGATCCTCACATGTGACTAAAAGCACCCGCTGAATGGCAGACATGCACACAGATATGCAAGCTTTTCATGGCTTCTCAGTGGACTTGACCCGAGCGTGAAGCAGGTATTCCACAACAATGAAACGCTCATTGTCATGGTGCTGGGTTGCGGTGCTGTGGTTGCCATTGTGTCCATTTTCCAGGCCTTCCTGCGACTGCTGTTGTGGGCGGCTTTGTGCGGCATTTTCTTGCACTACATCGGAGGTTCTCTGGCATGCTGGCTTCTGAGACGCTGCTCGTCCCTGCCTTCGTCGACCTGTCCTTCGCTTACCTCGACCTCAACGTGGAGAGCTCTGGCTCTTGTGGTGTTTGAGTGGAGATCGGCGAGCAGTAGTGTTTCTCGGTGACCTGTGGGTTGCCTGTGATCTGTACTTGTGATCCCGCTTGTTCCTCTAGTGTTGTGGAACACTGTGTGCAGTTGCCTCCAGGTGGTGATATTGTTGGGCAAGCACAGACGCAGCTCATTCTGAAGTGGTTGGTCATCTCTAATAAGGATGCTGTTAAGCAGCAACCCTGGTTTCTTTTACCAGGCCTTTGGACAATGGAGTGATTCGATACACAAGAACAGAACTTTTGGAGTTACGTAATCATGGCTCTCAGCTGAAAGTTCGTTGACCCAAGGTCATTCTTGCAAACATTCGCAGTTTTGGTATTGCGCGTAAACGTGGATGCCGGGCTAGTACAAAAAGCAGTGTCGAATAAAAGTTGTGGATCCACAACCCCGTCAGCAACAGCCTTGGAAACCTGTCACAGAATAAGGTCTTTGAGACGTTTTTATCCTCATTCCGAACGATCGTCATTTGCGTTACCGTCGATATTGCTTGTTAATGCTCCATCACTGTGGAATATGCTTGATGACTTTGAGGCAACTATGGTCACCCAGTACAGTGATGTAAATCTAGTGTCAGTAACCGAAACTTGGTTTACCTCTGACAAGCCATCCACATGTTTTGACTTTCCAGCATTTACTCTCTATTGCTCTGACCATGATGGCCGAATGGGAGGACAAGTTCCATTTTCTGCTCGAGATGATATAAACTCTCGACAAGTGTTGAACAATCTTGTCCCGCCACATGTTGAAATTATTTGGGTTAAACTGACATCGTCGTCTACCGTGCGTCCAATGAGGAACGTCTACGCATGTGTTGTCCATGTTCCACCACGATCTCCCTACCACCAGGAGATAACAGATCACATCATTGACATGGTTGACCTGATCAGTTCAACGGAGGAGGCGGTAGTACTCATCATGGAGGATTTTCGTGATCTCCGTACCGATGTTATTGAACAACATGCCCTGTTGACACAGTTAGTTGTAACACCAACACGAGGCGATGCAGTACTTGATGAGATTTTGACAAACTTTCAACAACTTGATGCTGAACCAGTTATATCTTGTGATCCCCATTGAATCTTGTTATATCCCCATTGAATCTTGTGATCACCCTGTTGTTATAGCTGGCCGCATGACTCAGTTTAACCAATGAAATCCACCAGGTCTAAACTAAGACCTTTTCGTGTATCATCTATCGGAAAATTTGGACAATGGATTACGGAGTATAACTGGGCTGATTTTAACTCTCCTGATAATCCTGATGAAATGGTAGATATTTTACATAGATAGTACCCTTATGATGCAATACAAACGATGCTTTCATGAGATAGTGATGAAGCAGAAACCTAGGGACAAACCATGGTTCAAGGACAATCTCTCTACCATTTTACAGTACAATGGGACTCTGCACATGATATCGGTGATTTTGGTTGATACCATCAACTAGGGAACATAGTCCAGCGTGATATCAAAAAAGCTAAGTCTGGTTACTTTCAGAACAAAGTTGAACCACCTTAAAAGATCAGAGCCTGAAAATGGAAGAGACAGATCAGATTATTGACCGGAATGAAGATGCAGTCCGAAATCTTCCTTTTGTTGATCAATCTCCTTGTCAGCTTGCCAATGATCTAAACATGCATTTTCCCCTCATCTGTACTACGTTAACTCTGCTAACACGGCAATTCTTACGGCATATCTTCCAGCGTCTGCGCCTCCACCAACAATCCAGCAGCATGAGGTTTACTTTCGTCTTAGATTTCTCAACGCATCCAAGGCACCGCATCCCAGTGATGTGCCAACTCATCTTCTCAAAGAGTTTGCATTAGAAATCTCAGGCCCTGTTACAAAGATATTGTTACGGCTGTGGAACTTCGCAGAACACCATAAAGGTCCTTAGTTAGCTATGCCGATAAGTCCGTGTTCAATTAGATTTCCCCACCGTTGTTTAATGGGAATTATTCGTGTGCACAGGGCTGTGATCATTTGAGGTAGGTTTTTCTTTTTCTATCGTTATTTTGGACCAACCATACCTCAACAACCAAATCACCACAAACAACATCGCTCCCCTTAACCACAACGCCAACCACGCCACCATCACCGCAACCACGATCGCCTCTACCGCCCACCACAACCAAATCGCCACCACTAACATCGTTCCCAAACGACCACAACCAAACCACCACCACCTTCGCCCCTTTACCTCCACAACCGTCAACAACTCTACACCACAAACATCGCCTCACCTTCGTTCCCGAAACGACGCCATCTTTGCGCCATCAGCGGCGGGATCTGATCAAACGGCATCGCTGCAGGCAGAGCCAAGGGTTCTCTCGCCGTGCAGCGTTGGTGATTTCAACCACGTCGGCTCGCTCTCCGGGAGGGGTCGAAGGTTCAGAGAGCGTTGGTGATTTCAACCCACGTCGGCTCGCTCTCCGGGAGGGGTCGAAGGTCAGAGAGCGTTGGTGATTTCAACCACGTCGGCTCGCTCTCCGGGAGGGTCGAAGGTCAGAGAGCGTTGGTGATTTCAACCACGTCGGCTCGCTCTCTCGGAGGGGTCGAAGGTCAGAGAGCGGTTGGTGATTTCAACCACGTCGGCTCGCTCTCCGGGAGGGGTCGAAGGTCAGAGAGCGTTGGTGATTTCAATCACGTCGGCTCGCTCTCCGGGAAGGGCCGGAAGTCAAAGGCTCGATGATTCCTACCACGTCCGCTTTCCGCGCAGAGTCAAGGGTCAGAGGGCAAAGGACAAATCTCGTCTCACCGGCCCTATATAAGGCCGCGCAGAGCACCAGTTCAGGCAGTCTGGAGGGGTCGGAGAGCCGAGTGGAGCCCAAAGTCTGGAGGGGTCGGAGACAGAGTGGTAGCCCGAAGTCTGGAGAGAGTCAGTCGGAGAAAGCCAAGGAGCTGCGAGGAGACCACAGCCGGGAGAGCTTGCCAGTGCCAAGGCAGTCCGAGGTGATCGGACCTCGGCACAGTTCGCGCATCGCTGAGGAGCGACGGGGTCGTAAGAGCATCAACTCTTATAGAGCATCAACTCTGACAGAGCACTAAAAGACCCGTTCGTTCCTCTCAAACCGCGTTGCCGCCGGACCCGGATCACCTCGCCTTGGCAAGGCCGCAATCAGGCGCAGCTGTCCTAGTGTCGTGGGAAACAGACGTCACGACCTGCCCATCGGCGCAAGCCGCAATCAGGCGCGACTGTCCTAGTGGCCGTGGGAAACAGACGTCACGACCTGCCCATCGTCGCAAGGCCGCAATCAGGCGCGGCTGTCCTAGTGGCCGTGGAAACAGACGTCACGACCTGCCCATCGTCGCAAGGCCGCAATCAGGCGCGGCTGTCCTGGTGGCCGTGGAGCAGACGTCGCGACCTGCCCATCGTCGCACCACGAGGGTCGGGTAAGCCGCATCGGTCTCGCGAGCCCATTCGGTGTCAACCAAGGCTCACGCACTATAAAGGTCCACGGACCCTGTCTGCCACTCTCGTCTATGAGAGTGGCCCTTTTCCTTTTCTTTGAGTGAATCTTGTGGCGCCGTGTCCTGACAAGTAAAAAACTGTTAAGTGACGTACATTAATAATAACCATATTCGGTCGTAGTCCTTGCTTTCCTGCTTGTTTCCTGCTTTTGTTTGCCTGTATACGTGTTGGCTGTACGTACATACGTGCATGTGTAGAATAAATGTGCTTTGTTCAAATGTACTCCGTTCGTCGCTCCTCCTTTCACCATATTGGAAATGCCATCTTGCATCGTGGAATAAATAGTTGGGTTTTAAACACCCGTTCAATAGAATCGGATCCGGCGAGGTCGGGCGATAATACCCGCTCGGTTATCACTGCAGAACGGAACGGACCGCTTAAGCGGTTCGTGTCCCAAGCCGACCTGCGTCGAGGTACGGTGCCCCGGTCGGCACCCGCGCAGGTACTTAGGTAGTCGAATTCGGCGAGTGACCCTATCTTGCGCGGGTAGACAATTGGCTCGGCCGTGGTGGGGATTAGAAACCCACCCGTGACTGGTTTCCCCGTTGGCTCCGGAAAGTCACGACTGAATTGTCCGGTTCCGGGTGGTGACGCGGTTGCTATTAGTGGAAAGCGGCCGATCGCACGCCGGCGGGCACGAATTCGTACCAATGTTTAACAAATACTTGCAGAATGGTTACTTCCCTGCTAAATGGAAATGTGCCTCAGTACGTGTGATTCCTAAGACACCTCGTGTTACTGGATTTGATAAGCTTCGCCCATCTCGAGTACGTTTGAATGCCTTCTTGCTGACTGGTTGATGGTCGATTTTATCTTCCTATTTAGTCCTACGCACAACAACTTAGTCATTTTGATGTAAAATTGTTGAGTGAATGCAGGAATGAGCTTCTCTTGCGTTTTGGACTTGGTCTTCTAAAGTCTGATCATCACCGTGGAATTCTTCCTTCCACCCATCAATCTGTGTTGAGACATCATATTTCAACTCAGAAATGTTCAACGTCTCGACCGACCTCAGTGTAAGACTCAAACATACAAAAATTTGACAATTCCTTTTTTGACCGAAATACTTGATTCTGTTATGTAGGTGTGCATATTATTTACACGTATCATATTTGTTTGAATTGTGTTTGATATGTTTGAATCATATTTGTTCGCGGATGATATCATAGGATCCTGTCTAGGGAGCAGTAAGGCAGGCAGGCTGAGGGCGAGCCTCGGAGAGGATCGGAAGGTACGCCACTTTGGAGACCGAGAAGGCGACATGATACGATCAATGTCGACCAAGTAAGACTGAGTACATGTGCCCGTAACATTGAGAGGAGAGGGCTTCGTGGTGGTCATCGTGCGGTTGCAAGGAGTTGAAAGGGTGCGGAAAGGTGATTGGGATCTTTATAAATACTTTGCGGGAAATAATAGAGATACAACAACATACACGGTGCTGAGTGTGGGAGAGAGAGATTGAAAAAGGAGAGTCGCAGGCAGGGATGGCATGTGGGTGTAGAGAGAGTTGCCAGGAGTGATCCTGTGTACAGAAGGAGCCGAGCTGCAAGAGTGAAGGCCGCCGCCAAGCATATATAAGTACAACGCGTAAGTCGAGAACCAGCTATTGTTTGTATGAGTTTGCGAAGAGCACGGTGGCCAACTAACAAAAAAAACAGGAAGCTGGAACACGCTGGGAGGTTCGGCAGAGTTAAAGATGCTGCCCGAGTTCTCCGTTGAGACAGTCGAACGAGGATGTGATTAAGGATAAAAATGAGCTCCCTCCCTTAGAGGGACAGTGCAAGGCTAGACCGGTTGGAGACAATAGTGGAGAGGACGTATGATCTGAGATGGTTTGGACATGTGCCACAAGGGAGGGAAGCGGAGTAATATCGGCGAACTGCTCGCCACCAGGATTGTTGAAGATGGAGCCGCCAGGCAGAGAGCAGAAGAGACCGGAAATGCCAAAGAAGAGCGTTCACCTGGCATACGACCGTACGAGGCGGACCATGCGGGTGAGTTAGGTGGAGTTATTCAACTGCATTCCTGCGCAATCACTTTTCCCCATGTAAACATCTGAACCATGAGGGCGCGCGCTCTCCTTCAGCCGCATTCACATTTTTTTTCCCCTAAAATTAACACCCCCCTCTCTTTAAATCCCAAGCGTAAATATCTTGTTGTCTCCCCTTTTAACTAGCGGGCTCTCCTATTTCCCTACCTCGCGCACGCTCCCGCTTTGAGGTTCAAGTAGCAAACGTAAGAGTAACTGTGGTTTGCTCTCCGCTCGCATTCTGAGGAGATATCTGCAAAGCGCGGTTCCCGCGCGCACCCCTTCCTTTTCAACAATACAACCAATGCTATATTGCTTAGCTCACTTCATTTGACCTAATAAACATTTAGTTCATTCTCATATTCCTTCAATAGTCTTAATTTTCTCTTCTGAATTTACAATAATCCCCATCTAAAATATTTAAAACACAAAACATTTGCAATCCTTAATATTTTCACAATACCCCTTTTGTGCCCTCATTACGAAATGATTTTACTTTATCTTCTCTTAATTGATTCTCATCTGACCACTTCCTGGATGCCACACTATCATTTTGAGCATGTATAGATAAATTGTTTTTTCCATTGTTCAATTGATAACAGTCTCTCTTCTT
>CM068965.1:17299854-17307455 GCA_035128595.1 Eptatretus atami
CACACACACACATACACACACATACACACATATTACACACACACTACATACACATACACACCACACATATACACACACACATACATACACACACATTACACACACACACATACACACACACCTTTTGTGTAGATTTGTAAAGGAGTCGGTAAATGTCCAACATTGAAATAAACCGGAATTGTTAAACGTTGTATCCCGAATTAACTCCATCAATACACCACACCACACCACACACACACAACCAAACACACCACACACATACACAACACACACACATACACACACACACACACACAAACACACATACACACACACACAACACACCACACACATACACACACACACACACACACATACACACAACACATACAACAACCACCAACACACACACACCACACACACACACAACACACACACACACACACATACAACACACACACACACACAACACACAACACACCACATACACATCACACATCACACACACACACATACACACAACACAACACAACACACACACCTTTTATAGTGTAGATTTGTAAAGGAGTCGGTAAATGTCCAACATTGAAGATAAACCGGAATTGTTTAAACGTTGTGATCCCGAATTAACTCCATCAATACAGATACACGTGTACACAAGGGAGTTGTATCACTAACCAAGGGAGGTATCGACACATGGGTTAATGTCGAATTTTTCCACATTTTAGTTTATTAATCTCCAGAACAATTATCACAAGTTTCTACCTCATTGAAAGAGTAAGTAGTTTACATCCTTTACATGTAATGAAGGTGGATGGTTGAACACATTTGACACGCTCGAAGTGTTTGAGGATGTCATTTTATCCATCAGTAAACCCAAATCTATCCGTGGGACCATACTCCCACTCCGTGCAGAGCGTTGGTGCTACCTAACCAGTCTCCTTGGCTATTGGGTACAATCCTGGACGGGTCCCCACTCCAACACAGGATACCACCATGCTGGCACTTTTTGCCGACCTCGGAAGGATGACAGGCACAGTCAACCCCACCTGGTATTAAGTAAACGGCCGAGCGGGACTTGAACTCAGGACCCGATGTTTTCCAAAACCCACCACCCAAACCATGAAGCAACACCAGGCAGAGCATACCCATAGATATGATTTATTTGTAATATAACATATATATTATATATTTACCATGAGCGGACTGACCATGGTTGTTCATTCAAGTTAATGGACACATTGTGTATTTAATGGACACAAACATTGATACCCGTCACACATCTCTACAATCTACTCGTCCCATTTCTACACATATTGTGTTCTGTTTATCGGACAGCAGTGTTGTCATGTAAATGTAAATACATCACAATGGAACCCCAGCTGTTCTCCATTCTCACAGACTATCGAGATGTCATCAACACTTGGAAAAGTTCATTATTTTCAGGTCTGAAAACGTCTGAAACTGTCAGTTTTTTCGGCCATCAAGGGATTGAAACGATGAGAGATGGTGTTGAAGGATGATCAAAGTTTACGGACCAAGATAATCAAGATGTTCTTCAAAGAATACAAACAATCAACTGGGATATCCTTATTTACTTGGAGGTGAAACAAAGCAAACCTTGCTGAGTTATTATCAGAACAGCTATTGATAAAGGCAGACTCACTTGATGGTTGGAGTAGTGGTAGGAGGAGGATTCGACGACGGGGAAGATGTACAGGTATCGTCAGGACGACATGTTCACTTTCTCCATCAACTCATGAAGAAGGAGATACGAGATTAATTCTTCATAGTTCCTCATGGAATCCTCATGGAATAATTAAATAGTTCCTCATGGAATTGATGTTTTGTCTGTCGGGATTTGAGAGGCTGGTTGTGGTTTGCAGAGACACAGATGTCCGGGTGATACTTGTTCACTTTGTCAGCCAGCTCAACAAGGAAGTTTGTTCGATCTGGGACGTGGAAGAAGCGAAATTTTGTCAAGGAACATGAGATTGATCCACCAATTACTATCCGCAGAAACCTTCTGATGTTCATATCATGACAGGTGCTGTGATACAGTCAGCATCATGTAAGCATTGGAAACACACGAGCATGGAAAACATTTCTTTCCAATCCGAAACTCCTGAACAACCGTGTAATTGGGTAACTTACTGGAGACACAGCAGCTGAAGTTGAAGCCTTCCTTTGTCACCTGTACTTGTCCAATTGTCAAGTAACGATGTTAAGGAGGCAATGAGCAGGTTATTCCAGAAATGTATGACGGAACTGGAAACGCTTCCACCTGTACATGATTCCCTCCAGAAACACATCATGAGAGAACACTACCAAGCACTGTTCTGGGAACAACTGGTAATCCCGTCTCCACAGCGACCACTTGTTACAAACAGCGGATGGTGTGTGTGAAGGATAAGGAGTTGAATCCAGTATTTACAACCACACACCCTGTTCCAGCAGAGTATCCTCCCCTTCTCTTTTACAAATGTAATAACTGTTCAACTTCACGGTGAAAGTGCCACTCACAGGGACTGAAATGTACAGGTGCTTGTTCTTGTCCTGACAAAGCTTATTATAACCCTTATCGCCCACGTGTACAGGATGATGAATGGAGAGATCTAGTAACTATTTATCACTAAATAATGACTGACATGTAAACAAGAGCATTGTTGGGGTTAGAGTAAGATCCATAATGAACCCACTTTAGATATGGATGAGTGATGAGACTTCAGAGAGATTAATATTTTATTCAGGGAATTCATATATATTCCGAGTTTGCTCGCAGTTCTGTTACAATTTGTTCCAACACTGAAAACTATTTTATGAAAGGGTAAGAGAGATATCAATCCTGGTTTGTTGGCTTTAGAACTGAACTTGTTGGTTGGCTGTCTTCAATTGGCGGAGATTTACATCACTGAAGTTTCTGTAAAGACTGAATTTACATGTAAATACGTATTACATTGAAGTGAAAACAACTACATGTACATGGTCAATGCAGTTTCCACGGCAACCATTTGTACAACGTACATTGCTCTGTAAACGTTTCCATAATAATACCAAGTAAAGATTGTTTTATCATGTTGTACACGACATGGCCAAAAGTATGCGGAAACCTCTTCTTTATGAGTGGATTAGGATATTTCAGCCACACCCATTGCTGACAGTTGTATAAAACAAAGCACACAGATATGCAATCTCCATTGATAAACATTGGAAATAGAATGGGCCATGGTGAAGAGCTCAGTGACTTTCAACGTGGCAACATCACAGGACTTCAACATTCCCACAAGTCAGTTCGTCAAATTTTTGACTTGCTGGAGCTACGCCGGTCAACTGTAAGTGCTGTTATTGTGAAGTGGAAATGTCTTGAAACAACAGTAGCTCAGCCGTGAAGTGGGAAGCCACTCAAGCTCAGAGAATGGGACCAGGAAATCCCCAGACTCGAGTGCTGAAGCAAGTAGAGTGGAAAAATCGTTTGTCGTTGGTTGCAATACATTACCAAGTTCCAAACTGACTCTGGAAGCAAGGGCAACACAAGCACTTTTCATTTAGAGCTTCATGAAATGGGTTTTCATGTCAAAGTCAAAGAACTTGGTGCTATTCTGGTTCAAAGTTCCAGATCCATGGGGACTAACACATGTGTCATAACCATCCCTATCAGTTCCTGTCGATGCATTGAAATCCCCCAAAACGAGAAGAGTATCTTGCTGGAGCACTGATCAACCACAGACTCGAGAGCGGCATAGAATGAGTCCTTCACGGTGAGATCACTCGCCTCCATCGGAGCATATATGGAGACCACGGAAATGATACCCAAGGAGTGACAAATCCTTCGTCTCATAATACGCTCATTGACTGGTGTTACCTCAATGATCATTGGAGTCTGCTTCTTTGACACAGCTACAGCAACTCCTCAGGCATGGGAACCATCAGAGTGACCAGACCAATAGGAGGTGTCACCACCTGCCATGATTTCGCCATGATCCGGTCTCTGAACCTCAGAGTTCGGTCAAAGTTCACTTTGTGTCAGGTCAGGTCAGATTAGATCTGTGACTTGCTACAGGTACCTTGTAAACCTATGCCTGGTGTTGGCTTAATGGTTCGGGTGGCGGGCTTTGGATCCTCGGGTCCTGAATTAAAATCCCACTCAGCTGTTGAATTAATACCAGGTGGGGTTAAATCGGCCTGTCATCCTTCCGAGATCGGCAAAATGAGTGCCAGCACGCTAGTATACTGTGTCGGATTGGCGACCAGTCCAGGATTGTGCCCAATAGCCAAGGAGACTGCTCAGGTAGCACCAACGCTCTGCACAGAGTACGGTCCCAATCTCCTCCTCCTCCTGGTAAACCTGTAGGAACCTGTTCCATGGTCGGGTTGTCAGCGACTAGGCCATCTCCCCCACCAAGTTTCTTGGTGAAGAGGGTGTATGATATGGACACCGAGCAGGATGAAGAACAAAACTTGTCAAAGGGTGGAGGAGCTCCTTGTGAGTCAATGGCCATCCATATCTAGTGCCCAACTGTGGCTGCGGACGTCTTCCTGCAGTTGGGTTACTTTTGTTAGTCGGTTGGTGGCAGGATTTGCACTCCGGCCACTGTAAAACCCTTCATTCCACAAAACATCGCAAAAGCAGAAAAAATATCTGAAAACCCAGGAGGGAGTACCTCCTGTGCAGCTGCTCAACACAGGGCAGTTCACCAGATGATGGGATTGGGGCAAAGCCTTCGGGACCCCCAATCTTTGATGTAAGGAGGGAAACCACGGAGTAACCTTCCCGGGTCATATTGCGACAGTGTGTGTTGGGGTAGAGCTGAGGTGTCATCCACCAGACGATGGTCTCCTTGGGTTAACCTTAAGCGGACCCTTTGGGTGGGTGCCTGGAATATCCTATCCCTAAGAGAGGATGATCACCTGTCCCTGTTATCATCTGAGATCAAGCTTTTGGACATCGGTATTACAGCACTCTCTGGGGTTCGGAGATCGCATTGCGGCGAGATCATGGCGGGTGGTTACACCAACTATTGGTCTGGTCACTCTGATGGAGGTTGGTGAAGGAGGTTGAAGGAGGTTGAAGGAGGTTGGTATTAGTAGGTTGGTGGCAGGACTTGCATTCCAGCCACCGTAAAACCCTTCACTCTGCAAAACAACCAAGAAGCATAAAAAAAAAATCTGAAAACCCACTCCGTCAGAGTACCGCCTATGCAGCTTCCCTTTGCAGTTCACCGGATGATGGGATTGGGGCAAAGCCTTCAAGACCCCAATCTTTGATGAGAGGAGGGAAACCACGAAGTAACATTCCCGGGTCAGATTGCGGGAGATTGTGTCGGGGTGTTGCAGAGGTGTCGTCCACAAGACAGCGGTCTCCTTAGGTTAACCTGAGGGGGTCCCTTCGGGTGGGTGCCTGGAATATCCTATCCCTAAGAGAGGATGATCACTGTCCCTGTTATCATCTGAGATTAAGCGTTTGGACATCGGTATTGCAGCACTCTCTGGTGTTCGGAGACCGGATTGCGGTGAGATCATGGCGGGTGATTACACCTACTATTGGTCTGGTTGCTCTGGTAGTTACCATGCCCAAGGAGTTTCTGTAGCTGTGTCTAATAAGCTGTCTCCAATGATAATTGAGGTAACACCGGTCAACGAGCGTATTCTGAGACGAAGGATTTGTCACTCCTTGGGTGTCATTTCCCTGATCTCTGTATTTGCTCTGCCTGAGGCGAGTGATCTCACTGTGAAGGACGCATTCTATTCCACGCTTGAGTCTGTGGTCGATCAGTGTCCCAGGCGAGATACTCTTCTCGTCTTCGGGGATTTCAATGCATTGACTGCAACTGATAGGGATGGTTATTAGACATGTGTGGGTCCCCATGGGTCTGAACTGTGAACCAGAATAGCACCAAGTTCCTTGACTGCAAGAAGTCATGGACTTAGGGTGGCTGGTTCATGGTTTCAGTGCCCACAAGCTCATTGCTGGACTTGGTATTCTAATGCTGGCGGTGTGGCAAAGGGGATTGACCATGTGTTCGTTGATAGTCGCTGGAGGATGATCCAGAATTGCAGGGTCTACTGGAGTGCTCAGTTCCTCAAAACTAACCACTGGCTTGTTGTAGCAACTCTTAAGTTGCACCTTAAGTCCTGGAGAAAGGTATCATCCCAGCCGAGGCTGGATGTTGGCAAGCTCAAGGATGAGACGGCAGCTGGGGAGTTTGCGAGCAGGCTGAGTGGAGATGTGGGGGGCCTGGGTACTTTGGAGGATCCTGAAGAGTTGTGGAGTGCCTTCAAGACCACCATCCTTGATGTTGCCGGTAGATGTCTTGGAACTCATCAGACGGCGAAGAAGAATTTTGTCTCTCAAGGAACACTGCATACCATTGCCCAGAGTTGCAGGGCCAGGCTGAATGGCAGAGCTGAGCTGTTCAGGGAGCTGAGGAGTAAAACTGTACGTGCACTAAGAGTGGACAAGGAGGCTTATGTGTGAGGAATGTGAGGGGGTAGAGCATCAACTGTGGTCAAGTGATTCTCATCCTGCTTATAGGGGAATTTGCGCATTGCTTTCATCCAAGCCCGTTCCTCGGTGTACTACAGTTAGAGCAGAGAGTGGAAGGCTCTTGACAGAGGAGTCCGAAGTGAAGGGGCGTTGGGCGGGTTACTTTGAGTGTTTGTACCAGGATGATCGACATTGTTGAGTTGGATGTCAGGGGTGTTACTATCCCGATTTCTGACCCTCCAATCAACTGTGATCCACTTTCTTTTGTGGAAACACAGGCTGTGGTGAACTGATTGAAATGGCGTAAAACCCCTGGGATCTGTGGCACTGTGCCGAACCTCTCAAGGCTGGTGGAAATGGTGCACTCGTGTAGTTGCATGCAGTTCTGTGCTCTGCCTGGAAAACAGGCAACATGAAGAGGGGCCTTGTTATCCCTCTCTGGAAAGGGTGATCGCCAAGACTGCAACAACTACCGAATGATTCTGCTCTCAGTGCCGGGCAATCTTGCTCGGACAATTATTGATGGGGTTCGCCACCATGCTTGAGCATCAGCATCCAGAGCAGCTTTACACCAAAGAGGTCAACGATTGACCGTATCCTTGCTCTTCAGGTCCTTACCGAACGCAGACAAGAGTTTTGGCAGGGGCTGCTTGCAGCCTATGTTGATCTCTGTAAAGCGTTTGATTCAGTGAATTGGTATGCCCTCTGGAGCCTTCTTGGTCTTCATGGGGTGCTACCAAAACTGATCGATCCGATGTCTGAACTCTACTCTTGTACTGAGAGTGCTGTGCGATGTGCTGATGCCATCAGGTTGTTACTGGTGTTCGTCAGGGGTGTGTACTGGCCCCCACACTTTTCAGCACTTGTATATTTGAGGAGGATGTTGGAGAGATCAGCTGTGGTGCATCGTTTGGAATGTCAAGGTCTGACGTTGATTTCGCAGATGATGCAGTCATCTTTGCGGAGACTTTAGAAATCCTTTTGGGGGCCCTTGAGGTGCTGAATGAGGAGTCAGAGCTACTGGGATTACGGGTTTCCTGGGTCAAAACTAGGATCCAGGCTTTCAATGACATCTTGGATGCTTCTGTCCTGTCGATGCCTGTTTGTGGTGAGGATGTTGAGGTCGTGGAGAGATTCA
>CM068965.1:17311338-17324031 GCA_035128595.1 Eptatretus atami
CAATTCACCACCCCCCCCCCCATCCGCGCTGAATATGCCCGTGGCCCCCGTTTCATATCCCCACCTAACCTGGGCCGATCCAAACCATGCTTGCGCTGGCACCCGGAGAGGGTCTCACGAACCCGCAGGGCAGGAGTCGGGGCCCTATCTAGCGTGACATTGCGGCTGTTATTCAGCCATCGCGTCACGTAGCAGAGGATGGCGTAAACCTTTTCGGTCCAGGACTATCCGCTCTCCCATTGCCGCGCAATTTGGTCACAGACCCGTCTACCTCACTCCTATGCGGACATTTTGTTTATTTTATTATTTGAATATATTTAGTTTATTTATTTTGTCTATTATATTTATTGCCTGCCGGTTTATTTTGAAGAATGAGCCCCCCCCCCCCCTCTCCCCCCCTCCGCCCCCCCCGCCTCGAGCTCCACCTGCACCCTACTACCACTGCCTATTAAGTTCTCCTCTACACATATCCCCCTTAATAGTCCTCAGCCAGCCGCCCACGCCCTTCTCCCCTCCACCCCCCCCCCCTCAGTAGTCGCATTTTCTTATTGTCTCGCCTCTTCTCTATCTGCTTCCCACATGCATATACTCCTTACGTCCCGCAGCTGCGTTAGTATCGTGCTCACATTAAACCTCTCTCCCTCTCCCTTCCCCCGTCCGCACCTGTCCCCTCCCGCCTTCGCCCTCTGCCCTTTCCTGTTCTCACACCACCTCCTCCCACTCCTTGCTCCACGCTCTTCCGTAGTGTGTCTGCACCCACCCGCAGACGCTAATCTGCACACGTCCCCGGCGTCTCCCCACACCCTCTCCCGCTCCCCGTTCTGAGTCCCGCCCTGCCGCACGGCGACGCCCCGCCCCCGCCCCGTGCCGCCGCCTTAAAGCGGTCTCTAGTCTGCCGTTAAGTGGATCTGCGCTCGACGTTTAGACCTATGACGAATCTCATCTGCGCCACGGGCTCCGTAACTTATGCTTTCGACCACTTCCGCATGGTATCTTATGTAGTCGAATTTTTGCCGAGGCAACCCTATTCCTCGTTCGCGAGCCGTGTGCCATATTGGCACGATCTCGTCGATATGTTAAGACAGTTAACCCCTCAATCCCTGCTCGAGTCTGCTTTCCTTCCATGGCAGTCATCATACGTATAGTGTTCTCTGTTCTTACTGCGACCTACTGCGTTGAGCACGGTCAGCACGATGTAAAGTCCGGCTTATATCCTGTAACGTTGCTCTCACGCGGTACTGCGATTTCGGGATGATGCACTATCCGTGCTAACTCTATTGCGTACCTGCAGGCGCCGTCGTTCTACCTGCGTCGACTCAGAACAGAACTTGCTGCTAAATCGAATTAGTATCTATGTTACTTACGTGTATCCTTTGCCAAGCGATCTATGAACAAAAAGACTAAATTAAAGTTGATACACAAGATATAACATCATTACTAAAATACTCCAGCTTGACTCATCATTCTAGTACGAGCGATGTGAACACCAGCGTGGCTATTAGTTACACTAGAAAATGCGCAACTACATATTCGCCAAAGTTGCTGCTAAAACATCGTACAATTTAGTTGGCCCAGCCATCTTATAATTGCTCTCAGAATAAATAATTCGTTCCTATTAGCATGGCGGATTCTCCCTTTTACTATTAAATATTGAATCTCACCCTGGATATGGACGTTTTCAGGCACCTGCAATATTTACATCAATCTATTATAGATAACAACAAAAGAAACTCAATCACCAGGCTTGGATGAGAATAAGCCCTCGAATGTCTTTCCTGCTCATACTTTGTGCACGGCAGTACCACAATGCGCATGATTAACGAAAATGAAAATCCACAGGTAGAATTGTTTAGAGGTTCCTACAGCCCCTATATTGTAGCCAAACCGGACAAATCTTAAGGGCTTCACACTTACGTTTTATCTCAATCGTTTGACGACAATGATGTAAACATTTGGTCTTTCTACATAGTTCCGCGAACGAATTACACGTACACACGACGCAACACTACGTAGAGCGTATATAGTTTTTGCATCACTAATATTTAGCATTCTGAAGCAACCGCTTCGCACAATTGTAGTACGGCCGAGGCTCCCGTTCGACACGAATTCTTGGGCATTACATGCCTCTCAGATAATTCTGTACTCTGCAAGCCGTCTTACTCCGCGCACTGCCTTCCTCTTAATTAGCACTCATACCTACTTCCGTCTACGCTGGCAGATTGAATTGTACGTCACGTTATTCGCGACTCTCTACTCATACATACAACACTGTGTTCTGACTACCCATTTCGCTCTGCACATACATCGACTACTGCGCTCCGCGTTACTGTAAGTGACTTCATACAGAATCAGAATAATCAACGCTTCGATCAGATTTAATGTCTAAGCTTAACCGAAACTTTATTTATAACCTCACTTGAGCATATCACAGTTAACTACACGTTGTCCAAGCATATTGACGTATTTTGACGATCTTCGGGGTGATGATTACGAACTTACTGAACTGTTTCCTATTCCAATTTTACCGCTCTATAGATGGCGTATTAGCAGCGTTTAGGAAATTGCCTATATAAAATAAAATATTTTTCTTTAGGTACACTTTTGTATACTGTTTCTTATATTGACTTACATATATACTATATATACCTTTTTCAAAGTTATGACTTTAACATATATATTTATATGGACCCAAAGGATTCCATTATTCTTACTAATATATATAGTTACTGTCTGGAAATTCGCCAAACACCATTAAACGTCCCTAGGAGATCTATTCTTATACATGTCGTAGTATAGCAAACCATGTATTCTTACCGAGGATACATAATCTTATTCATTCGGGCTCATCCTAGTAGGTGTTTTTCTGTTTTACCTTTGTTTTGGGCCACCACGCCAACACAACAACAACGCACAGCAAAAACTAACCTTCACCACTCGCTACGCAAACCTCCAACCGCCATTCCAAACAGCACCATGGCATCGGACACCGCCGAAAACCCTCATCCACCTTTCCTACGCCGATTCTCGCACCACCTTGTGGGCGCCGAGCGCGATGCTTCTTCAGCAGACCGCGAGTACGCGAGTGCAGGCGGGTTCCTGAGGAGAATTTCGGATCAGAATGATGCACGCCCAATATCTATCCACCCAATCAGGAAAGCGACGCGTGGCACCACGCACTCCAGACCGCTGACGAAAACGCATATGCAAATGAGATCAGAATGATTACACGCCCCCTATTTTTCCCGTCAATCGCAAGAGCTGTGCTTCCGCCCCTGAGGTCTTGATCCGATTAATTTGCATATGGTGGTGTTCCAGAACCGATAAATAAGGCGAAGCTCTAGTGACGACTGAGCAACGTGGAGAGAGTATCAGAAGTGTCGGCTGAGCACCAGTTTGAGCATTTGGGGAGCAAGCCAGCTAAGCAGCGGATCAGTAAAGGCGTATCGATTGGAACAGAGAGATCGCGAGGCGAGATCGTGGGCAGAACGGCTCGAGGGCGACAAGGCTGATGTGAACCTGGAGCTCGCGCTCGCCGGTATTTCGAGCCGATCCACCTTTACTCCCTCCCGAGCATTCACCATTCCCCTTTTCCCGCGCCTGAGAGAGTCCGACAAGAGCCCCGTTCCCCCACACCGCAGGGCCCACGAACGCCTTGCAGCGACATTCCGTCGCTACCTGAGCGCCGCGGGTAGACCCTTGGGATCTCGTGGGCCTGGCGCCTCATCCAAGCCCACGCGTACATTAGCCAACGGCCCAGTTGACTCCCTTGCCTTGAGGGGTCTTTTCTTTTGCTTCGGGTGAAGCGTCGGTTGTGGCCCGCCGTGTCTGTAAGGTCAGTACTGTAAATTGTCCGTTCGAGTAGTCGGTCTTATAACTTGTATAGTGCACTCTTATTGGTCGGGATATATGTCCATCATTAATGTGATGTAAATGACATGCTGTTTGCTTCTCGTGATGCTATAGTGTGATCCGTGTGCACGAATAATGTGCATTGTGTAAACTGTTTTCCCGTCGCTTTCGTCTTTTCCGTAATTGAACCTCCATCCTCTTCACGTTAAAGGTTCGTAAGTGGGTTGCAAAAACGCCGGAAAATAATCTGAACGTCGAGCGACGCTACACCGACTCGGTATCCGATAGAACGGACACGACCCGCCCAAGCGGCTCGTGTCCGATAGTGACTGCGGGCGAGGTACGATCGCGCGGATTTACATCCTGGTACTTATGTAGTCCCGAATTTGGCCCGAACAACCAGATCCTTACGCGGCCACTTGGCACGATTGTGAGTCGAATGCCACCGTGACTGGATCCGGCGTAGCCGGAGTTGTCACGACCTGATATAGTCCGTCGGTGGGCGACGGGCGGTCGCGGTTCGCAGTCGCTGTGGCCGATCGCATCGACCGGCGCGACATTCGCAAACACTGTGACAGGAGAGTGATTCAAGCCCTCCGTCTCCAAGCTAGAATTTCCTAGGAATCGTCAGGAGACGACCCCCTTCCTCTAAATATTACCGACGACTTAAATTAACCCTTACGTGGAAAATGGCATGCTCTCAAGGCGGCGGGAGCCGGGCGGTAGTAAGATTGTATATGTTAATTCATGTTAGAATCCATGTCCAGGATTGTCGACGCGCAGCAGACATGGGTGCAGGAACAGTTTCCCCCAACATTATCCAGGGCGCCGACAATGGTGCGCGCAGGCAGAGCCGCGGTGTAAACACTCCCTCCCCCTCCGACAAGACCCCCGAGCCTGGCCCGCATCGGCTAAGCGGTGCACCCGACGTGGCCCGGCTATTCGCATGCTGGACAAATGAGAAAACGAACATGACACGAAAATAATGATGGAAACCGCACTCAATATTGAAAAAACAAAAACGAAATTGACTGCCAAATGGACTGATATGAACTGATAAAACATGATGATGGAATCGCACTCAAATGGACAAACAAAAACGAATGAAGGAGAATAAAAGGAAAGCGTAGGTGTAGCACAAATACGCCCAATGCCTGCAGGCGCATGAAACAACACGAAGTTGGTAATGCGAACGCCACGTGTGAGCGAACGAGCTGAGAGGGTGCAACGGTGTCAGGCTACGTGAGCGAGGAGGGAAAAAATTAATTCCGGAGACGTATATGGGCGAGCAGCGAGACGTACGGAAAAAGTGACGAACACCGCAGACGAAAATAATGGGTGACAGAACCGGCACAAGGAAAATAAAAATGTGGGTGTGAGAAAACTTCAAGACATGACGAGAGCAGTTGATAAGCTGGACGGAGGTAAAACAGTGAGACAGAAGGACCTGGAAGACGTATACAAACACAAGGGGAAGCGGAAAAAACAGTTAGAACCACGGCAAGTTGGAGTGTGCGGGATGAAAATAAGGATTGGGAAGAAAACTGAGTCAAAAACACCAGAAGCAAAACGAATTACCAAGACGATCTGAAGATGTTAAAGAAGAAGAAGCGAATGACACAGATGAAACTTAAGGAGCACACTACAGATGAACAAATTAAAGCCAAGGCAATGGAGTGTGCGGAATGGAGAAAAGGAGATTGGAAGAAGAATTAAGTACAAAAGATGCTGAATGTTGAGACAAGAACGAGAACGCGAGAATAGACGTTAAGAACACTGTACAATCGACACATGGAACAAAGGCCAGATGGGGAATAGAGCAAAAAAATTAATGAATGAAGAACGAATGAGACAGGACGAAATCCGTCAATGGAAGAAACACGATTCAGAATGATTAACAGAAAGAATTAATGAATACAAAGAAAATAATGAACAGAAAAAATTCTGTCAGTAGGAAAAATAACAGATTCAGACATGAAACAAGAAGACAGCTGATAAAAAACAAAAGAGATGAATTTGAAAAACCTGAACACAAACGAAAAAAATAGGCGAATACGAGGAGAGTTGAAAACGCAGAAGACAAACTGAACTTGAGGACACACAAGTGGAAGGTAATAACGAGAGAACAAGGAAGAAACAAAAAAGACATGAAAGCTGATGACCAATGAAGATAAAGGCAGGGATCTAAAGGTAGACAAAAGCAGCGAATAAACACAAAAAGGAAATTAAACACTGAAAAAACATAACGCAGAAGAAGGCAGGGAGAAATACAAGGAGAGTAATGAATGACAGCAGCAAATGAAACAAGGAAGATCATATAATACCAAATGAAGCAAACCATGAAACCTGGAATAAACAAAGAAGCAAGGAAGGGGAATGGAGAGAGCACAATGAAAATCACATGAAAAATAAGCCAATTGAGAAAACGATGAATGGAAAATGAGGAGCAGAGAGAAGAGGAGACAACAAAATACACTCACGATTTGAAAGATAACTCTAAGGAAATGGAAATTTGGAGCCAGAGAGATGAAACATCCAGCAAGAAACAGAAACTAAATAGATATAAGACGCGAGTAAGAATAATAGAGAGAACCTGCATATAATGACGGGATTTAAAGAACAGAAGACACACCACAGAAGGTAAGGATAATGTGAGCCCGACTGTAGGACCCGTCATGAGCCAGCGATGCCGCTCCCAGGAACGAGGGAAGAAGTAAATGCCCTTGAGCCAATCACGACCGGGTCGGGCTGCCAGCGCAGTTGAGACGGAGGCTTGATAGGTGCACTTAGTTGCTGGTATAAGAGCCGGAACCCTTTGGGACACAATCCCCAGTTGTGTGCAGGCTGTGTGTGCGAGGTCGCGAGATGCGTGGCTTTCCGCAGCATGTTGAGAGACCCCTGAGGTAAAGGTTTGCCGGTATGAATCTGTGAGAACGGGTTGATGTCTCGTATGTAGAGGAAGAGTCGTCGGCATGGTGGCAATGCAAGCCGCGTCTCCTTAAATGGTAGTGTATGGATGAGTACTGCTCTGAACGCCGTGCTGGGAACGAACACGCAAGAGGGACAAAGCGGCATTACACTAGCTGTTGAGCCGGCCGGACAGCCCAGCACACCCGTCCCGTGCTGTCAACGCACGAGCCCACGTCCATCGCTGCGAGTGAGCCCTTGTCCCGAAACGCAATCAGTTGGAATTGCGATCCCGCGAGACGAAAAGTTAGCAGGATCGCGTATTGACCGGCATGGGTTTCTCCACGCAGATGCTCTATGTGCTCAACGGCAGAGCACAGTTTCGCGTGGGAGCCCCTCGGAGCAGGTTGCTTTTTGGGTGCGCAGGTGACGCATGGCTGCACGTATACTGAAGTCGCAAGGGTAACCGCCGATTGATACCGTCCAGAGACGAGTACACGCAGCTGCTGACGTCATAAAATGCAGTGCCACTGTGAAGTTCGCGATGTGCTGCGCATAATGAATACAAATTAACTAGCAGCCTCGCTGCGGGAACAGATTCCTGGCAGGGGTTGAAGACCCCACTAACCAGGCACAGAATGGAACAGCAGGGGAAGGTAGTGATTAGTTAGACCGTCACGGCCAGGAGAATTCCTCATCCGTTGACGGAGTAAGGATTTAGATGAATTAGGAGGGGGATTATTTTTATTGAAGACGGAGACAGACTGTGGGATGAGAGGATAGTTACTATGCTTATGTTAAATGAACGTCTCTCTTCATCTTCTCATCCGCGGTCCGTACGGTCGAGCAACCCGTGTAGGGGATTAGTGGCGAATTGCAGTTCAACGTACTGTGTGTGTTGGATGAGTCTCTGAGGAACTGTTGAATGCATGACCAGGTCTGGTGCTCATATGGACTCGATTGAATGTCATGCAGGGATTGATGGGGAGGCGGCTCTACCGCCCAAGGCCCCCAGGGTCAGCTGTAGGAGGACTGTAGTGCGTTAGTAAATTGGAAAATAGGAGTCTTTCTAGTTTGGGACAGTTAGGACTCAAAACGCTTTTGGGCCGATGGAAGGACCCTGTTGACGGGTGGGACTGTGCGCAACGATGTGAGTAATCGCTGCGTACAGGCGACCCCGGCACGGATATACTGTCAGGCTTAGCCAAGCCATGGGGCGGTCATCGTTACGTTAGTCAGGGTCCATCCCTTGTCGGCCGGACGACTAGCCGACCCGGCATCTGGGCACGTAACCCTCGAACAAGGCCCGGCAACCAGGCCTTCACTTGGCCTAGGGAGTTCCATGGGCCGATCCACGTGTTGGCTTAGGCTCGGAGCAGTGTATGCCGGCCATTAAGATCGCAGCAGGTCTGCCTCCAAAGGGAAGCAACGGTCCAGCACAAACTCGATCAATCACTGAGGGGAAATAGAGCGAGGCCCGAAATACTGAACAGTGACACCAACACAGCGACCGGGAATACGGTTCTAGAATCCAATAGATTAAGCAAAGGCGCTTTGAACCCGGTAGGATTAACATTAAGTAGGTGTAGCATAGGAAGGTACACTCCGCACCATCATCCTATCGCTTGGAGGCGCTAACCACTTTGGTATAGATCGCTGAATCGAGGCCATCTAGGCTTCTGGCCTCCGCTAGGCCTACCTTTCCCTCATTTCCCCTCACGGGAGAACTAGGTTTGGGAGTAGCTAGGGACGATAGGAGCCGACAAGGACAAAAGGTTAGTGGACGATTTATATGAAAAGAGGCGGTGAAAATAAAACAACAAAAAAAATATACTTGTAGGCTAAATTCGTATTTAAATTAAGGACGTGTAGGTCATCAGCCAACAGGGCTAGTGGATCGGGACAGGGAAGGGTAAGCTCCGAAGCACCTTCTTGCCAGACAACACCGCGCATTCCTCACCTACCTACACTGCAACAAAGGCTGGCCAACCTCACGTCTCCGACGTGTGTCTGCTCTGACTGCCGGTCAACATTCTATCGTTGTGTTTCTAGCTAAGCCTTAGCTACGGCTCGATGTCGTGTTTACTCCAAGGCCCGTTCCGGCAGTTGATCTGCGCGACTACTGTTGCGCAACGCCTTTTGGCAGGCTATGCCCTTACCTTTTCCCATTAGGCCTTGCCTCGTTCACCAACCCGTCAATTTTGCTGCACCCCTTTCATATACCAGCCTCTCCGATCCACAGCAAAAGTTGAAACTTTGCAGGAATTCCTGTTGCACCTTGCACACGGCCTGCATCGCCCGGGTCACCGTTTCCTTGACTCTCCTTTTCCTGCAGTCCATTGATCCCGGCATGGTTAGTGTAAATTAATAATGTGTTAATTGTATGAAATATTGTGCCCCCGATTGTCTGCTCCCTACGCCCCAGCAATTTATTTCTATATCGTCTCATACATGATAGCTGTTAGTTAACTCAGCCATCAGGTATATGAGGACTACGCCAATTACCCATAATCGCACTCTGGAATCATCGTTTGGTAAAACGACTAGGGGAACTACACATGTATGTCGCACACCTTAAATTGACACATCGGGAAACATCTTGTAAAAAGCGAGGGTAGTTTCGTTCTGGAAATTCGCACAACATCCATAAATTGTCCCGTAGATGATTAATTTTAATAATCGTATTACCCAAACCATTGTTATTAGAGGAACAATTTATTCCATCGGCCATCCTTTAATAGCGTTTCTTTACACCTTTGTTGCGCACCCACCCGTCGATTACACAACACAATCCAACAACGCAGCAGAAACCTTACCTTCACCCGATCGCTACGACAAACCTCACAATCACCCCATTCCAAACAGCACAGCCTCGACAGCCCGAAACCCTCACCACCTCCTTACGGCCATTCACCAACCACCTGTGGGCCGACGTCGAAGCATCCTCAGCATACACGCAGACCTGAGTGCAGAGGCGGTTTCCTGAGGAGATTGGTATCAGGAATGAATGCACAGCTCAGCATCTTATCCACCATCAGCAAGCGTGGGCAATCTAGCGCCCGCTCCAGAGCAGCCTGCCACGAAATCCGGCGGCTATGCAAATCCTTGAGCATCAGGAAGATACACCGCTCTTTTTCGTCAATACGCGAGAGTCGCCGCCCCTACTCGTGATCCTATAATTTGCTATTGGGTACCCGAAGCCGATAAAAAGCGCACGTACAGGAGGAAGCTCGAGCATCCTGGAATACTCAGGAGGCGGTATTATCCAAGCCATGTGTCAATATCGGCGGCAGAACGAAGTAGACCAGACGTAGCAAGCATTCATCGGATAGAAAGGAGACCGAGCGAGATCGTGCAACGCTGCGTATCACCGGGACCTGAGGTGACCTGAGCTCCGCGTCCGCCATCTCGATCACAGCCAGCCAATCCCTCCCGAGCATACAATTCCCCTTAAGTCCCCCCGCAGAGAATGCACGACAAGGCCCGTTCCCACCCACACCAGCAGTGCCTGAACCGCGCTGCCAATTCATGAGAGATAACTACTACCTTCTGCGGATACGCCCTTCCATTACATTCAGCGGCGCGATACATTATAACCTTTCCGACCTCTCGTTGGGCTGGCCGCTCATCCCGGTCCACCATAGGCCACGGCCCATTTGACTCCCTTGCCTTGAGTCTTCTGCTTGGTGGAATGCGTTTGTGCGCCTGTTGTAAGGTAGTAACTGTATAAGGGTCGCTGTTCGGAGTCGCTTTAACCCTTTATATTGATTCTTTGGTCATGTTATATATGTGCAATCTTAATTTATGTAAAATATCATGGTGCTACGTCTATATATCCGCACGGAATAAAGTGCATTTTTCAACGGTTTCCCGTTTGCTCGTCTTTCTTAAGGAAACCTCCACCATGCTCAGTCCAAAGTTGCATGCGTGGCAAACGTCACCTAAAATCTAACCGTCGATCTCGCATAACCACCGCTCGGTCTATCACCGATATAACGAACGCGCCGCCAATGGCTTCTCGTTCCGAATCACCTCGGCAAGTACATCCGTTTTTACATCCGCGTGGGCTAGGTAAGTCGAATTGCGAACAACCTTATCCTACGCGTGGCTCCGATTGCACGATTATTGGCGAGTCGAAAGGCCCCCCCTACGAACCGCGTTAGGCCGGTCACGACCTAATGTGTCCGTACCGGCAGCTCCTTCGGAGCTGCCGATCGCCGCCGACGGCAGCGCGAATCAACAACAATATCAAACTCTAATTAAAGACAAGGTTTTGATTTTTTTTTATCAAAGTAGACCACATGCATATAGCATAAAAAATAAGAATAAACACAAATATTATTCACTTGCGTGCCAGCAAACTTGCTAATCGTCATATTATCTCTCTCCTTTTTGAAAGTTCCATCTTGCATCACGTAAGGGATTTGTAGTGGGTTGAAACACCCGATAAGTAATCTGAACTGTTGAGGTCGACGATAACTCCGCTCAGTTATCCCTGCAGCACGGAACGAGCCGCTTAAGCGGTTCGTGTCCGACTGAGCCAACCTTTGGTTATGGTGCGACCTCCAAAACCCCGGGTAGGCTACCCTGCAAGACCACACTGCCGACGAAGGTACTATAGGTAAATCAACATCCGGAATTCCCAATAAGAACTCCGCGATTCAACAGTCTTGCTTAGTAATTTATAATGGTTTACCTATTACAGTCTTCCCAGGGTGAGAATGACGAGGGTTATGTGGTCAGACGGTTGTAAAAGAGTATTAACCCCACGAATCACTCGTTTCTGTTGCATAGACAAGTTCTAAGACGTTATCCTTTTGTCGCCGCCTGACGTTCTGAGTTCAGGGAGGGCCACCGTCCCACTGTAACGTTAGTGAACATTGCGTTCGAAAACACGCCGCGATAGAATGGCAGACTGTCCTTGATGCACGCACCCGATGCTGCGTGTTCAGTATAGCGACACACGCATGGTGTATTAGAGGACGTAGGTACGGTGGCCAGGGAGAGTCCAAGCAAAATAATTTGCACCAGTTCGAGTCTGGCAGGTTGGGCTTTCTTCGGGCTCTTGTCGCCTTGCGAAACCGACAAATTTATTGCCGGAGTGGCGATCGCCGAGGTCTTTGTTTCATTTTCGGGTCAATGATTTCTTTCTCTCTTTTTAGTTCCATTTGGCGATGCCGTTCTTGGTATTTGGTTTCATTTAAAACTTTTCTCGTAACGAACGGGAGTACTGGGACAGAGTCGGTTGTTAATGGAGGCTTCAGGGTACAAACATTCAATGTCAGGAAGATATAGTAATCATACGGGTTTTAAAAAATTATTAGAGGAAGAACGTACTAGAGTATTAATTAAAATGAATCAGGAGAAATAGATAATCATAAGATATCAGCACTGCGTCACCCACGACATCCCAAAATATAAATTTGATGCCAATCTACGACGCGAAATTGGCATAACAGTGGGTTGTGGTGTTTTGTTTTTTTTTCGCGATACAAAAGCTGTTTTTCACCATCTTTTCTTTGTTTGTACAGTCTGGTAGCCTCCAAGACAACTTTGGCAGGAATTATCAAAAAATAATATTAACTAAAACCACTTTATTTTTGTTTTTTTTATTTCCATCAAAATTAATGGGTTATGGAAAGGGGGACTTAATAGTAAAAATTATATTTTTTTTTTTTTTTTTTTTTGTTTTTGGTGTCAACCCAGATGTTCGGATAGGGAGAACTATTAAATAATATAAAATAATAAAAAATTATAACACACCAATAAAAAAATCTGATTATTACTAAGGTTGGATTTCAAGAAGTCAGGGGTGAACGTTAGGTTGTATCATTATTTTAAGTTGGTGAGTTGCCTGAGAAATCAGACATATGCGACGCACCGCGTTGCTTATTCGAGTATGGTTCTATAATATACTCGCCCTTGTGGCTCGATGAT
>CM068965.1:17327041-17361697 GCA_035128595.1 Eptatretus atami
ATGGCAAGACCGTTGTGAGTTCAAATAACCAAAATGATTTACAGAGAGATCATCAGTAGTTATAACATCACAAGAAAAGATCCAGAAGGGAACTACAGCTGTCTGGTACAGAACCAGCACGGACGGGGAAGGGATTTGTTTTCTACGGAGAGTTTGAAGGAAACGAGGAATCACGGGGATCGTCATTGGATGTACATCTGCCATATTCCTGGTTCTCTTCTCTATTGTTTTGGCTTTTTATACAAGAAACACGAAATCTCATGAAGGTGAAAAATGACATTTGATTTTTTTATTATTGTTTCCTTCCTTTGTTTGTTTCCCTTATTCAATAATTTGATGGTTCACTGTGCTGAGTGTAAACTCTTGTTATTGTGAAAATGGAAGATTTTTTTAAGCGGTATTGTTTGGTCTTGTGCTTACTCTGCCTCGTCTAGGCCGTGTTGTAAAAAATCGTACACTTCACACTACAAATATGTTCCGTTGGAACGGAGGTATGTTGAAGCTTTCTCTTCATTATAGCCATCAGGAAACAACCTGTCTGTCTGTCGGTCTGTTCGTCTGTCCGGTCTGTCTGATGCTTTGTGCCTGTCCATCTGTGTTTGATCATTCTCGTTTCCAGCCAGAACTCCTAAAACCGTTTCGTGTATCATCATGAAACTTCACACACACTTCATCCTATTTGTATAGAAGGTCTTTTACTATTTTTGAACTCTCTGGTGTGTTTTAGCTTTTTTTTCATTTTATTGTAGAGAAATCTTTCTGCCTCATGGGCCTGCTATCATGTCATACAAGGTGAAAGCTATTTGACATTGCATCAAGTGGACAGACAAGTGCAAGAGAAACATCATCGCCATTCAATGCACACTGAACATACAGCATGTGTTCTTTATCAGAGTGTGACGGATGAAAAACCTGTAAGATCCAACAGAATCTACAAGACAGAACACTGGTGGCACTGTTGGTTACGAAACTGTCACACAAAATCTGAAGACATTTGAAAGGTTTCAACAGGTGCTCATGAACCTTGCAAGACGACATGATGTGGTTTGGGTTCAGCTCCGTCCTTTGTAGATATCATATGGGATGTCTACAGAAAAGAGAGTTCAAAGAAAGACTCAAGAGAAAGAAGAGGCAAATGGAAGAGACGAAAGGAGACTGCGGACACGTCCATGCCTACTGACTGGCACTTTCCTTCGAGTTGAGAACAAAACAGAGTTGTATCGTTTTTTTATTGACCAATCAAGTTGTATAATCCCTGGATTCTGAAGGAAAGCAGTCCCACAGCACACATGGAGAAAGGGTCTTGCCTCACCTGTCGAGGATGAAGTTCCTCAGTCTGTCCTTGCACACACAGATGAAGCTGACACCCTGAGATATTGCATGCTGCCTCATTGTGTGAAAGAAGGTGACAACAGGGTGATAATATGGACTCTAAAACACAGATGTGGAAATATTAGCAGTTTCCGTTATTCAGATTGACAACCTCAAAATAAATGTACGTGCACATCGCTCTAGAAAGCAGTTCAAGTACTGCTACGTCCCTGTGCATTGCATTACAAGAAACCTTGGTGTTTTGAAAAAACAGGCCAATTACCATTTGTTGCAACAATCAGTGGATGTGACACAACTTCCAGCTTTTCTTGGTAAAAGGAAGAAGACAGCATGGGAAATGTGGCAGGCATATCCAGCGGACACAGATACATTCATCACGTATCACGCCAGCCAGATGATGTTCCACAAAAATCTATACAATACAGAGAGATTTATGATTGTAATGTATCCAAAGACTTGCGAGTACAGGACAAGCTCTTGTGATTATTCAAGGCGTGATTGTTCCCTCGGAGTCGAAGTATGAGCACCATACCACCAAGTTAGTGATACTCAACTTCAGCATGTCAACAGCGTGCAGTCCTTTGAGCAGGCCACATCTGGTGGCAATCACTTGCTGGCCCGTCCCAGCCGTCCTCGTCTAGCTGATTGAGTTGGGTCCATGATCCGGTTAGGGATTGCCTGGAGACCACTGTGGTGACTCGTCCAGAGGCAGCAAATGGTTGTAGAATTGATTCGATGTCTCTGCAAGTGTTGCTGTTCAGGGAATTGCAAGTGCTTCTCAGCAAAAGTTTCATTATGCACATACTTGTGTTCCTGAAAAGGTGGTTGTACCAACAATGGAGACGATTGAAATTAAACTCGACAATGCTCAGATTATCGTGATATGACACAAACGTAACTTCATGTGTAAATTTTGACAATTTTCTGTTTTATTTCGTGTTCATAACAAGCAAATATCGATTATTCTCACCAATTTATAACCTTAGATTCCTTAGCAAGTCTATAAACCAAATAAAAAAATAACTGGAATGGAAGGATTCTACCATAAACTATTTCATTTCGGCTCAAAAATTTACTCCTTATCTAATAAAAGAAGATTTTCATGAATGATTCTGTTTTTTTTATTTGTTTTAAACAGAAAAATGGTTTGCCATGTTCCTGGTCAATTTCACATGCTTACCTGGGCCAGACAATGGTGTTTCTGATCTTATATGAAAGAGCAAAGTTCAAAGTAATTGTGTGAAAAATGGTATATTTGTCCTCAAAAGTGCACAGTTCTTCCCCAAAATGGCATATACGGCCGAGAAGTGTCTATCTTTCTGTTCTCTCTGTTTGTTACTTGTGAAAACGACGATTTTTCGTATGTATATTGGTGGTCGCTGTTGGTTTGTCTGTCTGTCTATATGTCTGTGCAATCGCCTGCAGGTGACATTTTTATCCGATTTTCATTGAAACTTCACAAAATGGTAGACTTGGTCATAAAAAAGAAGCCTATTGTTTTTGAAGTCAAAAGGTCGACATAGGCCAAAGGACACCAACTTTGTCAAATTTCTAAAATCACCAACTTCTATCCGATTGAGTTGAAATTTGAAGACGATTTTCACATCAGGTCAGTGACTTCAACCACCAATTCTTTTTAAGGTCAACATAGGCCAAAGGTCCACAACTTTGTCAAATTTCTAAAATCATCAACTTCTATCCGATTGAGTTGAAATGAAGACGATTTTCACATCAGGTCGGTGAATTAAACCATCAATTTCTTTTTAAGGTCAACATTGGCCAAAGGTCCACGACTTGGTGCAATTTCAAAAATCCTCAATTTTCATCCAATTGACCTGAACTTTGAACAGGATTTGCATATCAGGTCACTGAATTCAACCAGCCAATTATTTTTGAGGTCGAAAATGTCAAAAGGTGAACATCGGCCAAATTTCCTAAAATTTTCAAATTTCATCCATTGACCTGAACTTTGAACAGGATTTGCATATCAGGTCACTGGATTCAATCATCAATATTTTTGAGGTCAACTTAAGCCAAAAGTTCAACATCGGGCAAAGATCGACAACTTCGTGTAAAATTTCTAAAATAAATTTTCATCACATTGACTTGAATTATAAAAGGATTTATATTTCAGGTCATTGAATTCAACGAACAAGTGTTTTTTTAAAAAATTAACATTAAACTTTTTTAAACATATACATTATTTTTAAAATTAATTAAACAACGAACAAGGATCCCAAGCCACCACACTAACCACGAAAGCCAACACCAGGCTTCTCCCTTTCTTGGTTCTTGATGAGGAAAACTTTTTGACCCATCACGATTCCTTTGTTTGTTTTGGATGTAACTGGGTTTTGTGTAATTATTTTTTTTAATCTCTCTCAGGGATCAATACAAACAGTGGAATGAATCCAAATCAGAATGTAAGTGATTTACTCTTTTTCATTTTCAACCTCATCACATTCAGATATAATTCCAAGTTATATTTAAGTCTTCATTCATTTGTTCTTTTATTTCACACTTTTAATCAATTCTTCATCAAGCACCTGTCTCCTGGATGTTGGTGTCAGGTTGTGTTTCCATCTTTATTACCTTTCTACACCATTATAACTCGTTTCACTTGATTCCACAAATTTGTGATTGTAAAAATAACTGAAAAACAGTTATTATTCCTTATTTTGTGGAATTTAGTTCGATGATAAAGATCCGGAGACAAACGATATCGCATCCAAGAGTATGAGGGAGGTGTCTATTACATAAGTGAGATGTTAACCGATATCTTTAACACACTGATTGGAGTTAGACGACAGGTAACGGAGGACTGGAGAGGAGGAAATGGAACACTTTATTTAACAAAATGATCCAGAGATGAGTTGGGGGAACTATAGATCTGTTAGTTTAACTTCAGATGTGTGAAGGTGATGTTAATTGGGGATGAGATGAGGAACTATTTAAATAAAACAAACTAATTAAAGGAAGCCAGCACAGATTTACTGAAGGGAGATCTTGGTTAACAATTTATTAGAGTTCAATGATGATGTTTCTGACTGTGGTGATGAGGAAGTGCAGTGGATGTAGTGTGTCGAGACGTTCAGAAGGTATTTGCTAAGAACCACATATAAGGTTGTTAGCTAAGATGGGCTTGTGGAGTGGCTGGTGCAGTCCCTAACTGGATTTGAAAATGGTTTCTGATTGTTATTGATTGGAAATAAAGAGTGTTTTGTGAATGGAGGATATCCGGCTGGGAGGATGTAAAGTCCGTGAGGGGTATCCCAGGGATGAGGACCATTATAACAAAATGATTTACATGAATGATTTGGACAGTGGTGTAAGAGTTCAGGTTTCCAAATCTAAAGATGGACATGAGATCTGTGGTAAGGTACTACCAGAGAGGGGCTGATCAGATTCAGGAAAGTCTGGATAATTTATTAGATTGGGCAAAAGATCGCCAGATGCAGTTTTACAAAAATAAAGGAAGGTGTTGGGGATGGGTAAGAATAATGAAAATAGAGATCACATGATGCAAGGAGCAATCTTGGAGCGTGGAACACAGGGAGAACGATCAGGGGTGTGGTAATGGATTTGGGGGGGGGGAGGGTAGCAGATTGTTACAGTGTCAGTGTGAAGTTAATAAGGCTTTAGATATTTTGGTGGCAGAAGGACCATCATCTGCACCACATCTGAGGAAGGAAATTGCAGCAACAGAGAGGGTTCAGTACGGAACATGTAGTTGATCCCAGGCCTGGCTGAATGAAGCTGAGGAGTCGCTGAAAGAGACAGAATGTTTTACATGAAAAAGGAGACGATGACGAGGGGGATCTGATACAGATGTTTACGACAATGAAGGGTGAGAGAAAATATGGTCCAGAAGAGTCTTTCATGAGAATGGAAACTGATGGGACAAGGGGATACTGTTAAAGAGTAATGAAGAGTAGATTTAGGAAGGTAGAAAGGCAGAAATCTTTTCATTCAGAGAGTGGTGAATACATGGAGTGTTCTCCCTGTCAGGGTAATGAACAACAGAGTGAGTGGATATTTTAAAATAGAGTTGGACGGTATGTGTATGGAATTGGGATAGGTGGACGTGGGTACGAATATATTTTCATGATTGTTTGGGCTTGATGGGCTTCATGTCCTCCTGTGTTAAATTTCTTTGTAAATCCTGTGAAAGCCAAAACTATTTGTCCATCAGGTGGAAGAGGAAGTTGAGATGACTTACGCCACTCTCGCAAATCAGCCCAAACAGACTTTCATTTCCACGTCCTTCAAGACTCAGCAGACACGTCCATCTACGCCGTGGTTAAAACCGAATGATGTTCCTCTGTCGTTCAACCACAATTTCTCTTCTCTCCTGTTCGGTCATTTCCATTTTTGTGGAAAACTTTGTCTCGCAATCATCTTTAAAATCCTCCCCTGCTTACACAGTAGTATATTATACAGAAGTTGTTCTTTCCTTTCCACACCACATATAATCTCCTGTTATAAATCCAATAAAATAGATCATTTACACACAGGGGCTCGGTGGATGTATCCCATGGTTAATGACATAACCCTAAGTCTGGGAACGGACCACTTCTCCATGCTTGTCCTGGGTCGATTGTCCTGTGCGATTGATCGATTGTCATGCAGTGGAAACAAAAGAGAACAAGTTGGCACTGAATGAATAGTTTGAATTTAGAGGAGAGAGAGAGAATGTTATTTGTTGTTTAATTGTTTATTAATTTCTTGAACGTTTCGTGCACTCTTGAAGTTCCCCTTTCATTATCTTGATGCTGGTTGGGTAATTTGGACCTTGTTGGTACAATCAAGATGGAGTGTGTGCTTGGATCCTCCTTTGTTCTTTCCTTCTTGACCATGGTGAGATGTACTACTGATCACATGAACAGTATAAGCTGGGTAAAAATAAAATCAAATATGTTCATTTCTTCAATAAGTTAATTCACATTCTCATTCTTCTTCAGCCATTGTATTTAATTATTTCATTTGTTTTTCAAATCAGTTTTTATCACAAAATTTGAAAGTTCTTTAATCAATTGATGTCGACCCAGCAGGAGGTTGAAATCCAAACTTGTAGTTTATTTAAAAGTTAAACACAAGTGATATGTGAAGGACATCAGCACGGTGTTGTGCAGTGGGAAAAATAACTCATGATTCTTGGCTTTCTTCTCTTCTTTCAATCTTCTTTCCCGTCTATATATACGAGAAAGAGA
Organism: Eptatretus atami; assembly: GCA_035128595.1. Taxonomy (NCBI): domain Eukaryota; kingdom Metazoa; phylum Chordata; class Myxini; order Myxiniformes; family Myxinidae; genus Eptatretus; species Eptatretus atami. The sequence continues at coordinate 17,333,584 of CM068965.1, forward strand.
ACATTCGATTAAAGTTTCTCCTTCCACAAACAACGAGTATTACCTCTTAACCGAAGATGGACGGACGTTTATGTTGTTCACCCTATCGGTTTGTCAGTCGTGAGCACGATATCTCAGTGTTATAGACGGGGTCGGACTAAACTTGGTGAACAGGTTGGGTTTGTGCATGCACAAATTTATCAGATTTGGTGAAGATTCTGATCCGGATAAAGATACTACAAAAAATTTCAGTTGATACGTCACCATTGACAGGTGGGACCAAAATGATCTCCAGCATAATATGGTGAAACAGTTGTGAATGGATTATGACAACACTTGGTGAATGAGTTGGGTAGTTGACAAGAACAAGACAACAGCAGTCGCATTTTGTTTCGTGGGTCGATAAATGACGTCATACCTGCAGCATCATAGATCGATGTGCCACCTCAAAATCTTCTCGTTCTTGATTTTCCAGCATGCTTGTTATCAAACATGAATGAAATGTATCTTTGATGGGAAACAAGCTCAAGTGATATCCCAGCAAATATGCCTCCAGTGCTTCCACCATCAGGTAAGATTCCTTCTTCACTGCTGAATGCCTTTGTTCACTCCCAGAAAGAGTTCTCGAGAAGAATGAAACAAAGCCCTTCAAAACTGATTAGAGCGTTGCAGCCATGGTGTGATTGGAAGCATCGGTTTGAACTGAGGAAACGAGCAGTGTCATCTCCAGCCATTACAATGGAGTTGGTGATGTTCTTTCGTGAGACTTTGAAAATGTTCACAGCAGCTCAGATCGTGGGAAGCTGTGATACTGTACAGGGGATGAATCTTCTGGGAACCTAATAATCTATTGTGAATAATGTGTGAACATTCCCATTACTCGATCCAACGAAGGTATATAATGAGGGGTGGAAGATCCTGAATATGGAAAGGAATGGAAAACTCTGGGTTCCAACAACCAGTGAAGTCTGGGTGGATCTGTTGATGTGGCTGTTATGTTTTTATGAAGAAAGTCTTTCATGTTGTACGAGCAAAGGTAGATCTACAATACATCAATGGAGAGCAGAGTAGAGGAGAGAGAGAGGTATGAAAAAAAAAGGAAGAGAGAAAGGTAAATGGTGGAGGTGGGTTAGTCAAAGAGAATGATATGTTAGACTTAAAGGTCCATGACATTCAAAACTTTCTGGTTATTTATATATTAACTTGACCTTCCTAGTGAAGAAATCACCCATGTTTCTTTTTAAAAATCAAAAAATGGGATAATTAGACCAATATTTCGAACATTTTCTAGTGCTTTTAACAACTTGGCTATGCCCGCCCCTCAAAAGTGAGTTCAGCGAAACCGCAGGTCACGTGACCGTTTGACGTAATCTCCAGAACGCGAACTCGCACAAGTGGATTGACTAGATCAGGCCGTAGCCAGGGCTCAGTATTAAGGGGGGCATATGAACTGGATGGGGGGCACAATTATTATATTAAATTTTTGATAACCGGTATACTATTGTATTCATGCAGCATTGACCGCATCTATACTGAGGTTGCCGTCGCATTACTATCCAAATTGATCTCAGCTAAGATTTAATATCGTTCCGATGTTTTTGGCCTAAAATTATTCGAATGCAGGAGAGCCGCAACCAAACTGCACATTCACAATGCAGATATTCAATTGATTAGACAATTGCACAACTCAGGTGCCCACTTATACCAAGGTGTTGTCAAAGAATTGGCATGAGAAAATTAAATCAAATACAAAACTAAACGGGGGAGGTGGCACCAGAATCAGTGCACTTTGAAATAAGATTCAGTTAGGCTATGACCTGCCGATCATCACGTTAAACTATCAACAGGCAAATACGATCAGCCTGAAGATACCACAAATCCGCATTTAAAGCAGTCAATTACACAGAGGTAAGGTTATGCCACAAAGCACTAGATATTGATATGCAAAGCACAAACACAACATTAACTATAAACATCAGAAGTACAAAGCAGTCACCAGTCTGGGGCCTGACCACAACCACACTGGCAACCACAACCACACACGCATTCACAGCGGTCACACACACAATCTGACTCTTCGTATAGTTTTTATTACCACTTGCTACCCGCTTCAGAAGGTGCAGGCGAACTCGTCTCGGTGTGGAATCTTCTGAGGACCTTCTCCTTCCATTCATTCAGGCAATTTACGTGTGAGGGTCTCTCCTGAAGGCAGCTGTAGCCCAGTTTGTGCCCTTGCTGTGCATGGCGCATGACCTGTCGATGCTCAGCTGAAGGACATTCCTTCAATGTTGAGAATGATTTCACACATGGCATGTGACGCACCAAATGTTAGTCCAATCTATAGGCAGTCACTACACTGCATCGCTTCCAGATTTTGTGGTATGTTGAGAGGAGTTTTTGTGTTGTCCATCTCTCATTTGGCTGCTTTTACTTGCTGTGTGTGATAAAACTGCTTTGCACCACACACTCTGATTTCACTGATGGTGACTTTGTTAAAATGTCATGATGTTGCTGGAGCAAGTGGGATCCAAAAGCATTTGCCATTCTTCGGGATTTCAGGCAGGCTACTCTTCTCCGGCTCTCTCCACACGAACGCGTGCGTTTTCGCGACCACAGCAGGCAAGGCTGTGCTCCAGCTCGCGTCTCCTTCGCGACGCCTCGACTTCCACGCCAGCTCCTTGGCTTCTGGCTTCCTCCCGACTCCCCCAACTGCCGAAGCAAAATCCTTACTCCTCCCACGGGACTCAGCACATGAACTCTTTTCACGGAACTTCCACACGAACTCTTTCCACGAACTCTTTTGAACAAAGAAAGGATGTTCTCTTTACCTTTGCCCCCCTCCCCGCACCCGACGTGACTCATGCCCTCGTGATCCACCCCCCGCTCAACCACGGGTGGGAGGGATATGTTGACGTCACCGCAGGGTTTCTTCTTTCCTCTTTCGCAGAAAGAGGGAGGACGTCTCCATTGTTCGCTCCCTAACTATAAATCGATCCGCAGCGCATCTAATCGATCTCTGAACATTTAAAACAATGAAAGGTGACGCTATCTAGGGAACAAGCACTTATCGACATAGCTGACTAAGGGAACCTGTATGTTGTGTGCCGAGTTGAATTCCAATTCGTAGCAATATATTAAAGAACAGTTTATCCAAGAAGGCTTATTATTCACCACGTTGAAACATCTGGAATAAGCGGCATATAGTTCACCACAGGTGAACTCTTAAACAGCAAGGAGTTCACAGGGTGCACAGGGCATAAATGGCGTGGCGTACAAGTGGGGGCGTCACCAGATCGCTATGGGGGGAGCATTGCACCCAAATGCCCCCCCCCCTAGCGACGGGCCTGCGACTAGGACGTCGCGCGCCGTATAAAGTACGTACAAATGCCATTGTGCAACATGTGTTTGCTATCCTCAAACTGACGTCTTATTTCCTGTGATTGTTTCGCGGGAAAAGGAATTCTGCTTCTTTGAGCCGTGTTTGCCACAACAATCACGAGGCAATTATTTATCCCTTTTACATACCTTGTCGTAGTCGTGTACAAATCCCAATACATGTATGCACATAAAGCGGCATATGACCATGTCCACAAAAATATAAAATGTGACTGTTAACCTTTCCATTAAAATAAACTTACCAGGAACATACTAGTAAAATACTAAAGATTAATTATTGCATCATTTCAAGGCGCAAGGAGATAATTTAAATCAAAAATGTAAAACCTGCACCCACATTTGCAGCTTATTGAAAGGGTATTTATGTGGGCGAACGGTCTTGTGGTGAGGAGGTGAGGAGGTTGGAGGGTGAGGGGTGAGGAGGGTGAGGAGGGTGATGAGCGGTGGAGGAGGTGAGGAGGTTGAGGAATTTATTGTGGGCGACAAGGTCTGGTTGGTGAGGAGAGGCAAGAGGAGGGGCGGGGAGGAGTTGCTTTTTTAAACGTAGATTATGAATATATCGTGACGTTCATTAATCCACACAATCAGCACAACTTGACACCTGAACATCAATCCGGCTGCTGCTTGTTTCACATTCATTTCTTTTCCGGGATCTTTCCCATGTTGTACTTTACTCATGTTTGGAGATGTGACTCGAGTCTTTCATCTTGAATGTTTGTTGTAACCAATTTATCTTATTTTAAACCAATAATCTATCCGATCTGATACCCAGCTCGAGTCGGGGAAAACAGGGAACCATTCGAGCACGTTGTCTAGTGTTAGGCGAGGGTTAAATGGGGGGGGGGGGGAGGTATTAACGAGACCATCATTACACTGGCCTGGTGTTGTGTTAATGGTGAGGTGCATGGCCTTCAGATCATGTAGGCCATAAGGGTATTGAGTTCATCCCCTGTCTCGTCGCTGAATTAACACCAGGTTACAGGGAAGATTGACTCAGGCTGTCATCCTTCTGAGGTTGGCAAAATGAGTACACCTCACTGAAAAAAAGGGGCACTTGCATCGGCCACAGCTGTGCCCCAGAAAATTAAACGTGGCAAAGGCAGCCCACAGGCTGCACACGAATAAAGAAATAAATTATAGCAGAAGGGAAACTTGAACACGGAGGTGGGTTAAGCAACCACCAAGCTTGCAAAATGGTTACCCACATCTGGTTTTTGTGACGAAATTGAAAATTTCATCACGAATTTGATGGTTCACTGTGCTGAGTGTAAACTCTTGTTATTTGTGAAAATGGAAGATTTTTTAAGCGGTATTGTTTGGTCTTGTGCGTTACTCTGCCTCGTCTAGGCCGTGTTGTAAAAAATCGTACACTTCACACTACAAATATGTCCGTTGGAACGGAGGTATGTTGAAGCTTTCTCTTCATTATAAATCAGAAACACCTGTCTGTCTGTCGGTCTGTTCTGTCTGTCGGTCTGTCTGATGCTTTGTGCCTGTCCATCTGTGTTTGATCATTCTCGTTTCCAGGCCAGAACTCCTAAAACCGTTTCGTGTATCATCATGAAACTTCACACACACTTCATCCTATTTGTATAGAAGGGTCTTTTACTATTTGAACTCTCTGGTGTGTTTTAGTTTTTTTTCATTTATTTGTAGAGAAATCTTTCTGCCTCATGGCCTGCTATCATGTCTACAAGGTGAAGCTATTTGACATTGCATCAAGTGGACAGACAAGTGCAAGAGAAACATCATCGCCATCAATAGCACTGGAACATACAGCATGTGTTCTTTATCAGGTGTGACGGATGAAAAACCTGTAAGATCCAACAGAATCTACAAGACAGAACACTGGTGGACGAGTGTGTTACGGAAACTGCACAAAATCGAAGAACATTTTGAAAGGTTTCAACAGGTGCTCATGAACCTTGCAAGACGACATGATGGGTTTGGGTTCAGCTCCGTCCTTGTAGATATCATATGGGATGTCTACAGAAAAGAGAGTTCAAAGAAAGACTCAAGAGAAAGAAGAGGCAAATGGAAGAGACGAAAGGAGACTGCGGACACGTCCATGCCTACTGACTGGCACAGTTTCCTTCGAGTTGAGAACAAAACAGAGTTGTATCGTTTTTTTTTGACCAATCAAGTTGTATAATCCCTGGATTCTGAAGGAAAGCAGCTCCACAGCACACATGGAGAAAGGGTCTTGTCCTCACCTGTCGAGGATGAAGTTCCCTCAGTCTGTCCTTGCACACAAGATGAAGCTGACACCCGTGAGATATTGCATGCTGCTCATTGTGTGAAAGAAGGTGACAACAGGGTGATAATATGGACTCTAAACACAGATGTGGAAATATTAGCAGTTTCCGTCTATTTTCAGATTGACAACCTCAAATAAATGTACGTTGCACATCGCTCTAGAAAGCAGTTCAAGTACTGTACGTCCCTGTGCATTGCATTACAAGAAACCTTGGTGTTTTGAAAAACAGGCCATTACCATTGTTGCATACAATCAGTGGATGTGACACAACTTCCAGTTTTCTTGGTAAAAGGAAGAAGACAGCATGGGAAATGTGGCAGGCATATCCAGCGGACACAGATACATTCATCACGTGATCACGCCAGCCAGATGATGTTCCACAAAAATCTATACAATACAGAGAGATTTATGATTGTAATGTATCAAAAGACTTGCGAGTACAGGACAGCTCTTGTGATTATTCAAGGCGTGATTTGTTCCCTCGGAGTCGAAGTATGAGCACCATACCACCAAGTAGTGATACTCAACTTCAGCATGTCAAGCGTGCAGTCCTTTGAGCAGGCCACATCTGGTGGCAATCACTTGTGGCCCGTCCCAGCCGTCCTCGTCTAGCTGATTGGAGTTGGGTCCATGATCCGGTTAGGATTGCCTGGAGACCACTGTGGTGACTCGTCCAGATGATGTCCATACTCTCGGAAAGGCAATGATGGCATCAAAAAATACGTTAAATTTAGTTTCTTACCTCTTGCAGCGCTTCATCTGCCGTAGTCTGCAATTACATATTAGCATGAAAGTTTGACTTCAATATGGTGTTACATCATCCTTTCAGAGCACACACAACAACAGCACTTTGTGATGAATACATTGTAATATCATGATACTTTAGAACTGAACACAGATTGTGGTGAGAAAAATGATGTGAGCTCAGGAAGGAGTTACAGGGAGTGATGATGAATAATGGGGAATGAAGAAAGGGGAAGGGTTTAGGGAAAGAAGACAATTAAGAAGTGGAGATGAAATAAAACAATCGATATTTGTTATATTGGAAATTTTATTAATATTTTTCAGTTTAATTATTCAACCCACCAGTACATCTTTATATAATTATGTATCAAGAATACCTTGTTTTACACAGATTTCAGCATATTCAGTTATACAAAGTTATTTTTACCAATTGACCTTTACTCAATGCATTTTATTAGTTCATTTCATATTAATCAATTCCATCCATCCATCCACTCATCCAATCAGGACATACTCTGTACAGAGCATTCGCGTTGCTGCCTAAGCAGTCTCATGGGCTATTGGGCACAATCCTGGACCGGTACGACACTCCGACACAGGATACTTCAAATGGCTTCAATCATCCCAGCAAGCTGGTAAACTCATTTTGCCGACCTCAGCAAGGATGACAGCTGAGTCAACCCCACTGTATTAATTCAACAGGACGAGCGGGGATTCTGACACTCAGAGACCCTCGGATACCAAGCCTGCCACCCAAACATTAAGCCAACATGAGGCATACTGGTTTATACCCACTCGTTCTCCTACAAAAATCCCATTACAGAGATAGAGGGCGAGCATAGACACCACCTTTCCATAAATTATGAAATGTACTCGTTGAGATTTTCTTTTGTTCTTCAACTTTCTCTTCACAATCATCATTTCATAGAAAATGAAGAACAAAACTATTCTTCTGAGCTCAGAATTTAATTTAGAAGAGGTCAAAGGTTTCTGTTTACCTTGGAGGCATGTTAGAGCATCGAGAAGGAACAGAATTATCCATTATATCAAGAAATAAAGTGACTCGAATACGTGGAGACAAAACGGGGTGGTAATCATAAAGCACAGAAAATTCCTTACTGTAAAAAATTCGAGTCGAAAAAACCTGTATCGGACCGGCATGATGTATTTAGAAGGAAACTGCGTGGGCAATGTGCTTTCGGAATACGTAGAAGAATGGAAGAACACCAGATGGGAATGATGCAATGAATTAAGGTTGTCTCTGAAAGAAAGATTGCAAGCTTAGAGATCAGAAGAGATTAAAATGAATTTAGTGGAGCTGGAAGAGAATTTGGGAAGAGAAGACTTGGTCAGTATCTATGGTATGGTCATTCCATGAAGGTCAGAAGATGAAGCCCAAAAAAATGGAATAAAGCTCGTGGTTAGAAGGAAGAAAGCGGCAGACATCCAAAAAGAGAGGGAATTGAAAACTAAAAGAAAAATGATGGAAGTTTGGGATTGCCACGACACTGATGCTTTGATGTCCTCATGCAGTAATGCCATCATTCGATCAACCCCAAGAAAAAAGGGGAAATGGTCCAAACCTTTGCTCTTGATTTTTTTTTTTCTATTTTGGGGAGAGTATAGATTTGAGTTTAGTACTCCATTTGTTGTTTGTGTTTGATTATTTAGGACTTGTATCCCTGCTATTTATGATCTTTAAATTTAGGTATACATTGTCCGTTTTTGTGTGCCGCTGTGAGATGGGTATTGTGTAATTGTAACAGCAAAATTAGGTTAAAGATCTGGATGTAAGGTTTCCTCCATGTTTACACAGGCAAGCAAAGGTAAGCGGAGAGGATTGCATTGGACAATCGTCCAACGGCCATCTTTTGCTTGTACTTGACAACATTGCTTGAGATTGAACTTAAACTTGGAGGTTCTGACGACATTGCTGAACTAACAGGTGTAGGATGGATTATATCCTTTTGACTGCCAATATGTTGTCTGCAGGAGTTCTTTCAGAGCCTTTAGGAGGTAGACTTCAAATATCTATCTGAATTTATTCACCGATTCAATTGTACTGCTTTTATCAATTTTCATTGATATTTTTTGGAGTCTGTGAGTGGAGGAGGACAATGGGCCAACCACGTGCCAATGGGCGACCATAGATCATTGGCATCTCCTGCGATGAGTGAGTTTTTGGGCTCTCACTCTCTCCCTATGCAGGTCGTTGGTCTTCTGTCTTTACCGTCTCCTCTCGGTCTCACCCCCGCTGCCCCTGCTCTGTGTGATATGTCCCACCATATTTCCGCAGGCGGCTTCAGGCGCAGCACCTTCTCTAAAATACAATCACGGAATCATGTCACCTTCCTCTTTCATTCCTCTTTTGCCTTTGGGATTAAACCCCCTTTCCCCTCTCTTTTCAAATTTTTTCCCATTTCTTCCCTCCAGGGCTGTCAAAACAGTGTTCACCACCATTATTACCTTTCCTTCCCATCATTTTTTTCCTCGATCTTTTTACCCCGTTAATCACCCGAACCACCTCCTTCAAATTCCCGACTTTCCTTCTGAAAGTCCCTGTTAGGTCATCTTGTATTCCTGTTCCCCACCCATCCTTCTCCTTCCAAATCTCCTAATGTCTCTGTTCCCCACTGTTTCTTCCCTCCGCCCTTTGTTATGCCCCCCCTTGCTGTGCATTGCGTGTAGCTCTCATACGAGCCTCGACAAGGTATTACAAAAAACCCAAACTCTCATCTTAATTTCTCCACTCTAATAATCTTTCATTTAATCTTCTTCCAAATTCCTTTCTACTCTACAACCTATTCCAGTTGGCATTTGGTACCCTGTGGAACACGACAGAAGCACATTGAGCTAATCCGAGTAGCCTCGGCCTCCAACCGATGGGGTTCAAATTTGCAGTCCCAGTGACATTTGCACACATATGGAGAGGACGTGCAGCCTAGACACAAGTTCCTGTCGGTTCGATTTTGATTTACACAGAACTCAACCGTGAACACCTTAGATCAAACAGCCATTAGCAAAGCAGATCAAAACAGGCCATCAACAAGCTATTGGTGGGTTCAGTCGAAGGCGCCATTGCGTGGGATTTTCTGGCATTTCTTATGCTCTACAGCCACCTGCTCTGAAACAATTTAAATATTTTCATGTATTTTACAGAATGCCACACTGCAGAGTATTGATATAGTACAGCGGCTCTTTTAAATTGTCTGCGTTCTTAGCGATGTATCACTGTCCAGTCGTGGAAGAAGACCCACATCCGAGTTTAAGGAGCACAATGAGAACTGTTGCTGCGAGAGCAACGTGTCATAAAAGATGTGTCGTGTGGTATTAATGAGTCACTTCCCCCAATGTAAGTGGTTTTTGTGTCTGAAGTTAAGTCCGGCTATGTTGTACATGTCTGTGTGATTCGTGTCTGAGCTCCTCCGAGCCACAGACTCAACAACATTAGCTTGTTTATTTGAGTTACACGTCTCCGCCCTCGCGTAGACATACCACTGATGTCGAATATTGCCCCAAACCTGCGTCCCTAGCTCTCACATGTCCACTTTCTTCCATCTCTACTGCCCAGCACCAACGGCCAGCTTACAGCTGGGGTGATAATCACAGCTCAACAGGATGGAAAAAAAATCTATTTGTACTCTGGCCTGGGTCTTTCATGGGCATCCTTCGCCTTACTGATCCTCACAAAACTACATCGATTTTTAAACGAACCCACAAACACATCCAGGGCGAACTGCAGTTCCACAAACCATCAAGCGGTTCAACTATTTCATCCGGATTAGCAAACCATACTACGCGGACTTGTACCTACACTGAAAAAATTATTTGAGTGCTTGGTGTTCGGCAATGGCCCAACGATACCACCGTTATGAAGCCGCCTCGAGGAATCTCTGTTTACTGTGCAAATGATTAAGAATTTCGATGAAGATATTTGAAACCCCTTTCACCATAACAAGCTACATCCGTATTGTTGGAACTGAACCCTTACTTGAGAACCCTTGTACCGTGACATCTCTCGCCGAATGAAAAATCTTCTCCTTCCAGTCTTTGCTGCAAATCACACAAATGGTCCAAAAGACCGCTCTCGGTGAGTGTAATAAGAGCAGTCTGCGAGAAATCCACACGTAAGTGGGCTTAAACAAAGTTCTTTCAACACGATTTGGGAAAATGCTGAGAATCGTGCCGTCATGCCAGGAAGCAGGTCAGGTGATGTTCGATGAATCAAAAATCTGTTTGATAAAAGTCAATATTTGGAACAGGTGATTAAGCGTACGTCAGAACAGGACAATGGATGTCTTGCCACCTGTGGAGCTCGAATGTTGCAGTTCAGACTCGGTGAAACAGATGAGGAAGAAACGGACATCAACCTCGTTATGGATGAAGGCCTCTATTACCTTGAACACCTGATCGCATTCAGCGTTAACAGACACTGGACGACAGTCGAAAGGATCCGTGATACCTGCACGTTTGTTGTGCCAAACAACGATATATGCGTTCTATACAAAAACAGTTCAGAGTTACAACTAGCACCTTTGATACACTCGTGATGTATTAAGATCAATATTTCATCCACTTCTCTTTGTTATCACATCGTACTCTGGATCATTGCTCAGACAGGCGCAATGCACACTTTCACTCATTCGGGAAGTAATTAAATATATATTAGTTTTACTCATTGAACTTACCGCTCATCAACATCCAGAATACACATGCTTTTGTACTTCTTTTAATTCAGTGTTTAGACTTCTACAAATTTGGACTCGAGCAATCATCTTGAAAAAGTACCATCGTCAGGAATTAGCCGAACAGGAATCATTTCACATTAAATTAACAATAAATATTATCACTTGAATGGGACCACTTTAAAAACTGGACTGGTGAGGAAAATAATATGGTGACATTGCCTGACCAAGCTTCTAGATACCATCAGATAGACCTGGGGCTTCAGTGGCCCCTTCAGTAGTCCTCCAGATCTCAGAGATTAATCTGTAGCCACCGACTTAAAATAAAAATAAAATGAATGATGAAACCTGGGCAAGTTCAATCAAAACTCCATCAGTTAGTTGGTCCAGACCATTCACTTGCTCTCAGTGCGTAAATAAGGGGATTTAAAGGGGATAATATCAAACTACATGAATATTGCATTTGACACACACACACACACACAACACAATATACAGTATGTAGATTCATGGAAACAAATGAAGTGCAACCACATCAGGCCACTGCATCATTACCATGCTGATGGCTGTATGTGGTCGGGAATACTTTTTGGTATTACGTTAACGATGTTCACCTCGACAAGAGCGAAGATTTCCTCTGTCCTGTCCTTCTATCATGTGCCCAGGAACCTTAGTCCTTTTATGTTCCTCATCCTTGGCCCAGGCCATCCTCAGACGCGCCGAAGTCGGCTATGTATAACACAGCACCTCCTGGGAGATTTTGTGCGAGAGCGGGTAGGTCGAGTATCTCTGAATGTCTCTCCATGCCAATGAGTTGCAACGAAATGATTGACTGTGGCAGAGGGTTCTTTTGGTGTTCGTACTTGAGAGTGAAGCTCTCCTCGAAATAAATCACTACCCATGTAGTGATGGAAAAGAGGTCGACGGCAGCTGTTCCAAAGTGTGATCACCCTGTTGGCATCGAGGGATCTTCCGAGCATTAAAAATCTAAAATCTCTTCTTGGATCATTTAAAGTTGAAAATCCCTGTTTTGTTCACGTATGTTTCATGGATATGCCACTGTAATCGACCAGGTGATCATATTAAGACTATGCAAAAATTGATGACATTTTTTCACCTTCCTCCCACCCAAAGTGCGTGGCTCATGTAACATACTTATCATTATTTTGGATACAATGTCGAGGTTTCATGAGGAGCTTGGAGCACAGAACGGATAAGGATTAACAGGACAAAAGGGAACAGGAGAAAGGCCAGTGCGGAAAACGACCAACAGTCAAAGGATGAGCGGACAAAAATAGGGGGACACTTGGAGATATAAGCGATTGTGTTCCCGGAACCTGAGGGGTAGGGAGGACACACGATGTGGACAGATGGATTACAGCCGCTGAACTCTCAGGAAGGAAAAAAACTGGAAAACTTGGGGAGTGCGTTATTGGGTGTTAAGAAAAAGGTCATGGTTTTGGATGGGGGACTTATATTATTCCTCTCTTCTCATTTCACAAATTCCTTTTCCACTTTTCTCTCCCTTTCCTCAGTCTCCCAGTTCCTCCACCTCCTTTTCTTCCCTTCGAACCCCGTCTTTTCTACCTTCTCCCAATCTCTTTATCTCAGTCTTACCGCTTTTGCATTGTAAAGTTTATGGTTTGCTAAACTGATTTCATAGGAGATGTTCGGAAAACAAGGAAGATGTCGGGAGAGGGGGGGGCGTTGAGTGCCCTGTATGGTGCACCTTTGGGTCATCTTTGAATGCTCAACCCTTTAGTTACCTCTGCCACAAAGGTGAAGGAGGTTGTGTTTTCACCCCTTTCTGGGCTGTCATGTATTGTGACAGGTTCGTGTGTGACAAGAACGAAATGATTAATTTTGGTGAAGATCCGGAATCGATTCTGACGATGAAAATTTTAAAAGTGATCTTCCATTGAAGAGATAGGCCAAAAATGAATATATGCACGATAATCCTCAAAAGTTCTGTGTGGCGGAATTCGGACGAAACTTGGTGGGACCACGGTTGGGTGTTGATAAGAGAGAAATTGATTCAAATTTTTCTGAAGATCCGGATCCGGATCGGGTAACTTTTCTCTCAGTGATTCTTCCACAATTAGAGTCGGGCAAAACAATAACATAACACAAATCTAAAAAACTTGTGGATGGATCTCGCGACGAAAACTTAGGTGGACAGGTTGGGTGTGTACGCAGGGACGCATTGATTCGATTTTGAGTGAAAATCTACATATGGATACAGAGAATTTTTTTTTTAAGTGATTCTTCACCATTGAGAGATAGGGGCAATGATGTATAGATATGATATTTCAAAAATGTATTGGGGCCCGATATCGTTTTTTCGTGGATCAGCATTACGTGGACGGAAGGTATGCGCGCTTACCGAGTGCCCTTCAGTTATGACCGATTCATGTGAGAAGATGAAATTTTGTTCCCTCTTTTGAGTTGTGGGGAGGCCTTTAATACTGCAGATATATGGCCAGACCATTGGTGTGCGGTGCTGGATGAGGGGAGCACCAACCACACGACAACAGCTTATGGTGAAACGGTGTAACTGTGCGTGATTTATTGATATATATAATACGGGGCTCGATGTGCTCTAAACTTCAGTTCAGAGTGATAATTATTTTCTTGGATATCTCACCCAAAAGAGTGCTTCCTTGCGAAACCCCGTGCTCCCTTCCTCGCTACACACGAATGGTATGTGAATGGTTCCTGGGCCCTTGCTGCACCATTCTGGTCCAAGGTCATATCCAAAAAGCCTATGATGTTTACTCGAAAAGTGGGTTTTTCCCTTTTAGACCTGGTATGTGATGGAGTCGCTTCAGCACTTTGTCATGCTATATATGATGGTGGAAATATTACAGGCAAGCCTGGCAGCTAACATGACTGTCTCCGCTTATGTGCAGGGCGGACACAAAGTCTTGTCACCCCTTTTTAAAATGTGGTGACAATGCGGCGCTTTATCTAATAGCTTGACAACACTGAAGGGTTCTACAAGTTATAACCAGATACATTTACAAGTAACTCTTTTACTTGGTACAACACAACTTTACATCATATGACACAAGCCTCATGTGTCCAGTGGATCCGTTTTGCTCCTCCATTGTCCTTATAGAGAACTCAATTTTGCGTCTTGTCTTCATGGGGGACAAATTTTCGTTAATTATTTATTGAGTGATCATATTTAAAGGGAGTCTCACTGCTTGTTTAAGGTCATAGTGGTATTGGCACTCATTGAAAAAAAAAGGAGAAAAGGAAAACCCGATATAACACTCTGCACACAAAGGCAATGCACAAATTTTACGAGGTGTGACAAACTTGTGGGAACGTATTCATATAGATCCGTTCCTGCTAGTTAACGCAAGCTGGTAGTTAGTGATTCCCTGTCGTAATTCCGAAGACATATCACGCGTGTTTGCCCAGCAATGTGGAAAGGTTTCCTCCACATATTATATCTTGATCTTGGGATTCCATTGGATGAAAGATTCATGGATTGCACCCTCTGGCTCTAACACTTGCAAGACTCAGAATGAAGTGAAGGAAGTGAGGGAAGGAGGGAGAGAGGTGCAGGGGATGTAGTGGTAGAGGGGAGTGGGTATGAGTTGACATTGTCCTCTTATAGTACTTGAGCCTCATAGTTGGGTTCCCTGTGAATGTTTCCTTTACATACTGACAGTGACGTGATAATTGGAGCAGGTGGACAAATGCCCGGCACCATAGAACCTCATTAAATTTAGAGGACATCACACCACGTAATCATTGTTATTACTTTTCGTCGTTACTGTGTGCACTATAAGGATATAATTTGAACGAAATTTCAAACAACACGTTTTATACGATACTTGAGAACTTCGATCTTCTTGGTTGATTAACTTGCTGTACCACAATGCGAGCAAATGAATGTACCGAGCAATGACAGCCCGTCAACACGGGTTTGTTCTCGCTTTATAAAAGTTTACACCCTGTCGTCAAAGGTGATGAAAAATGGTGAACGTTCTTGACTGATACAGGATTAACAGGCTTAAAACGCCCTTTTCTGGACTATGTGGTCGTACTTGAAAACAAATAGGCAGTGTTGTGTCATGGTGAGCACTTACCATGGAATTGACAATATCTGTTTGGAGGACAAAAAAAAAAAAATTCAGCAATCTGAATCCAGTGACCTGGGATATGGGTGAGTGTGTCGAGCACCCAACATCGTTTTGTTATAAACGGCGAGTTGTTGTAAACGGCTTTTAAAAGTGCTGTTTTGTGTGTTGGAGGTGGAGGGAGAGGCGGGTTACTAGTGATGCTGTCAAGGATGTTCTCCAGCAAGTCCAGAATATTTCCACACTCTTTGGGAACGAATTCCGAACAAACATAACTGAGACTCCTTACTGAATATTTTCCACTTATTTCAGCACATGTGAGGTGTTACCCATAAGACTGTGACTTCAATGTGGGAATGCCCTTTTGCTTTTATGAGCGGGAGGCAGGGGGTAAGGGGAGGGAAGAGGAGAGGGAGGAGGACAGAAAGTTGGGAGTGTGGTTGCGGGGGGGCGGGGAGAGCAAAGATCAGAACAGAGGTGGACGGGGAGTTTGAGGCTTCTGGGGACGGGGTTGAGAATTTAGGGTTGTGAAAGGGGCTGAGTTGTGGGGGGGGTGTGCTGGAGAACAGGGTTTAAGAGGCTCTCGTGGCGGGGGGATTGAAGCTTAGGGTTGACGGGGAGGTTGAAGACTTTGGGTTTGGTAGGCGGTGGTGGTTGAGGACTCGGGTTTCAGAGTGGGGTTGATGACTTGGTGTTTGTGAGGGCCGAAACGAGGTTGACGACTTTGATGTCACATTTTAGATTATGTGGATGTTCTGCAGGTCACTGTTAGTCTCCAAATAATGATAGAAATTCAAACCAATTATTATTCTTAAAAGAAATGTTAACTGTGAGAAACAAAATATAATAAATCGATTACGTCATCAATACACAAACGTATTCATTGAAAGGGAACAGGATGTTTCTGTCTGATCAACCGATCAATATATGGAAGTTTAAATGATGTTCAAGTATTTATAATTATTTAATTTAAATATACATCGTCGAGGCTCATGGAAGAGTTCGTGTTAATACATGAATGGACCAGACGTAAACAGGGGAGCAGAATATGTTTTATTGACGACGTTTTTATGATTTCTGGAGGAAAAGCTATAAAATCACCACTCGGGATTTGAAACTAAAAGAGATTAAATTTAGGATTGTGTTGGAAACTCTTGACAAACACTTTCAATAACCAATCACAACGAAGATATATTCTCATGATTTCAAGGTAAAGAATATTAATTAAATGTTTCTTAAAAGCGGAACACGTCATCCGGAGATTGTGAACCTATTTGTAGTTTTGATCCCTTTTGATATTTTCCATCCCAATCCCACAAACAAATAAATGAAAACATTCACTCACAGAGTGATACTTGGTGAGACAGAACGGCACTCCGAGAGAACATACCTACACCAGGCTTGAATAGTTTACATTTTGTATCCCATTGATAGGTTCATCTGATTCCAGACCTTAACCAAAATCGAATCGGCTTGTTCTTGTCACCTAACCAACTCATCCACGGAGTTTTGTCACAAGTCATCCACAACTTTTACGAGATAACTTGCTGTACATAGTTTTTGGGCCCCATCTCTCAATGGTGATGGAATCGGTTAAAAAATTACAATAATGATCCTATCCAGGTCTGGATTTGGATCTTCACCAAATCGAATCACTTTTTCAGAGTGGCACTCCCAACCTGTCCACAAAGTTTCGTGTATGAATCCATCCTTAACCTTTTGAGATATTGGGTTATTTATCGTTTTTGGCCCGATCTCTCAACGGTGAAGAATCACCTGAAAAATTCTCAGATCCGGATCCGGATTCCGGATCTTCACCAAAATTTAGCGTTGCCGTTCTTGGTCGTGTCAACGACACACAAATAAATTTCAGAAAACAATGCTTGAAAACTGTGCGCCAAAGAATCGTTGTGACAAACAGACAAACAGAGACAAACAGAGACAGACAGAGACAGACAGAGACAAACAGACGAACATCGACAAACAGAGACGGACATAAAATATTTTTCACAAGAAACAACACACAATCGCACAAACCTAGATGACCAAATATACAACTACCTCCAAATAGACCTCTTCATACAAATGTTACGATTGCCAATTGTGACAAAAATGTTTGAAACTTGCCGTTATGCAATTCGTGAAAGTGTTGTTGTGTTGTGGGATTGTAATTCCTTCCTTCAACCTGGTGTTGATGTAAAATGGTTAATATGGTTGATGTGAGAATCGAGGGTTGTGAGTTTGAGGGCCTGTTAGTTGTTGATTTAACACCAGGTGGGTGGTCATTCTTCTGAGGTCTGGAAAAATGAGTGGCAGCTTCCTGTAATCAAGGGGCACTGCATCAGCAGCACAGCTGTGTTCCCACCAATGATGTTGGACCAACAGCCACAGGCTTGATATGAAATATTGATTCTTCCCACCTTGTTTGGTTATTTTTGGGGATTCCATCCTGATATGTTTTTTCTTGACTTGTTTAACTCTATTTTCCCGATCTGGATGTCATGTTATCAATAAACTATTTTTAGGGAATTTAACATGGGGAACCCCTTGATATATATCTCATGCAGGTCCTTATTTATTTCCCTTTGGTAAGGTATTCCAAAGTAGCCATTTCCAAGCACCTGTTTTGCTGCATGTCACAACTTCAAGCCAGATGAGTGTTGTTATACAACTCAACTGGTATCAATTCCCCACCTCACCAAAGGTGTGGATTAGAAAGATCTTCACAGGACATTCACTCCGAGGTATTCAACGCACCTGGATATAATAGAGCTCGTCATCATTAGTACGTAGTTCGTGACTGCGGGGTTAACATGTTTTAGCAATGGCACGACCAAATTGGTGTTACTGATGCAGTGCCCCCTGCAGGTTAGAGGGGAATTTATAATCTGTTTCATGGTGTTGCGATAGCTCACCTTCTTTCCGTCGAGTCACCTTGGGATCTTTAACACCACCACAACTCTTTCTGACAGACAGGACAACCAGTTTAACGTCCATCCGAGGGAGGCACACCCATCGATGCCTTGTCCTGCCTTGCAACAAGCAGGATGACGGTTTATTGCTGGGTCGATAACTCCAAAGCTGATGGAAACTCAGAGGCGAGGTGTGCACATGCCTCTCGGCCAAACTGCCAACCCTCAATAAAGGTACGAGATTGGATATTCAAATTATAGTGAATATGCAATTTCATATCTGTCTGTCTGTGTGTATTTTGACTCAATACATTTGGTGGTGACTTATCCAAACTCAACCAAAACTTGACAGAGAGGACCCATGGTTACACGATGGAGGGTGTCGCGACTTCCTTTGTCACACTCCCCAAGGTGGGTTTCCTTCTTGGGCGAATTCAAGTTGGGGTGTATATCGTGATATTGATAGGCAATCGTGGCGTTTTTCCAAACCATGCTTTTAATAACAAAAGCAAAACAACAATTATGATACAGCATAATATTAATTTAATTACAAAACATTATTAACACAAATCATAACATCCCCCATCTCCCGACTGGGTTTTCCCTCCTTGGACAAATGCCAGTTAAAGTCACATCCAAGGCGAGTCTCACGGGTCGGTGGGAGTTCACATTCCAGACCGAAGTTAATCAGGGGTCGGTGGAGTTCACAATCCCGGTCGAATTGTACCAAACACCTCAACATGGTCGACACTGCTTCCTTGGCTGCACGTTCAAAAATAAAGAGGGCTCGGACAAATTTCAACAAGGGTGTCAGGTGTAGCCTGACAGGTATGAGGAAAATCATGCAAATGACTTCACTTTCACCTTGACCTTGACAGATACAGTCAGAAAACATTGGCTGCCTCACTTTTGTCCTCTGCTAATGTTTGACCGAAGAGAGCTGAAAGCATTCACAAGTTATCACACTCACAGACCAAACTACAAACAAAAGAGACAGACCGACACGTAATGAACATTTCAATTTCGTCACAACAACCACGATGATGGTAACCATTTTGCAAGCTTGGTGGTTGCTTAACCACCTCCTCGTGGTTCAAGTTCCTTCTGCTATAATTTATTTCTTTATTCGTGTGCAGCCTGTGGCTGCCTTGGCCACGTAATTTTCTGGGGGCACAGCTGTGCCCGATGCAGTGCCCCTTTTTTTCCAGTGAGGTGGTACTCATTTTTGCCAACCTCAGAAGGATGACAGGCTGAGTCAATCTTCCTCGTAACCTGGTGTTAATTCAACGACGAGACAGGGATGAACTCAACCCTTATGGCCTACATGATCTGAAGCAAGCCACCTCAACCATATAACAACAACACCAGGCAAGTGTAATGATGGTCCCTCGTTAATACCCTCCCCCCCCCCCCCCCATTACCCTCGCCTACATAGACAAACGTGCTCGAATGGTTCCCTGTTTCCCCGACTCGAGCTTGGGTAATCAGATCGGATCAGATTATGTTTAAATAAATAATGTGAGTTACACAAACATTCAAGATGAAAGACTCGAGTTCACATCTCCAAACATGAGTAAAGTACAACATGGGAAAGATCCCCGGAAAAAATGAATCGTGAAACCAAGCAGCAGCCGGATTGATGTTCAGGTGTCAAGTTGTGCTGATTGTGTGGATTAATGACCGTCACGATATATTCATAATCTACGTTTAAAAAAGCAACTCCTCCCCGCCCCTCCTCTTGCCTCTCTCACCACCAGACCTTCGCCCCACATAAAACTCCTCAACCTCCTCACCCCCCACCTCCTCACCTCCTCACCCTCCTCACCTCCTCACCCTCCTCAACCTCCTCACCCTCCTCACCACAAGACCTTCCCCACATAAATACCCTTCAATAAGCTGCAAAATGTGGGTGCAGGTTTTTCACATTGTTTGATTTTAAAATTATCTCCTTGCGCCTTTGAAATGATGCAATATTAATCTTTAGTATTTTACTAGTATGTTCCTGTAAGTTTATTTTAATGGAAAGGTTCAACAGTCACATTTTATATTTTGTGGACATGCGTATAGCCCTTTATTGTGCATACATGTATTGGATTGTACACGACTACGACAAGGTAGTAAAGGATAAATAATTGCCTCGTGAATTGTTGTGCAAACACGGCTCAGAAGCAGAATTTCTTTTCCGCGAAACAATCACAGGAATTAAGACGATCAGTGAGATAGCAAACACATGTGCACAATGCATCTTGTCACGTACTTTATACGGCGCGCGACGTCTAGTCCAGGCCCGTCGCTAGGGGGGGGGGGGCATTTGGGTGCAATGCCCCCCCCATAGCGCATCTGGTGACCCCCCACTTGTACGCCACCCATTTATGCCCTGTTGCACCCTGTGAACTCCTTGCTGTTTAAGAGTTCACCTGTGTGAACTATTACCCTTATTCCAGATGTTCAACGTGGTGAATAATAAGGCCTTCTTGATAAACTGTTCTTTAATAATTATTGCTACGAATTGGAATTCAATCGCACACAACATACAGGTTCCCTTAGTCAGCTATGTCGATAAGTGCTTGTTCCCTAGATAGCTCACCTTTCATTGTTTAAATGTTCAGAGATCGATTAGATGCGCTGCGGATCGATTTAATAGTTAGGGACGCGAACAATGGAGACGTCCCTCCCCTCTTTCTGCGAAGAGGAAGAAGAACCTGCGGTGACGTCAACAACTCCCTCCCACCCGTGGTTGAGCGGGGTGGATCACGAGGGCATGAGTCACGTCGGTGCGGGGAGGGGCAAAGGATAAAGAGACATCCTTTCTTTGTCAAAAAGAGTTCGCTGGAAAGAGTTCGTGTGGAAGTTCCGTGAAAAGAGTTCATGTGCTGAGTCCCGTGGGAGGAGTAAGCTTTTTGCTTCGGCAGTTGGGGGAGTCGGGGAGGAAGCCAGAAGCCAAGGAGCTGCGTGGAAGTCCAGGCGTCGCGAAGGAGACGCGAGCTGGAACACAGCCTTGCCTGCTGTGTCGCGAAAACACACGCGTTTCGTGTGGAGAGAGCCGGAGAGAGCTCGCCTGCCTTGAATCCCGAAAATGGCATGCTTTTGGATCCCCACTTGCTCCAGCACATCATGACATTAACAAAGTCAACCATCAGGGAAAAGAGTGTGTGTTGCAAAGCAGTTTATTCACACACAGACAGAAAAAGCAGCCAAATGAGAGATGGACAACACAAAAACTCTCTCAACATACCCAAAATGCTGGAAGCGATGCCAGTGTAGTGACTGCTATGAGACTGGACTAACATTTGGTGCGTCCATGCCATGTGAAAACTCATTCTCAACATTGAGAATGTCTTCACTGAGCATCGACCGGTCCATGCGCCATGCACGCAAGGCACAACTGCTACAGCTGGCCTTCGAGAGAGACCTCACACGTAAATGCCTGAATGAATGGAAGGAGAAGGTCCTCAGAAGATTCCACACCGAGACGAGTCGCCTGCAGCTCCTTCTGACAGCGAGTACAGTGGTATAAAAACTATACGAGGAGTTCCGATTGTGTGTGTGACCGCTGTGATGCGTGTGTGGTTGTGGTTGCAGTGTGGTTGTGGTCAGCACCCGCCGTGGTCGGCTGCTTTGTACTTCTGATGTTTAAGTTAATGTTGTGTTTGGTGCTTTGCATATCCAATATCTAGTGCTTTGTGCATAACCTTACCTCTGTGTTAATTGACTGCTTTAAATGCGGACTTTGTGGTATCTTCAGGCTGATCGTATTTGCTGTTGATAGTTTAACGTGATGATCGCAGGTCATAGCCTACTGTATCTTATTTCAAAGTGCACTGATTCTGGTGCCAACCTCCCCCGTTTAGTCATTGTATCTCGGTATATTAATTTTCTCATGCCAATTCTTGACAACACCTTGTTAAGTGCACCTGAGTTGGTGCCAATTGTCTAATCATTGAAATCTGCATTGTGAATGTGCCAGTTTGTTGCGCTCTCCTGCATTCGAATAATTTTAGGCCAAAAAACATCGGAACATATTAAATCTAGCTGAGATCAATTGGATAGTATGCGACGGCAACCTCAGTATAGATGCGTCAATGCTGCAGAATACAATAGTATACCGGGTTATCAAAAATTTAAATATAATAATGTGCCCCCCATCCAGTTCATATGCCCCCCTTAATACTGAGCCCTGGCTACGGGCCTGATCTAGTCAATCCACTCTTGTGCGAGTCGCGTTCTGGAGATGACGTCAACGGTCACGTGGACCTGGCGGTTCGCTGAACTCATCTTTTTGAGGGCGGGGCATAGCAAGTTGTTAAAAGCACTAGAAATGTTCGAAATATTGGTCTAATTATCCCATTTTTTGATTTTTAAAAAGAAACATGGGTGATTTCTTCACTAGGAAGGTCAAGTTAATATATAAATAACCAGAAAGTTTTGAATGTCATGGGACCTTTAAGTCTAACATATCATTCTCTTGACTAACCCACCTCCACCCATTTACCTTCTCTCTTCCTTTTTTTTCATACCTCTCTCTCTCTCATCTGCTCTGCCATTGATGTATTGTAGATCTACCTTTGCTCGTACAACATGAAAGACTTTCTTCATAAAAAATAAACAGCCACATCACAGATCCACCCAGACTTCAACTGGTTGTTGGAACCCAGAGTTTTCCATTCCTTTCCATATTCAGGATCTTCCACCCCCTCATTATATACCTTCGTTGGATCGAGTAATGGGAATGTTCACACATTATTCACAATAGATTATTAGGTTTCCCCAGAAGATTCATCCCCTGTACAGTATCACAGCTTCCCACGATCTTGAGCTGCTGCTGAACATTTTCAAAGTCTCACGAAAGAACATCACCAACTCCATTGTAATGGCTGGAGATGACACTGCTCGTTTCTCAGTTCAAACGATGCTTCCAATCACACCATGGCCGCAACGCTCTATCAGTTTTGAAGGGCTTGTTTCATTCTTCTCGAGAACTCTTTCTGGGAGTGAACAAAGGCATTCAGCAGTGAAGAAGAGATCTTACCTGATGGTGGAAGCACTGGAGGCATTATTTGCTGGGATATCACTTGAGCTGTTTCCCATCAAAGATACATTTCATTCATGTTTGATAACAAGCATGCTGTGGAAAATCAAGAACGAGAAGATTTTGAGGTGGCACATCGATCTATGATGCTGCAGGTATGACGTTCTTTATCGACCCACGAAACAAAATGCGACTGCTGTTGTCTTGTTCTTGTCAACTACCCAACTCATTCACCAAGTGTTGTCATAATCCATTCACAACTGTTTCACATATTATGCTGGAGATCATTTTGGTCCCACCTGTCAATGGTGACGTATCACTGAAATTTTTTTGTAGTTATCTATCCGGATCAGAATCTTCACCAAAATCTGATAAATTTGTGCATGTCACAAAACCCAACCTGTTCACCAAGTTTAGTCCGACCCCGTCTATAACACTGAGATATCGTGCTCACGGACTGACAAACGATAGGGGTGAAAACATAACGTCCGTCCATCTTCGGTTTCAGAGGTAATTACTCGTTGTTTGTGAAGGAGAAACTTTATCGAATGTTCTCTTTCTCGGTATATATAGACGGGAAAGAAGATTGAAAGAAGAGAAGAAAAGCCAAGAATCATGAGTTATTTTCCCATGCACAACACCGTGCTGATGTCCTTCACATATCACTTTGTTTTAACTTTTAAATAAACACAAGTTTGGATTTCAACCTCTCTGGCTGGTCGACATCAATTGATTAAAGAACTTTCAAATTTTGTGATAAAAACTGATTTGAAAAACAAATGAAATAATTAAATACAATTGGCTGAAGAAGAATGAGAATGTGAATTAACTTATTGAAGAAATGAACATATTTGATTTTATTTTTACCGCTATACTGTTCATGTGATCAGTAGTACATCTCACCATGGTCAAAAGGAAAGAACAAAGGAGGATCCAAGCACACACTCCATCTTGATTGTACCACAAGGTCCAAATTACCCAACCAGCAATCAAAATAATGAAAGGGGAACTTCAAGAGTGCACGAAACGTTCAAGAAATTAAATAAACAATAAACAACAAATAACATTCCTCTCTCTCTCCTCTAAATTCAAACTATTCATTCAGTGCCAACTTGTTCTCTTTTGTTTCCACTGCATGACAATCGATCAATCGCACAGGACAATCGACCCAGGACAAGCATGGAGAATGGGTCCCGTTCCCCGACTTAGGGTTATGTCATTAACCATGGGATACATCCACCGAGCCCCTGTGTGTAAATGATCTATTTTATTGGATTTATAACAGGAGATTATATGTGGTGTGGAAAGGAAAGCAACTTCTGTATAATATCTACTGTGTAAGCAGGCAGGATTTTAAAGATGATTGCGAGACAAAGTTTTCCACAAAAATGAAATGAACCGAACAGGGAGAGAAGAGGAAATGTGGTTGAAACGACAGAGGAACATCATTCGGTTTTAACCACGGCGTAGATGGACGTGTCTGCTGAGTCTTGAGGACGTGGAGAATGAAAGTCTGGTTTGGGTCGATTTGCGAGAGTGGCGTAAGTCATCTCAACTTCCTCTTCCACCTGATGGACAAATAGTTTTGGCTTCACAAGTGATTACAAAGAACTTTAACACAGGAGGACATGAAGCCCATCAAGCCCAAACAATCATGAAAATATATTCGTACCCACGTCCACCTATCCCATTCCATACACATACCGTCCAACTCTATTTTAAAATATCCACTCACTCTGTTGTCATTACCCTGACAGGGAGAACACTCCATGTATTCACCACTCTCTGAATGAAAGATTTCTGCCTTTCTACCTTCCTAAATCTACTCTTCATTACTCTTTAACAGTATCCCTTGTCCCATCAGTTTCCATTCTCATGAAAGACTCTTCTGGACATATTTTCTCTTCACCCTTCATTGTCGTAAACATCTGTATCAGATCCCCTCGTCATCGTCTCCTTTTTCATGTAAAAAATTCTGTCTCTTTCAGCGACTCCTCAGCTTCATTCAGCCAGGCCTGGGATCAACTACATGTTCCGTACTGAACCCTCTCTGTTGCTGCAATTTCCTTCCTCAGATGTGGTGCAGATGATGGTCCTTCTGCCACCAAAATATCTAAAGCCTTATTAACTTCACATGACACTGTAACTCTGCTACCCTCCCCCCCCCCCCAAATCCATTACCACCCCTGATCGTTCTCCTGTGTTCCACGCTCCAAGATGCTCCTTGCATCATGTGATCTCTATTTTCATTATTCTTACCCATCCCCAACACCTTACATTTATTTTTGTAAAACTGCATCTGGCGATCTTTTGCCCAATCTAATAAATTATCCAGACTTTCCTGAATCTGATCACCCCCTCTGGTATGTACCTTACCACAGATCTTCATGTCATCTTTAGATTTGGAAACTGACTCTTACACCACTGTCCAAATCATTCATGTAAATCATTTGTTATAATGGTCCTCATCCCTGGATACCCCTCACGACTTACATCCTCCCAGCCGGATATCCTCCCATTCACAAACACTCTTTATTTCCAATCAATAAACAATCAAGAAACCATTTTCAAATCCAGTTAGGGACTGCACCAGCCACTCACAAGCCTCATCTTAGCTAACAACCTATATGTGGTTTTTAGCAAATACCTTCTGAACGTCTCGACACACTACATCCACTGCACTTCCTCATCCACCAAGTCAGAAACATCATCATTGAACTTAATAAATTTGTTAAACAAGACTCCTTCAGTAAATCTGTGCTGGCTTCTTTAATTATTTGTTTTTATTTAAATAGTTCCTCATCTCATCCCCAATTAACATCACCTTCCACACATCTGAAGTTAAACTAACAGATCTATAGTTCCCCAACTCATCTCTGGATCATTTTGTAAATAAAGTGTTCCATGTCCTCCTCTCCAGTCCTCCGTTACCTGTCCTAACTCCATCAGGTGTTAAAGATATCGGTTAACATCTCACTATGTAATATGACACCTCCCTCAATACTCTTGGATGCATATCGTTTGTCTCCGGATCTTTATCATCGGAACTAAATTCCACAAAATGAAGGAATAATAACTGTTTTCAGTGTATTTTTTACAATCACAAAATTTGTGGAATTCAAGTGAAACGATGTATAATGGTGTAGAAAGGTAATAGATGGAAACACACCTGACACCAACATCCAGGAGACAGGTGCTTGATGATGAATTGATTAAAAGTGTGAAAAAAAAGAACAAATTGAATGAAGAACTAAATAATAACTTGGAATTATATCTGAATGTGATGAGGTGAAATGAAAAGAGTAAATCACTTACATTCTGATTTGGATTCATTCCACTGTTTGTATTGATTCCCTGAGAGAGATTAAAAAAAAATAATTACACAAAACCCAGTTACATCCAAACAACAAAGAATCGTGATGGGTCAAAAAGTTTTCCTCATCAAGAACCAAGAAAGGGAGAAGCCTGGTGTTGGCTTCGTGGTTAGTGTGGTGGCTTGGATCCTTGTTCGTTGTAATTAATTTTTAAAAATAATGTATAATTTTAAAAAAGTTAATGTTAATTTTTAAAAAAAACACTTGTTCGTTGAATTCAATGACCTGAAATATAAATCCTTTATAATTTCAAGTCAATGTGATGAAAATTTATTTTTAGAAATTTTACCGAAGTTGTCGATCTTTGGCCGATGTTGACCTTTTGGCTTAAGTTGACCTCAAAATAATTGATGATTGAATCCAGTGACCTGATATGCAAATCCTGTTCAAAGTTCAGGTCAATGGATGAAATTTGAAATTTAGAAATGGCCGATGTTCACCTTTTGACATTTCGACCTCAAAATAATTGGCTGGTGAATTCAGTGACCTGATATGCAAATCCTGTTCAAAGTTCAGGTCAATTGGATGAAAATTGAGGATTTTTGAAATTGCACCCAAGTGTGGACCTTTGGCAATGTTGACCTTAAAAAGAATTGATGGTTTAATTCACCGACCTGATGTGAAAATCGTCTTCAAATTTCAACTCAATCGGATAGAAGTTGATGATTTTAGAAATTTGACAAAGTTGTGGACCTTTGGCCTATGTTGACCTAAAAGAATTGGTGTTGAAGTCACTGACCTGATGTGAAAATCGTCTTCAAATTTCAACTCAATCGGATAGAAGTTGGTGATTTTAGAAATTTGACAAAGTTGGTGTCCTTTGGCCTATGTCGACCTTTTGACTTCAAAAACAATAGGCTTCTTTTTTATGACCAACTCTACCATTTTGTGAAGTTTCATGAAAATCGGATTAAAAATGTCACCTGCAGGCGATTACAAACAGACATATAGACAGACAGACAAACACACGCGACCAACCAATATACATACGAAAAATCGTCGGTTTTCACAAGTAACAAACAGAGAGACAGAAGATAGACACTTCTCGGCCGTATATGCCATTTTGGGGAAGAACTGTGCACTTTTGAGGACAAATATACCATTTTTCACACAATTACTTTGAACTTTGCTCTTTCATATAAGATCAAGAAAACACCTTGTCTGGCCCAGGTAAGCATGTGAATTGACCAGGAACATGGCAACCATTTTTCTGTTTAAAACAAATAAAAAAAACAGAATCATTCATGAAAATCTTCTTTTATTAGATAAGGAGTAAATTTTTGAGCCCAGAAATGAAATAGTTTATGGTTAGAATCCCTTCCATTCAGTATTATTTTGGTTTATAGACTTGCTAAGGAATCTAAGGTTATAAATTGGTGAGAATAATCGATATTTGCTTGTTATGAACACGAAATTAAAACAGAAAATTGTCAAAATTTACACATGAAGTTACGTTTGTGTCATATCACGAATATCTGAGCATTGTCGAGTTTTAATTTCAATCGTCTCCATTGTTGGTACAACCACCTTTTCAGGAACAAAGTCAGTGCATATGAACTTTTCTGAGAAGCACTTGCAATTCCCTGAACAGCACACCTTGCAGAGACATCGAATCAATCTCTACAACCATTTGCTGCTCTGGGACAG
>CM068965.1:17390609-17401696 GCA_035128595.1 Eptatretus atami
ACATGATTGTGTGTACTCCAACTTTAAACTTGTATTCATATAAATTAACAACCTGTCCTCGTGAGTATGTTCAGTGAATTAGTAATCATTAAATCAGTGAATAAATGGGAAATTAATTAAATAATTCCAAAGACTCACCGGTTCATGAAGTTCCACATCCGGTTGGGTCGAGTTCCCTGTTTGATAAAATACAGACATTTAATGTAATTTTGTTTGGTTTGTATAATTATATGAATCATTTTTATAGTACACCTGTCGATATGATGGTGAAGACAATCTCAGGACAATATGACATTGTACAAAACTCAAACGAAACGAAGACGAACAGGTCCCTGTGTGAATACAATATTCCCTTCTGAATTTCTGGAACCAAACTGTTTGGAATTCCCTTCAAACAGGCTGGAAGTTCATGGAAGGAGGAGGTGAGTAGAGCAGCATTGGTGAGTGTTGTGGTTCTTTCTCTACTCGCTTGTCTGTGCACGGTCACGAGTACAGGTGAAGAAAGGAAACCACCTTGTGGAGTCACGTGACAATCTCGACAATGGTACAGTGTTGGCTGCATCTAATATTTGTGAAATTACAATTCGTTATGATGACCATCCATAATAATAAATGTGTGTGTGTGTCCTCCATAACTCCAAAATCATGAAACATAGCGCCCTGAAACTAATTAACGGCCATATTTAATTATATCCTTTATGAAAGCTTCATCTTTGGTCAGCCCATTTGTCAGCCCACTCTCCTTGGTTTGGGTGTTCATTCGCCATTTTTTTGGGGTCTCCGCAACAATGCCTTGACTTGGAACAGGCTGCAACGTTTTCTTAATGATAAAGTGCTAAAAATTTTTTTCACTTTCCTCTATCATTGAATGCCTGCTCTTCAGACCTACAAATTTCTGTGTACATCGCAATGCTTATGAACGCCCAGAGATGGCAGTGTTTGTGGCTTTATTTCTTTTCAGCATTTGTGATAACCTCAAGAATATCTTAACCTGAGACTAATTACAAAATTTAAACCGAGGAATTGACCTCGGCAGCAGTTCCGACCGCTAAAAAAAAGTGTTTATTTGTCCAATATATATATTTTTTTGTATACCTTGTCGAGGCTCGTGTGAGAGCTAACACACAACGCACAGCAAGGGGGGCATGAGTAGGGGGAGGGGTGGGAAGGAACAAACAGTGGGACAGAGACATAGGAGATCTGTGGAAGGGAGAGGGATGGGCGGGGAACATGGGGAATACAAGATGGACATTACAGGGACTCTCAGGAAGGAAAGCAGGGAAATTGAAGGAGGTGGGTTTGGGGTGGATTATCGGGGGTAGAAAAGATCGAGGATTTGGATGGGGAATGAATAAGAGGAGTGTGTAAACAGCTGTTTTAAGGCCCTGGAGGGAAGAATGGATGAATAGAGTGAGGGAGTATTATTCCAAAGGTGGGAAAAAAAGAGGAATGAAAGATGAAGGTGAGAACGTGATCGTTGATTTCTCGGTAGTGTTACCAAGAAGGGGTTGTTGGCGGACCTTGCAGCGCCACTGCGGAAATGTGGTGGGGACAAATCGCCAGAGAGCAGCCAGGGGGGGGGGAGGACGGTCTAGAGAGGACGACGTAGAAGACAGAAAGACACACCTCGACTGCCGCGTGAGAGCAGTGGAGGCCCAAAGACTCAGGCCTCATTTGCGGAGATGCCACATGATCGAATCCTTGTTCACAGCCGTGAAAGCCGAGAAAGTGGGAGCAGGACACCAGCCACGAAGGGAAGACATACTCATCAGCTGCGACGAAGCTTTGTAACGTGTCGAGCTCAGGTGGGCCTGGGAAGGACTTTCACGACGAGGATCCCAGTCGGCGACGGCTTTGAGGCGGGTTTGAAATGTGGCTTCCAGAAAGATCATGGCAGTAGTGAGACCAGAAGCCTTGATGAACAGGACTTCTTCAGAAGGATTGTTGAGAAAGTGGATTGGGGGTGGTTTCCTAAACAGTCCTTTCGGAGACATAGTGAGAGAGTGTGAGATTTGTCCGGATTGAAAAGACATGTTCCAACGTGTTGGACAAGTTTGTGATTTTGCCCAGATCTGCAAGTGATTTTTACCAGATCTTTTTACCAGATCTGCCATCTGGCATTTTTGGACATTCCGGAGTATCTCCAAGTGTCTGTGGTTAGTTATAATTCAGCAAATGACATAAAGCTTTACAAACCTCTTCACCTGGAGTCGGATTCAAATTAAACTGCCCAGCATGACTTAGCAGCAGTTCAAAACTGCTCAGAAAAAACGTGTTCATTAGTCTAATTCGAACATTGATTGGCATTTGCAGACGTCTCCAGGTCATGTTTGTTATAACAATCGCTAATCCTTGCCAACGCAGTGTGTTGTCTCCATGATGTGGTCTGGGTGATGTTGTCTTGTCGGGGCCAGTGGTAGTGTTCTCGCGGACTTATCGGGGTGTGTTTGTCTCGTATATGCTCCGGACAATATTTATCTGCCAAGATCGTGCTGTGGTGGGTTCTTCTCTGTACTTGTTAGGGCGTGTTTGTCTCCAAGATGTTATCCCGGGCGGTGGTTGTCTCTCGGATGTGTTCAGACAGTGTTTGTCTGCCAAGACTGTTCTGGGTGGTGTTTGTCCCTGGTGGTATCTATAGCTATGACCAGGAAGAAAATGATTTCAGACATTATTTGTTCTAATCATCACTGTTATTCAATGCAGAATAACTGAATGTTGGTTTAGAGGTTAGCGCAGCTAGTTTGGATCTTAGGGTCCTGGTATTGAGCCTGATGGCCGCTGAATTAACACCAGGTGTGATTGACTGCTGTCATTCCTTCCAAGGTCGGCGAAATGAGTTAACAGTGTAGCTGGAATAGAATGCACAGCAATTCAGATGGCACAGTCGCGCTCCATGCAAAATCTATAGCTCCCAGAGCCAGCTGGCATAACGCATGAGAAAAGAATGGAAGAATATTTTGTTGAGACAGTGTGAATCGTAATTCAATGCGAACCACCAGTCCTGCTTCTTCTTCCCCTCACCTCAGCACTGCCTTTCCTTCCCTTCTCTATGCTTACCTTCCTCCTAACCCCTCCAACCTCCTCCCTTATCTACTATCTTGCATTTGGATGCACCTCACACTGCCCTTTCCTCCTCATCTCATGCTGTACCTCCTCCGTAAACCCCCTCACCAGCTCAATCCCTATCTACTATCTTGCATTTGGGATGTACAACCATCCCACGGTGCTTGAGCACAATACAACCCACTATGTACTTGCACTAACTGGGCCTGCAGGCATAAAAACAACCTGATTATGGTGGGATCCTCACATGTGATAAAAGCACCCGCTGAATGGCAGACATGCACACACGATATGCAAGCTTTTTCATGCTTCTCAGTGGACTACCCGCGTGAAGCAGGTATCTCCACAACAATGAAACGCTCATTGTCATGGTGCTGGTTCGGTGCTTGGTTGCCATTTGTCCATTTCCAGGCCTTCCTGCGACTGCTGTTTGGGCGGCTTTGTCGCGGCATTTTCTTGCACTACATCGGAGGTCTCTCTTTGTTCTGTGTACTTGTTTCTTTTTTTTTATGCTGCTGGCTCTGAGACGTGCTCGTCCTGCTTACGTGACTGTCTTCCGCTAACCTCGACCTCAACATGTGAGAGCTCTGCTGCTTGTGGTGTTGTGCAGTGGAGAATCGGCGAGCGTAGTTTTCTTCGGTGACCTGTGGGTTGCCTGTGATCCGTACTTGTGATCCCGCTTGTTCCCTAAGTGCTTTGTGGACACACTGTGTCAGTTGCCTCCAGGTGGTGAATATTGTTGGGCAAGCACAAGACCAGCTCATTCTGAAGTGGTTGCGTCAATCTCTAATAAGATGCTGTTTAAGCACAACCCTGGTGTTCTTTCTCCCGGCTTTGGACAAATGGATGATTCGATACAACAAGAACAGAGACTATTTTGGAGTTACGTAATCAATGGTCTCAGCTGAAAGTTCGTTGACCCAGCATTCTGCAAACATTCGCAGTTTGGGTATTGCGCGTAAACGTGGATGCCGGGCTAGTAACAAAAAGCAGTGATTCGAAACAAATGATTGTGGATCCACAACCCCGTCAGCAACAAGCCTTGGAAAACCTGTCACAGAATAAGGTCTTTGAGACGTTTTTATCCTAAATTTCCCGAACGATCGTCATTTGCCTACGTCAGATATTCTTGTTAATGCTCCATCACTGTGGAATATGCTTGATGACTTTGAGGCAAACTATGGTCACCCAGTACAGTGATGTAAATCTAGTGTCAGTAAAACCCGAAACTTTCGTTACCTCTGACAAGCCATACCACATGTTTTGACTTTCAGCATTTACTCTCTATTGGCTCTGACCATGATGCGAATGGGAGGGACAAGTTCCTATTTCTGCTCGAGATGATAAAACTCTACGACAAGTGTTGAACAATCTGTCCGCCCATGTTGAAATTATTTTGGGTTAACTGACATCCGTCGTCTACCGTGCGTCAATGAGGAACGTCTATCGGCATGTGTGTCATTTCCATCCACGATCTCCCACCACCGGAGAGACACATCACATCATTTGAACATGGTGACCTGATCAGTTCAACGGGAGAGCGGCTAGTACCATCATGGAGATTTTCGTGATCTCCGTACCGATGTTATGAACAACATGGCCTGTTGACACAGTTAGTTGTACGACACCACACGAGGCCGATATGCCAGTACTTGATCGAGAATTTGACAAACTATTCAAACAACTTGATGCTGAACCAGTTTATCTTGTGTATCCCCATTGAATCTTGTTATATCCCCATTGAATCTTGTGAATCACCTGTTTTATAGCTGCCGCATGCACTCAGTTAACCAATGAAATCCCCAGGTCCTAAACTAAGACGACTTTCCGGTGTTCATCTATCGGAAAATTTGGACAATGGCATTACGGAGTATAACTTGGGCTGATTTTAAATCTCTCCTGATAATCCTGATGAAATAGGAGATATTTTACATAGATAGTACCCATTATGAATGCAATACAAACGATGCTTTCATGAATGGATGAAGCAGAAACCTAGGACAAACCATGGTTCAGGGAACAATCTCTCTACCATTTACAGTACAATGGGACTCGCACATGATATCGGTGATTTTGGTTGATACATACAATAGGGAACATAGTCCAGCGTGATATCAAAAAAGCTAAGTCTGGTTACGTTTCAGAACCAAGCTTGAAACCACCTTAAAAGATCAGAGCCTGAAAATGGAAGAGACAGATCAGATTAATTGACTCGGAACTGAAGGCAGTCGACAATCTCCGTTTTGTTGATCAATCCCTTGTAGACTTGCCAATGATCTAAACATGCATTTTCCCCTCATCTTGTACTACGTAACTCTGCAACAACGCCAATTCTTACGGCATATCTCCAGCGTCTGCGCCCCAACAACATCCAGCAGCATGAGGTTTACTTTTCTCTTAGACTTCTCAACGCATCCAAGGCCACCGCATCCCAGTGATGTGCCACTCTCTTCTCAAAGAGTTTGCATCTAGAGAATCTCAGCCCTGTTACCAAAGATATTGTTACGGCTGTGGAACTTCGCAGAACACCATAAGGTCCTTAGTTAGCTATGCGATAAGCTCCGTGTTCAATAGATTTCCCCACCGTTGTTTTAATGGGAATTATTCGTGTGCACAGGGCGTGATCATTTGAGGTAAGGTTTTTCTTTTCTTATCGTTTATTTTGGACCAACCATACCTCAACAACCAAATCCACCACAAACACATCGCTTCCCCTTAACCAACGCCAACCACGCACCATCACCGCAACCACGATCGCTCTCTACCGCCACCACAACCAAATCGCCCATAACTATCGTTCCCAAACGACCCAACCAAACCACCACCACTTCGCCCCTTTACCTCCACAACCGTCAACAACTCTACACCACAAACATCGCCACCTCGCTTCCCCCCGAAAAGACGCCATCTTTGCGCCATCGCGGCGGGATCGATCAAACGGCAGTCGCGTGCAGGCCAGGTTCGCCTGCAGTTTTAGGTTCAACCACGTCGCTCGGCTCGGGTTGACGAGCGTTGGTGTTTAACCGTCGGTCGTTCGGACGGTCGAAGTCAGGGTGGTTCAATCACCCCCGGAGTCGGTCAGAGCGTTCGGATTCTCACGTCGCTCGCTCCGGAGGGTCGTATTCGAGAGCGCTGAATCAACACGCGGCCTTCAGGGTTCGCAGTCGGGTTGGTGATTTCAACCTCACGTCGGCTTTCGCTCTCCGGGAGGGCTCGAAAGTCAGAGAGCGTTGGTGATTCAACCACGTCGGCTCGCTCTCGGGAAGGGTCGAAGGTCAGAGAGCCGTTGGTATTTCAACCACATCGGCTCGCTCTCTGGAGGGTCGAAGGTCAGAGAGCGTTGGTGATGTTCCAACCACGTCGGCTCGCTTCTCGAGGGAGGGGTCGAAGGTCAGAGAGCGTGTGGTTGATTTCAATCAACGTCGGCTCGCTTCTCGGGAGGGCCCGAAGTCAAAGGCTCGATGATGTCTACACGTCCGCTTCCGCGCAAAGTCAAGGGTCAGAGGGCAAAGGGACAAATCTCGTCTCACGCGCGCCCTATATAGGCCGCGCAGAGCACCATTCACGGCAGCTCTGGAGCGGGTCGGAGAAGCCGAGTGGAGCCAAGTCTGGAGGGGTCGGAGAGCCGAGTGGAGCTCCGAATCTGGAGAGACGTCAGTTCGGAGAAAGCCAAGGAGCTGCGAGGAGACCACAGCCGGGGAGAGCTTGCCAGTGCCAAGGCAGTCCGAGGTGATCGGACCTCGCCACAGTTTCCGCGCAATCGCTGAGGAGCGGACGGGTCGTAAGAGCATCAACTCTATAATAGAGAGCCATCACTCTGACAGAGCACTAAAAGACCCGTTCGTTCCTTCCAAAAACCGCGTTGCCGGCCGGGACCCGGATCACCTCGCCCTTGGCAAAGGCCGCAATCTAGGGCGCAGCTTCCTACGTGGTCGATCGGGAAAACAGACGTCACGACCTGCCCATCGCGCAAGGCCGCAATCAGCGCGACTGTCCTAGGTGGCCGTGGGAAACAGACGTCAACGAACCTGCCCATTCGTCGCAACGGCACGCAATCAGGCGCGGACTGTCCAGTAGTGGCGCGTGGGAAACAGACGTCACGACCTGCCCATCGGTCCGCAAGGCCGCAATCAGGCGCGGCTGTCCTTGGTGGCCGTGGGGAGCAGGACGTCGCGACCTGCCATCGTCGCCACCACGGGGGTGCGGGACAGCCGCATTCGGTCTCGCGAGCCCATTCGGTAACCAAGGCTCACGCACTATAAAGGTCCACGCGGACCCTGTCTGCCACTCCGTCCTATGAGAGTGGCCCTTTTCCTTTTCTTGATGAATCTTGTGGCGCGTGTCCTACAAGTAAAAACTGTTTGAAGTGACTGCAACATTAATAGTAATAACCATATTCGGTCGTAGTGCTATTCCCCTTGCTTTTGTTTGCCTCTTTGTTCTTGCACTCGTGTATGTTGCTGTACGTAATCACGTGCATGTGTAGAGATAAATGTGCTTGTCAATGTTACTCGTTCGTCGACGATCCTACTTCACCATATTGGAACATGCCATCTGCAATCCGTGGAAATAAATAGTTGGGTTTAAAACACCCAGTTCAATAAATTCGGATCCGGCGAGATCGGGCGATAATACCCGCTCGCGTTCACTGCAGAACGGAACGGACCGCTTAAGCGGTTCGTGTTCCAACGCCGACCCTGCGTCGAGGTTACGGTCGCCCGGATCGGCTACCCCGCGCAGGTACTTAGGTACTAGTCGAATTCGGCGGTGACCCTATCTTGCAGCGGGTTAGACATTGGCCGGCCGTGGTGGGGATTAGAACACCACCCTGATGGTTTTCCCCGTTGGCTCCGGAAAGTCACGAGCTGAATTGTCGCGTACGGTGGGTGAACCGGTTGTATTAGTGGAAAGCGGCCCGAGTCGCCACGCCGGCGGGCCGAATGCGTACCAATGTTTACAAATACTGCTAAATGGTTCTTCTGCTAAATGGACAATGTTGCTCATACGTTTGTGATTCCTAAACACCTCTGTTACTGGATTTGATATAGCTTTCGCCATCTCGAGTACGTTGAATGCCTTCTGCTGATGGTTGATGGTCGATTTTATTCTTCCTATTTTAGTCCTACGCACAACACTTAGTCATTTTTGATGTAAAATCTGCTTGAGTGAATTGCAGGGAATGAGCTTTCTTCGTTTTGGACTTGCAGTCCTTCTAAAGTCTGATCATCACCGTGGATTCTCTTTTCGACCATCAATTGCTTGTTGAGACATCATATTTCAACTCAGAATGTTCAACGTCTCGACCGACTCAGTGTAAGATCAAACATACAAAAAATTTGACAAAATTCCTTTTTGACCGAAATACTTGATTCTGTTACTGTAGGTGTGCTATTATTTCACGTATCATATTTGTTTTGAATTGTGTGATATGTTGAATCACTATTTGTTCGCGGATGATCATCATATCTGTAGGGAGTAGTGGGAGCAGAGTGAAGGCGAAGGCCTCGAGAGGTGGAGGAGCACTGGAGAGAATGGGGAATGATAAGTAGGTCGGAGTAAGCGGAGTACAGTGTGCGTCTATAATGAGAGGGAGGGGGTGGTATGTGCGGTTGCAAGGAGTTGAGGTGGGGAAGGTATAGGGTTTAAATACTTGGATCAACTGTCCACAATAACGGAGTGTGGGAGAGAAGTGAAAAAGACGAGTGCAGGCAGGATGGAGTGGGTGGAGAAGAGTTGCAGAGTGATCTGTGACAGAAGGGTAGCTGCAGAGTGACAGGGGAAGTATAATAAAGACGCTAGTGAGACCAACTATGTTGTATGTTTGGAGGCGTGGCAACTAAAAAAAACAGGAGCGGCAGCTGGAGGTGGCAGAGTTAAAGATGCTGCGATTTCGTTTGAGAAGTGACGAGGATGGATAGGATAAGAAATGAAGTATATTAGAGGACAGTTCAGTGTAGGAGGTTTGGAGACAAAGTGAGAGAGGCGGATTGAGATGGTTTTTGGGACATGTGCACAGGAGGGAAAGCGGAGAGAGTATCATCGGGGCAGAAGGATGTGAAGATGGAAGCACGCCAGGCAGGAGGGAAGAGGAAGCCAAGAAGAGTCAATGTACGGTGAGCGCGCGGAATGCGGTGTGAGTGGGTGGTCCAATGGAAGATGTGGAGGATAGAGCGAAATGGAGACTTGATCCGCTGTGCGACCCCTAAACGGGAGCTAGCCGAATAGAAAAAGGAAATATTTTGTTTGAATTGTGTTTTAATTCAGCTTGTGATCTTGGTGTTTTTGTGTTTGTTTTAACAATATTCTTCTCGCTATTTTGATGTTAACCTTGTATCTATCAGTCTTCTGACTGTCTTTACCAAGGATGCTTTCTTTAGTAAACCAAAATGAAATGAAATGAATAAATTAATCCCAATACAACTCTCTGGATGTTTATAAACATTACACATGAAATGTGATAATCTCTAGAATCTTTTAACCTGAACCAAATTTCAAAATTTAAACTGTAGAATTGACCGCAGCAGCAGTCACTATGTTTTCATGCTCATTTGAGTTGTACCAAAGAACGCGCTTACATGTGGGACATTATTTGATGTTAACCAGAATATATTGGGAGACGATCACCACCCGGACATGTCTGACTGCTAAAAAAAAAAAAGTGTTCATTTGTCCAATTCGCACATTGTTTGATACGTCGGTCGTCTCTGGACGGTGTTTGGTTTGACCAAGCCAGCCGTTCTTATCAACCGTTTTTTGGAGTACATGATTGAGTGCTTAATTGTGGTGGGTGGAATCGATTCCAAAGTACTCAATTCCAACCATGAAATCGAAAGGAATGGAGTAGTGAACCGGAATCGACGTCGATTCCGAATAATTCCTACTTCAGAGAAATAAGTTTTTTTGGGGGGGAATTTTTTTTTCATCCCTGTTGGGAATGTTCTGGTTACACATGGCTTGGTAATGTATTCATTGAAAAAGAACACGCACCTGGGTCATCCCATTTGCCATATAGAAGCAGAAGTAAGTCACTTGAAAACTAAACATGGCCCAAGGACGTGTTCCTTTAAAATGAATAGCAAGGCATTTGGAGTTGGTCGATAAAGTGTGGTGAATCCTTTGCTGATGGACGGGCAGGGAATACATTGATTGATAAAGTTTGGACAGCATGCCATTCAAAAGGTCCAGAAGTAAAGTTTGGAACTATTTTTAGGAAGGTTAAAGAAACTCCCTCACTCTGTTCAATCTCATGCTTCCCTCCAGGCCTTCAAAACAGATGTTCACCACCACCTCTTATCGTCCCCCATCCAAATCCTCGATCTTTTCTACCCCCGTGAATCCATCCCAAACCCACCTCCTTCAAATTCCCTGCTTTCCTTCCTGAAAGTCCCTGTAATGTCCATCTTGTATACCCAGTGTTCCCCGCCCCATCCCTCTCCCTTCCACAGATCTCCTAATGTCTCTGTTCCCCACTGGTTTGTCCTTCCCACTCCCGCCCCTCTTGTCTCATGCCCCCCTTGTTGTGTGTTAGCTCTCATACGAGCCTCAGACAAGGTATACAAAAAAAAAGAAAAAAAGACAGTCCGAAAGTTGCATGCTCACTTTGTTCAGCAGACATTGCTGATTGCTCATCACTGTAATACATCCAATATGTGAAAACATTTGAAAACCAAACATCAGAGAGAGGATCTACTCATGACTGTTGAGAATGTGGATTTAAAGAAACCAAAGCCTACAACAGCAACAATTTCACTTTCCCAATCGATGATTGAAAGCACTTTCGTCCTGGTAATGCCCCAGTATGCTCCCTTCCCCTGCCCTCACGCTACATTCCCTTCCTGTATCCACACTCCCTTCCCTTCCGCTCATGCTGCCTTCCCTTCCCCTCCCCTCAGGCTGCCTCTCCCTCTCCTCACATTGCCTTCCCTTCCCCTCCCCTCATGCTGCCTCTCCCTCTCCTCAAGCTAGGCACCTAACTACGCACGCCCACCCATATTCGTGCACTCTCATGATCCCTCTACTTCCAC
>CM068965.1:17403938-17416189 GCA_035128595.1 Eptatretus atami
CCCAGGCATTAACTGAGCCCAAAGTGAGATTATGGCTCTTTGGGCCGACAAACGGCCCTCTTGGTTCATTTAAAAAAAATGTTATTTCTCGGTTGTTCTTAAACGGAACCGAAGCAAACTTGACAGGTATATTCTGGATAGGAGACCATCTCCCTGGCATTAACTGAGCCGAAAGTGCGATTCCAGCCCTTTGAGCTGAGAAACGGCCCTTTCGACCCATTTTCGTAAAATTGTTATTTCTTGGAGGGAAGGGAGGGGTGGGGAGAGGAGGGAGGGGAAGTAGTGGGGCAACTTAGCTAAATATAGCATAACAATTGTGCATTTTGTGAGGAAAGCACCAAATTTGGCCACATGTTGAGCCTATTCATATTATGAACAGATTTGGATATTGGGCCATCTCAAATTCAGCCGCTGATGGCTGTGGCAGCCATTTTTCAAAATGGCCGCCAGTGGTTACTGTTATGACACATATCTGCTTTACTGGAGAGGAATCAGGTTGATAGTGAAAGTTTATATACTAATAAAGGTCCAATAATTGGTCAAAGAAAGTAACAATTTATTGGTTGAGAAAAAAAAGTTAAAGTGGACTAATTAGTCTTATTAAGACACAGATTCTGAATGAAAAACCAATGATAAACATTCATAGCACTATTGGCTTGGCACATGGTAGTAAGTGGTGTGCGTGCATATTGACCCCAGAATCGCGCACGGTTGAGCTGCCAGCTTACACTTGTTGACTCGATTCATTGTTATTTTGTTCTGTGCCCATAGAGTTCTCTACGCTATCCCATTGTTAACCGTAGTTCATCAAGTTGAGTTTGGTTTGCGGGGTGCAGTTTGGTCATAGGATTATCTCAGTCACGGATTACCGGGTTACGAGGTTCTGCATGTATTTCCTTCTGCCTTCACGGTGCCAGTTCCAGTTGTCTACTGAGTGAGGAAGTTCCTTCTTCATACCGGCGTGTTGGCGAGATATCTTTACCATGAAACTCGTTAGTTTCGGGTTATCTTCGTTGATTGACGGCAATGCCAAACCATTTGTAAGTAGTTTTCCATTCCAGTTTCCATTTTCATGGCTAAGCTAATTTGTTGGTCAGTTTGTTGAGTAACCCTTCCGTTTTCTGAAACTGCGTTTTTATTGACTCTTACAGTCAATTGCAACACATTCTCAGCACATCGGCTCGAAGTAACCTAAATATGGATGAATTCGGTCGTATTGGGAATGAAGCCATGTAACTCAGATGATGGGTGTGAATTGTCTATGTGCCGTCACCAGCGTCTGTA
This sequence comes from Eptatretus atami, assembly GCA_035128595.1. Classification (NCBI taxonomy): domain Eukaryota; kingdom Metazoa; phylum Chordata; class Myxini; order Myxiniformes; family Myxinidae; genus Eptatretus; species Eptatretus atami. The sequence continues at coordinate 17,405,223 of CM068965.1, forward strand.
AGATTTTACAAGTGGCAATAGTATTTATGACTATGGCTAGGAGAAAACCGGTTTAATTTATAACTAGTTTATCCTACATGTGTCATTGCAGATCCTGATGGTGGTGGTTGCTGGTAACAGAAGATACCTAGTGTAACATTGAACAACTTGACCATGTCCAAGAGCTTCCAATTGGTTGGTCTTGAGCGTCCTGTCCCATCACATCAACGCACCCAACTCAGACTAACTGGAAGCTGTGTATCATTTGCCAAGAGGACAAAGCAGAGTTTCTGACATGTCCTTCACAGTCCAAGCGAAAAGACTCTGGAGTGGGTACAGTTCACTCGCAGCCAATTTGATCAGATTCGGTGAACTTGGACAACTTCCAGGAACACTTCAGTTGGAAAGACTCAACGAAGGGTATGGCATTGAAGCGGCCATGGTTGCAAACAAGTCTTTGTACCATCAAACATGCAAGCTCAAATATAACAATACAAAATGCAAAGGGCAGAAAAGCGAACACATGACAGAAGGAGAGATCCATGACGTACCAGATGCGTGCGAATGCACCAGATTTCATTCAAGATCATCCAGTACAGAGAAGGCCCAAGAAGCCCAGTGTTTCTTCTGCAGACAACCTGCAGGAACCGATGGTGTTCACGAAGTTGCAACATTTCAAATGGACAGAAAGTTCGAGACTGGGCAGCCATTCTTGAAGACACAGAACTGCTCGGCCGACTCAGTGCCGGGGACATGGTCGCCCAGGACGCCAAGTACCATAAGAAGTGCTTATCAGTGCTGCACAACCGTGTTAGAAAGGCCCAGTCTGAGGGACCCAAGTACAAAGACAAGGAGCGAGAAGTATCACGTATTGTCTTCGCCGAACTGGTCCTCTACATAGAAGAAGCTAGGCTAGATGAGAGACAGCACCGTGTTTAAGTTAGCTAATCTCGTAGAGCTCTATCAGTCAAAAATGGAACAGCTTGGGGTTAAGCTGACACAAGGGTCCACTCCACAGACTGAAGCAGAGACTCCTTACCCAGTTACCTGACATGCGCGCACACACAAAGGGGAGAGACGTCCTGCTTGTATTTGAAGAAGACGTTGGGGCTGCTCTCATCAAAGCCTGTGATCTGGATAGTGATAATGATGTGGTCCATCTTGCACGTGCTGCACAGACCGTGCACCGCCACATGTTTGAAGAAGCTGAGCCCTTCAACGGATTCCCTGAAGGATGCCAAGGAGAATCTGTGCCATCACTCGCTTGCCCTGGTGGCTGAGCATGGTCTGAGACCTAGAGGTCCCAGCATTAAGGATCAGATGGCAGACACAACCCCTGCAGCACTTGCCATTGCCCAGATGCTGAAGTTTAACTGCATCAAGCACAACCGTGCACATCACACCACAGGACCCGCTAACTGCCAGGCACAGTGCTGCACAGGAGACCCCAGTTCCCACATACGTAGGGATGATGTTGCATGCTCACACACGAAAGAGGGAGTTAGTAGACAGGTTGTCACACCTGGGCATGAGTATCTCATATGCCCGTGTTCTCGAGCTCTCGGCTCAGATGGGGAACAGTGCCTGCCAACAGTTTCACAAGAACAAAGTGGTCTGCCCCCAAAGATGCGCAGCAATGTCTTCACAACATCAGCCATAGACAATATCGACCACAATCCCAGTTCAACGACAGCGAAAGAGTCCTTCCATGGTACAGCCATCTCCCCTCTCCAGCACCCTCTTTTCACTGGCGAAGGAGTGGACCGAAGCATTGTAATCATTGGTGGATCTGGAGATGCTAGCTCGAAGATGGTCGGCCACTTGCCACACTACTATACTGATGTGCCCCCAGTCACTACCAGCATGAAAAATCTGTCTGTTCCAGCTACTAGAGTGGTGTCCTTGACCAGAGATGACTTCAAGGAGCAGACTGAGGAGGAATACCTGTGGCAAGAGCACGCAAGGCGGCTCCTAGAGGACAACACTGGGACATACGAGAACTATCGTGGTCAGCGTTTCATGCCAGTCGCCAGCCGTCATTACCTCGAACCATCAGCCCCACCACCCTGCTTCCACTGTTCCTTGACAGTGCCCACCAGTGGCCATGATCCGGCACTCCATGGATGTGGTGAAGAATGCTGTAGAACATGTGCATCCTGGCCAGACACCTGTCGTCACCCTGGACCAGCCACTGTTTGCCTTGGTTCATCACCTTGGACCAGCCAAAGCAGATTCAGTGGAAGTAGCCAGAGAAGTATGGTGAAGAAAAGATGGTAGTGATGTTTGGTGGGCTCCACATCGAGATGGCTGCCCTGAAGACGCTGGGTGACTGGCTGCGAGGAAGTGGCTGGGTACAAGCCTTGGTGCAAGCTGAGATTGCAACGCCAGGGACAGCCGACTCCTTCCTGAGAGCTGCCCACGTCACCCGCACAAGAAAGAGCTCATCAAATCACTGCAGCGGCACTGCACATCCTGCAACACCGTGCGTATGAACCCACTGTATGACTATTTTGATGATGCAGAAGACCTGCCTGAGTTCGAAGAATGGTGTCACCAGAGAGCAGAAGACATTCCCAACTTTCAGTACTGGGCAACTGTGCTGGAACTAGAGATGTTGGTACTGGTCTACGTGCGTTCTCTGCGGCAGGCTTCATTCACGATGTACCTTGATGCCGTGACGGAACTGGTCCCATGGTTCCATGCCTTAGACCACCACCATTATGCCAGGTGGGTCCCTGTTCACCTGAGGGACATGATTGCACTCCCAATGAAGCACCCAGATGTAGCTAGAGAATTTATGGCTGGCAACTTCACTGTACAGAAGACGAAGAACGTGTTCTCTTCGATCCCAAACGACCAGGCACATGAACAGAACAACGCATGTCCAAAGGAGATGGTGAGCAGTCGGCCTCACTGATAACCCAAGTGCCCTGCGGCGTTGGATGATTGCTGGGCCAGAATTGCCAGGGCCATAGAAGAGTTCCAAGATGGCCGTCAACACTGGGGGAGCGAGAGGACACACGTCATCACGACCAGACACCAAGTGTGCAAACCTTTCGCCAAGGATGTCCGTGCCCTTGTCAGCGTCATAGAAAGCTTGGCAACCCCTTTGAGGAAGAGAGCATGGACCTGGTTGTTCTTGACACAAAGGAAATTGCAGGTCCTGCTGTAGTTGAGAATGTCAGGAATGTGAAGAAGATTGGCCAGAGCAGTTCCAGGCTTTCACCAGAGAATGCCTGGTGGAAAGGACCACAATTGATGATGCAATTCGTCGGAACAAGCTGAAGGTGTTTAGCACTTCCACCCCGAGAAGTGTGAGCAAAGGAAACAGCAGCTGGCCTTCTCCAGGAACGACGTGGCACTTTTCTCACGGCTCTACATCGGTTGCCAGACGAGGGAGGAAACCTTGAAGAGTTCTTTCGTCATGAGAATCAAGCGTGTCCTCCAGCTCTCTCCGATGGAGAAAGTCTCCATCTAGGTACGAAGAGTGATCTCCTCAAATGCTTTGAAGAGTTCTCCAATGCCCAATCAGAGGCTCCTGATACCACCAGCCTAGTTCTTGATGGGGGCAGTCATTGTCCAGATTCTGAAGCCTGCGGTAGCCAAGAACTTTGATGACTATGCCCAGGATGTCTTCATACCGTACCTGTCAACAAAGCTTCAGACTGTGTCACGCCTGGACCTGGTCTGGGACCGCTACGTTGCTGATTCACTGAAAGGCAGTGCAAGATCAAAGCGTGGAAAAGGAGTGCGTAGACGCGTGGTCGGAGCAGCAGTTATACCTGGAAACTGGCAGAACTTCGTCCGAGTGGACACCAACAAGACCGAGCTGTTCAAGTTCCTATCAGAAGCTATCTTCAGGTGGTTTGACCAGGATGACAAGCAGCTGGTTATCAGTATCGAGAGGCAGTCCTGAGCAAGCCACCGCTGCTAGACCTGGCCTTGCTCGCCCCATGCAGCCACGAAGAAGCTGACAGTCGAATTGTTGCATGCATCCCATGCAGCCAACCATGGTCACCACAAGATACTGATCAAGACAGTTGACACCGATGTTGTGGTGTTGGCTGTGTCAGTGGCCCAGGGACTGCAACCAGAAGATGAACTGTGGCTAGCATTTGGCACTGGGAAGAGTTTTCGGTACCTGGCAGCCGCGTAGCCCCGCTAGACATAGCACTGGCCTAGGACCAGAGAAGGCACAGGCACTCCCAATGTTTCACGCCCGACTGGGTGTGACACTGTATCTAGCTTTGCTGACATGGTAAGAAGACTGCTTGGACAATCTGGACCGTTCTGCCAGAACTTACAGACGCACTGCTGAAGCTATCCTCTGCACCAAGTGGCATACCAGACGATGTCATGCACACCATCGAGAGGTTCGTCATATTGCTCTATGACAGAACCAGCACGTGCAACGACATTGACAAGGCCCGGAAGAAACTCTTCGCGAAGAAGAACAACGTGCAGCTGATCCCGCCAACCAAGGCATCTGGAGGAGCATGTGAAAGGGCGGCCTACCAAGGAGGCCATGTTTGGGGTGAAACACTGCTACCAACGCCAGAGCTGCCTCCTCCATCCAGGGGCTGGGTCAAGAATGACGAGGGGGTGTACGAGCCACACTGGACGAAGCTACCCAAAGCAGCCCACACCTGCTATGAGCTAGTATCGTGCAAGTGCAAGAAGAGCTGTCTGAAGCGTTGCAAGTGCAAAAAGGCCGCACTTGAATGCACAGCTTTGTGTGTGTGTGAGGGAGAGTGCTCACAAAATTGAGAGAATATTAACAGAGCAGACTGTGTCACTGATTCAGAAAATTTACATCAGACATCTCTCGATCAATTTCTATGAGTGAGATGTCGTATTCATATGAATGAGACGCAGCCCATGATTCGTTTGCCACCATGCTCAACAACCACTGACTTTACATAAGCGATGTTGGTATTCATATCAATCAGACCAGCCCGCGATTCGTTTGCCACCATTCTCAACAACCAATTTCTATGAGTGAGATAGTCGTCCGGTACAACAAATAATTAGCAGCCATCTTGCAAAATGGCGGCTATCTTTAAACTTGAGGTGGCTACAGGTTATGTTTTTCTTAATTCAGCTTTTAATAAATGTTCAAACCAATGTTAGAGTGAAATTATAGTAACGCTAGCGGCCATTTTGGAAAATGGCTGCCACAGCCATCAGCGGCTGAATTTGAGATGGCCCAATATCCAAATCTGTTCATAATATGATAGGCTACTAGTGTGCCAAATTTGGTGCTTTCCTCACAAATGCACAATTGTTATGCTAAGTTGCCCCACTAAAGCTAGGAAGGGTTGAAGAGTGGGAGAAGGGGGGGTGGAGTGGGGGAGAGCAACGCCTCATAAATGAGAGAGAGAGGAGAGAGAGGAGAGAGAGAGAGAGAGAGAGAGAGAGAGAGAGAGAGAGAGAGAGAGAGAGAAGAGGGAGGGAAAGGGAGAAAGGAGAGAGGGAGGGGAAGAGAGAGAGAAAGGGGGGGGAGAAAGAGGAGAGAGAGAAAGGGGGAAGGAGGAGAAGAGAAAGGGGGAAAGAGAGAGAAAGGGAGAGAAAGAACGAACACGAGAGAGAACACACACACAGGTGTGGGAGAAGAAGAAAGTTGGAGATGTGTTTATAATTCCATCACACGAGGTAGAGAATATTTAATATTATCCAGGACACTTGATAAACTAATAGTTTATATAACACGCACGTTCCCGTTTCCATTACTTATAACACCCATGTACAAGAACGGCCCCGCGAGTTGGTGTGAAACCCCAACTTGGGGAGACGGTGATGACGTCACAATAAAGAGGGGTAGAAAGTCCCAAGTCAGAACAGTGTATGATTTGGGATGTGTAAAAAAAAAAAATAAACAAATGAAATTTCAGTTTTCACCTTCTGCAGGATTCCGTTGCTTGTAGTAAATACAATAAATCAACACAGAGAGAAGAAGAAAGAACCAGGATGATGGCAGATGAAGATCCAATGACGATCCACGTGATTCCTCGTGTTCCTTCAAACTCTCCGGAGAAAACAAAGCCCTTCCCCGTCCCGTGCTGGTTCTGTACCAGACAGCTGTAGTTCCCTTCTGGATCTTCTCTTGTGATGGTATAACTACTGATGATCTTCTGTGAATCATTTTGGTTATTTGGACTCACAACGGTCTCGCTTCCATAAAGGAGGAGTCCCTGTGGGTTCCACCAGGTGATGTTTGGTCCCGGCTTGGCCTCGACCTCACAGAAGTGCCTCCAGGAGCTGCTGGAGTTCATGAACTCCCTCCAGACATCCAGGATCTTTGGACGCACTGTGGGACCACGTGATCATGTTTACTACAATAACATACATTGTGGGAAATAATACACGCGTGTAACCATGACGATGATATATATACGTAATGTGGATTCCAACTTGTGTCCTGTCATAATCATTCCTTGGGTGTTTATTAATTTTGGGAAAAATCAAGGCTCATGAAACTTATCCGTGAGAAATAATAAAATAATTATCTCCAAATAATAAAATGTTCAGAGAAGTTTGAAGTGAAGGTGAGATTGGAAAACGAGCAAAGAGTGAATGTTGTTGAATGAGGGAAAGTTATTGTTGTTACCTGAGGTTCACTTTTACAGGTAAATTGGAGATTTGAAGGGAAGAGTTATCTCTATAAACAGGAGGGAATAATAAGTGAAGATAAACTCCACGTTTTATATATAATTTACTCCATCTTGTTTCTCCACCTGATTTGTACAAACTCCTTTGTGACCCTCAAACACTGGAACAGGTGCAGTTCCTACAACTCTGATCTTATTAAACATCCAATTATCGAACACTTTCGGATTTCTGGTAATATTCCCGTTACCCATCCTCTCGCATCCCAATGACTCCTCCCGCCCATCTCCAACTGTGTGTACCTCAAACATCGCGGCCTTCGTTCCCACCTGACAGATTCCTCAATCCAGGCCACTGCCGATACAATAGACATCAATAGTTTAACAGAAATCTTCCTCCCACCAGACATTCCTGACTACTTCCTGTCTCTCTCTGGCTCCTGTCTCCTCCAATTTGATCGACCTGAACCCCGTCTTGGCGGCAGAGTTGCGCTGGACATGAAAAACTCCATTTCTCATGCTCCGTGCACTGTTCTTCCATCTCCCAAACCCCAGTGCTACCTCTGGCTGTGATTTCCCCTTCACTCCCACCTCATGTTTGTCTGTGTGTTGTACCGTCCTCCCAACAGTGACGACTCCATCTACATCTCTCTCAGACGACATGGACCAACTCTTAATCACCCATCCCAACTCTCTCTTCCTCATATGTGGTGACTTAATTTGTAACCACGCTGATTGGCTGGGTGTTAGTACCTCTCTCCCCATCCATAACACTTCTGCAAAGGATTTTCTGTGACTCGATGGAACCGACTCAATCCGTGAAGTTTCCAACCAAAATTTCTCCCAATGGAAAATCTTCCCTTCTGGATTTGGTGATGACCAACTTCCCTGCCAATGTATCTTGCTCTTCCTCTGCCCCAGCTGGCTCATCTGATCATGTGCTTCTGAAGGTTAACATATTTCTGGCATTCTCAGAGAACAGTCTCAGTGCCGGCGAGTCTGGCAGTTCACTCAGGCAAACTGGCAGGGACTGCAAGCAGCCACCACACTTCAGGATGGGTCTCCCATATCTACCACCCATGATATTAGCTTAGCCTGGGAATTATTCCAAAGAAACCTGCTCTCTCAAATACACAGCTTCATCCCATCTCATCTTCAGTTATCTTATCATTCCTCCCCCTCTTGGTACTCTGAATCCTGTGGTGAGGCAGTTGTTTTGAAACAACTTGCATTCTCCTGTTAGGCAAATCCAACTGACGGTAACCTCAGATCATTCCACAAAGCCCGCAACAAGTGTGTGTCCACTCTCAGGAGAGCCAGAAATCAACATCTGTCTGAGCTCAAGAATGAACTGTCAAACTTATCTTCCTCTTCTAAAACCTGGTGGCATCTTGTCAAGTCGATCTTTGGTGTATGCTCCCCTTTCACCCGTTCCCTCACTTCAAGTGGCCACAGCCGACTCCACTCGAGAGAAGGCCGAATGCCTCATTTCTGTGTTTGCTTCAAAATCTTGTGTCCCGAACCCCTCTCTCTCTCTGTACTCACCCTTCCCAGTCAAACCAAACTGATCCTATATTCTGTTATTTGAGTTTGCGAAGGTGGAAAAGTTTCTAGCAACCCTCGACTCTGATTCTGCATCTGGACTGGATGGCATGAACTCACGGGTCCTAAAAATCTGCTCTGCTGCTCTTGCACTTCCTCTCTCTGCCCTTTCAACCTTTTGACACATCTTCATCTGTTTGGAAATTAGATAACATCACAGCATTACATAAACTAGAAGGGCACTCGATAGAGCGTATACCTCCGCCACGTAATGCCTGATCCACGAGAACATATCTGGTCCAATACATTTTTGAAATATCGTGCTGTATATCGTTTTTGGCCCTCTTTCTCAATGGTGAAGAATCACATTATAAATTAAATAATTATCGCATCCAGATTCGGATTCAGATCTTCATCAAAGTCGAATCAATTCGTCCTTGCCACACACACAACATGTCCACCAAGTTTTATCCGAATCCACCCACGACTTTTTGAGATATCGTGCTATATATTGGTTTAGCCCCATCTCTCAATGATGAAGAATCACTTAAAAAATTATCAGATCCGGATCCGGATTGGGATCTTCACCAAAATGGAATCACTTCTTCATTGTCACACACCCCACATGTCCACCAAGTTTCGGCCGAATCCGTCCACAACTTTTTGAGATATCGTGGTATATATCGTTTTTGGCATATCTCTCAATGGTGAAGAATCACTAAAAAAAATTCTCGTCGTCGGATCCTGATCCGGATCTTCACCAAAACCTCAGCAGTTCGTCTTTGTCACACACCAAACATATCCACAAATTTTCATCCGGATCCATCCGAAACTTTTTGAGATATCCTGCACACAAACAGACAGAAACGGGCAACAACACAACCTCCTTCACCTTGGGTGGTGGAGGTAAAAAGGTGCAAAAACGGATCCCCTTAACTACAGCCCAATTAGCTTATTTCCATTCATCAGCAACGTCATGGAATCCATCATCAAGGTCGACATAAAATCATTCCTTTTCTCTAACATCCTCATCTCAGATCATCAATTTGGATTCAGACCCTGTCACTCTACCTTTGACATGCTGCTTGTTGTATCCAAACAATGGATGGAGACCCTTAATATCAGACATGAGTCGTCTCTCTGGAGATAACTTGAGCTTTTAACAGTCTGGCATCCTGCTCTGCTCTTCAAATTGTCTGCCTTTGGAATCCAAAGCCAACTCCACTGCTGGGTTGCTGACTTCCTCCACTCTTGTAGCTATCCTTTCACATCTCCTCTCCCTGTCAAGGCTGGAGTACCCCAAGGCAGTGTTCTAGGCCCCATCTTATTCCGAATCTTCATCAATGACCTCACTCTTTGGAAAATCCTCTTTATCCATTTGCTGATGACTTCAATCTCCACTGAGACATCTCTCATCCTTCTGACAGACAGGCAGCAGCCTCTTCCCTCTTCTCAGACCTTGACAAAAATCACAAACTGGTAAAACACTTGGAACATGTCTTTCAATTCTGAGAAATCCCACACTCTCACTCCCTCTCTCCAAAAGGACCGTTCCACCACCCCTCTCACGTCCTTACTACTCAATAACCCTCATAAAGAGGTTCAGTCTCTCAAACTCTTTGGTCTCACTCTCAGCCATGATCTTTCTTCGGCAAGCTACATTTCAAAGCTGGCCTCCAAAGCCAGACGCTGACTGGACATCCTCCGTCATGCAAAGTCCTTCCTTGGCACATGTGAGCTTTTATCTACCTACAATGGTTTCGCCTGCAGCTTGATGGAGTACTGCTCTCCCCTTTGAGCTGGCTCCACTGCCTCACTTCGTGCTCAGCTTGAAGCCATGGAAACCAAGGCTTTCGAGATCATTGGAATCTCTAGCTATGAAGGTGAGTCGAGAGGCCAATCATTTCGCCAGCGCCGACTGGCTGGTGGTCTGTCTGTCTTCTTCCACCTCATTTCTGGTCTTGCACCTTTTGTCCTCTCTGTGCTTTGTCCTCTGCAGGATGCAAGTCATCCACCAGAAACCCCCTCCTGGCAAAACTGCCAAAATACAGAACCACTGCTCACATCCACTCAGTTATTCCTTTTTCCCACCTGTAGAACCGCCTTCCACACTCTCTTCAATCTCATTCTTCCCTCCGAGTCTTCAAGACCACTGCTCACTACCATCTCAGGTCATCCCCCATCCAAAGCCGTGATATTTTCCACACCCGTAAACTACCGTCACCCTTCCCAAAATTTTGCTTATGTATCCACCTTGTCCACCCTTTGCGTTCTCCTCTGCTCCTCATCGTTAGCTCCATCTCTTCTTTGTGTGTCTCCATCTAACCTTCTCCCTCCACACTCATTTTGGTGTTTCCCCTTTCTCCTGTTGTTCCCTTTGTTATGTTGTGTTCTGATCTGTTGTTTGTCCTCGCTCTTTCACGATCCTTGAGCATGGATAGAACACAATACTAATACTATTACTAATAATAATAATAATAAAGTATAATCTCAAGAGAAAATGATGTATTTGTAAAGGAAGAGAAAAGGGGTGGAGCTAATTATCACATTTGTTGTAGTTAGCTCCACCCCCTTTTCTGTTGAAGTGATGATGGTCAAAGGAAGAGAATGAAAGAGAGAATGAATCACTTACTTAAACGCTAAATTAACGATGTACCTGGGTGGGAAGGGAAATTAAAAAATAGGATTCATCACTTTTCTCTGTGTGTTTGTTTTATATCTGTGTTATATTTGTTTTATCTCTGTGTTATATTTGTGTTGTCTCTGTGTATTTGTTTTATCTCTGTGTGTTTGTTTTATCTCTGTGTTATATTTGTTTTATCTCTGTGTTATATTTGTTTT
>CM068965.1:17431217-17449842 GCA_035128595.1 Eptatretus atami
CAAATATAACACAGGAGATAAAACAAATACACAGAGATAAAACAAATATAACAGAGATAAAACAAACACAGAGACAACACAAATATAACACAGAGATAAAAACAAATACACAGAGACAACACAAATATAACACAGAGATAAAACAAATACACAGAGATAAAACAAATACAACAGAGATAAAACAAACACACAGAGACAACACAAATATAACACAGAGATAAAACAATAAACAGAGACAACACAAATATAAAAATAAATAAAAAATACACAGAGATAAAACAAATATACAGAGACAACACAGATATAACACAGAGATAAAACAAATACACAGAGATGAAACAAACATAACACAGAGATAAAACAAATACACAGAGACAACACACAATACAACGAGATAAAACAAATACGCAGAGATAAAACAAATACACAGAGATAAAACAAATACACAGAGATAAAACAAACACACAGAGACAACACAAAATATAAGAGATAAAACAAATACACAGAGATAAAACAAATACACAGAGATAAAACAAATATAACACAGAGATAAATCAATACACAGAGATAAAACAAACACACAGAGACAACACAAATATAACACAGAGATAAAACAAATACACAGAGATAAAACAAATATAACACAGAGATAAAACAAATACACAGAGACAACACAAATATAACACAGAATAAAACAAATACACAGAGATAACACAAATATAAACAAGAGACAACACAAATATAACACAGAGATAAAACAAATATAACACAGAGATAAAACAAATACAGAGAGATAAACAAATACACAGAGATAAAAACAAATACACAGAGATAAACAAATACACAGAGATAAACAAATCACAGAGACAACACAAATATAAACAGAGATAAAACAAATACACAGAGATAAACAAACACACACAGACAACACAAATATAACACAGAGATAAAACAAATACACAGAGACAACACAAATATAACACAGAGATAAAACAATAACACAGAGATAAAACAAATATAACACAGAGATAAAACAAATACACAGAGACAACACAATATAACACAGAGATAAAACAAATACACAGAGATAAAACAAATATAACACAGAGATAAAACAAATACACAGAGACAACACAAATATAACACAGAGATAAAACAAATACACAGAGACAACACAAATATAACACAGAGATAAAAAAATAAACAGAGATAAACAAACACACAGAGACAACACAAATATAACACAGAGATAAAACAAATACACAGAGATAAAACATACAGAGAGATAAAACAAATACACAGAGATAAAATCAAATACACAGAGATAAAACAATATAACACAGAGATAAAAACAATACACAGAGATAAAACAAATATAACACAGAGATAAAACAAATATAACACAGAGATAACACAAATATAACACAGAGATAAACAAATATAACAGAGATAAAACAAATATAACAGAGATAAAACAAATACACAGAGACAACACAAATATAACAGAGATAAACAAACACACAGAGATAACACAAATATAACACAGAGCCAACACAAATATAACACAGAGATAAAACAAATACAGAGAGATAAAACAATACAGAGAGATAAAACAAATACAGAGAGATAAAACAAATATAACACAGAGATAAAACAAATATACACAGAGATAAAACAAATACACAGAGACAACACAAATATAACACAGAGATAAAACAAATACACAGAGACAACACAAATATAACACAGAGATAAAACAAATACACAGAGATAAAACAAACACACAGAGACAACACAAATATAACACAGAGATAAAACAAATACACAGAGATAAAACAAATACACAGAGACAACACAAATTAACACAGAGATAAAACAAATACCAGAGATAAAACAATACACAGAGATAAAAAAATACACAGAGATAAAACAAATATAACACAGAGACAACACAAATACACAGAGATAATACAAATACAAAGAGATAAAACAAATACACAGAGAACCAAAAATACACAGAAATAAAACAAATACACAGAGATAAAACAAACACACAGAGACAAAACAAATATAACACAGAGATAAACAAATACACAGAGATAAAACAAATACACAGAGATAAAACAAACATAACACAGAGATAAAACAAATACACAGAGATAAACCAAACACACAGAGACAACACAAATATAACCACAGAGATAAAACAAATACAACAGAGATAAAACAAATATAACACAGAGATAAAACAAATATAACACAGAGACAACACAAATATAACACAGAGATAAAACTACACAGAGATAAAACAAATATAACAGAGATAAAACAAACACACAGAGATAAAACAAATATAACACAGAGATAACACATATAACACAGAATATAACAATATAACACAGAGATAAAACAAATATAACACAGAGATAAAACAAATATAACACAGAGATAAAACAAATATAACAGAGATAAAACAAATACACAGAGACAACACAAATATAACAGAGATAAACAAACACACAGAGATAACACAAATATAACACAGAGATAAAACAAATACACAGAGATAACACAAATATAACACAGAGACAACACAAATATAACACAGAGATAAAACAAATACAGAGAGATAAAACAAATATAACACAGAGATAAAACATATATAACACAGAGATAAAACAAATACACAGAGATAAAACAAATATAACACAGAGATAAAACAAATATAACACAGAGATAAAACAAATACAACACAGAGATAACAAATATAACAGAGATAAAACAAATATAACACAGAGATAAACAAATATAACACAGAGATAAAACAAATACACAGAGATAAAACAAACAACAGAGACAAAACAAATATAACACAGAGATAAAACAAATATAACACAGAGATAAAACAATATAACAACAGAGATAAACAAACACAGAGATAAAACAAATACACAGAGACAACACATATAACACAGAGATAAAACAAATATAACACAGATATAAAACAAACACACAGAGAAAAGTGATGAATCCTATTTTTTTAATTTCCCTTCCCACCCAGGTACATCGTTAATTTAGCGTTTAAGTAAGTGATTCATTCTCTTTCATTCTCTTCCTTTGACCATCATCACTTCACAGAAAAGGGGGTGGAGCTAACTACAAAAATGTGATAATTAGCTCCACCCCTTTTCTCTTCCTTTACAAATACATCATTTTCTCTTGAGATTATACTTTATTATTATTATTATTAGTAATAGTATTAGTATTGTGTTCTATCCATGCTCAAGGATCGTGAAAGAGCGAGGACAAACAACAGATCAGAACACAACATAACAAAGGGAACAACAGGAGAAAGGGGAACACCAAAATGAGTGTGGAGGGAGAAGGTTAGATGGAGACACACAAAGAAGAGATGAGCTAACGATGAGGAGCAGAGGAGAACGCAAAGGGTGGACAAGGTGGATACATAAGCAAAATTTTGGGAAGGGTGACGGTAGTTTACGGGTGTGGAAAATATCACGGCTTTGGATGGGGGATGACCTGAGATGGTAGTGAGCAGTGGTCTTGAAGACTCGGAGGGAAGAAGAGATTGAAGAGAGTGTGGAAGGCGGTTCTACAGGTGGGAAAAAGGAATAACTGAGTGGATGTGAGCAGTGGTTCTGTATTTTGGCAGTTTTGCAGGAGGGGTTTCTGGTGGATGACTTGCATCCTGCAGAGGACAAAGCACAGAGAGGACAAAAGGTGCAAGACCAGAAATGAGGTGGAAGAAGACAGACAGACCAAGCCAGTCGGCGCTGGCGAAATGATTGGCCTCCGACTCACCTTCATAGCTAGAGATTCCAATGATCTCGAAAGCCTTGGTTTCCATGGCTTCAAGCTGAGCACGAAGTGAGGCAGTGGAGCAGCTCAAAGGGGAGAGTACATACCATCAAGCTGCAGGCGAAACCATTGTAGGTAGATAAAAGCTCACATGTGCCAAGGAAGGACTTTGCATGACGGAGGATGTCCAGTCAGCGTCTGGTTTGGAGGCCAGCTTTGAAATGTAGCTTGCCGAAGAAAGATCATGGCTGAGAGTGAGACCAAAGAGTTTGAGAGACTGAACCTCTTTATGAGGGTTATTGAGTAGTAAGGACGTGAGAGGGGTGGTGGAACGGTCCTTTTGGAGAGAGGGAGTGAGAGTGTGGATTTCTCAGAATTGAAAGACATGTTCCAAGTGTTTTACCAGTTGTGATTTTTGTCAAGGTCTGAGAAGAGGGAAGAGGCTGCTGCCTGTCTGTCAGAAGGATGAGAGATGTCTCAGTGGAGATTGAAGTCATCAGCAAATGGATAAAGAGGATTTTCCAAAGAGTGAGGTCATTGATGAAGATTCGGAATAAGATGGGGCTAGACACTGCCTTGGGGTACTCCAGCCTTGACAGGGAGAGGAGATGTGAAAGGATAGCTACAAGAGTGGAGGAAGTCAGCAACCCAGCAGTGGAGTTGGCTTTGGATTCCAAAGGCAGACAATTTGAAGAGCAGAGCAGGATGCCAGACTGTTAAAAGCTCAAGTTATCTCCAGAGAGACGACTCATGTCTGATATTAAGGGTTCCATCCATTGTTTGGATACAACAAGCAGCATGTCAAAGGTAGAGTGACAGGGTCTGAATCCAAATTGATGATCTGAGATGAGGATGTTAGAGAAAAGGAATGATTTTATGTCGACCTTGATGATGGATTCCATGACGTTGCGATGAATGGAAATAAGCTAATTGGGCTGTAGTTAAGGGGATCCGTTTTTGCACCTTTTTCCTCCACCACCCAAGGTGAAGGAGGTTGTGTTGTTGCCCGTTTCTGTCTGTTTGTGTGCAGGATATCTCAAAAAGTTTCGGATGGATCCGGATGAAAATTTGTGGATATGTTTGGTGTGTGACAAAGACGAACTGCTGAGGTTTTGGTGAAGATCCGGATCAGGATCCGACGACGAGAATTTTTTTTAGTGATTCTTCACATTGAGAGATATGCCAAAACGATATATACACATATCTCAAAAAGTTGTGGACGGATTCGGCCGAAACTTGGTGGACATGTGGGGTGTGTGACAATGAAGAAGTGATTCCATTTTGGTGAAGATCCAATCCGGATCCGGATCTGATAATTTTTTAAGTGATTCTTATCATTGAGAGATGGGGCTAAACCAATATATAGCACGATATCTCAAAAGTCGTGGTGGATTCGGATAAAACTTGGTGGACATGTTGTGTGTGTGGCAAGGACGAATTGATTCGACTTTGATGAAGATCTGAATCCGAACTGGATGCGATAATTATTTAATTTATAATGTGATTCTTCACCATTGAGAAAGAGGGCCAAAAACGATATACAGCACGAATTTTCAAAAATGTATTGGACCAGATATGTTCCGTGGATCAGGCATTACGTGGCGGAGGTATACGCTCTATCGAGTGCCCTTCTAGTTTATGTAATGCTGTGATGTTATCTAATTTCCAAACAGATGAAGATGTGTCAAAAGGTTGAAAGGGCAGAGAGAGGAAGTGCAAGAGCAGCAGAGCAGATTTTTAGGACCCGTGAGTTCATGCCATCCAGTCCAGATGCAGAATCAGAGTCGAGGGTTGCTAGAAACTTTTCCACCTTCGCAAACTCAAATAACAGAATATAGGATCAGTTTGGTTTGACTGGGAAGGGTGAGTACAGAGAGAGAGAGGGTTCGGGACACAAGATTTTGAAGCAAACACAGAAATGAGGCATTCGGCCTTCTCTCGAGTGGAGTCGGCTGTGGCCACTTGAAGTGAGGGAACGGGTAAAGGGGAGCATACACCAAAGATCGACTTGACAAGATGCCACCAGGTTTTAGAAGAGGAAGATAAGTTTGACAGTTCATTCTTGAGCTCAGACAGATGTTGATTTCTGGCTCTCCTGAGAGTGGACACACACTTGTTGCGGGCTTTGGTGGAATGATCTGAGGTTACCGTCAGTTGGATTTGCCTAACAGGAGAATGCAAGTTGTTTCAAAACAACTGCCTCACCACAGGATTCAGAGTACCAAGAGGGGGAGGAATGATAAGATAACTGAAGATGAGATGGGATGAAGCTGTGTATTTGAGAGAGCAGGTTTCTTTGGAATAATTCCCAGGCTAAGCTAATATCATGGGTGGTAGATATGGGAGACCATCCTGAAGTGTGGTGGCTGCTTGCAGTCCCTGCCAGTTTGCCTGAGTGAACTGCCAGACTCGCCGGCACTGAGACTGTTCTCTGAGAATGCCAGAATATGTTAACCTTCAGAAGCACATGATCAGATGAGCCAGCTGGGCAGAGGAAGAGCAAGATACATTGGCAGGGAAGTTGGTCATCACCAAATCCAGAAGGGAAGATTTTCCATTGGGAGAAATTTTGGTTGGAAACTTCACGGATTGAGTCGGTTCCATCGAGTCACAGAAAATCCTTTGCAGAAGTGTTATGGATGGGGAGAGAGGTACTAACACCCAGCCAATCAGCGTGGTTACAAATTAAGTCACACATATGAGGAAGAGAGAGTTGGGATGGGTGATTAAGAGTTGGTCCATGTCGTCTGAGAGAGATGTAGATGGAGTCGTCACTGTTGGAGGACGGTAACAACACACAGACAAACATGAGGTGGGAGTGAAGGGGAAATCACAGCCAGAGGTAGCACTGGGGTTTGGGAGATGGAAGAACAGTGCACGGAGCATGAGAAATGGAGTTTTCATGTCCAGCGCAACTCTGCCGCCAAGACGGGTTCAGGTCGATCAAATTGAGGAGACAGGAGCCAGAGAGAGGACGGTAGTCGGAATGTCGGTGGGAGGAAGATTTCTGTTAAACTATTGATGTCTATTGTATCGGCAGTGGCCTGGATTGAGGAATCTGTCAGGTGGAACGAAGGCCGCGATGTTTGAGGTACACACAGTTGGAGATGGGCGGGAGGAGTCATTGGATGCGAGAGGATGGGTAACGGAATATTACCAGAAATCCGAAAGTGTTCGATAATTGGATGTTTAATAAGATCAGAGTTGTAGGAACTGCACCTGTTCCAGTGTTTGAGGGTCACAAAGGAGTTTGTACAAATAGGTGGAGAAACAAGATGGAGTAAATTAAATATATAAACGTGGAGTTTATCTTCACTTATTATTCCCTCTGTTTATAGAGATAACTCTTCCCTTCAAATCTCCCAATTTACCTGTAAAAGTGAAACAACTTCAATCACAGACAAAAACTTTCCTCATTCAACAACATTCACTCTTGCTCGTTTTCCAATCTCACCTTCACTTCAAACTTCTCTGAACATTTTATTATTTGGAGATAATTATTTTATTATTTCTCACGGATAAAGTTTCATGAGCCTTGATTTTCCCAAAATTAATAAACACCAAGGAATGATTATGACAGAACACAAGTTGGAATCCACATTACCGTATTATATACATCGTCATGGTTACACGCGTGTATTATTTCCCACAATGTATGTTATTGTAGTAAACATGATCACGTGGTCCCACAGTGCGTCCAAAGATCCTGGATGTCTGGAGGGAGTTCATGAACTCCAGCAGCTCCTGGAGGCACTTCTGTGAGGTCGAGGCCAAGCCGGGACCAAACATCACCTGGTGGAACCCACAGGGACTCCTCCTTTATGGAAGCGAGACCGTTGTGAGTCCAAATAACCCAAAATGATTCACAGGATCATCAGTAGTTATAAATCACAAGAGAAGATCCAGAAGGGAACTACAGCTGTCTGGTACAGAACAGCACGGGACGGGGAAGGGATTTGTTTTCCGGAGAGTTTGAAGGAACACGAGGAATCACGTGGATCGTCATTGGATCTTCATCTGCCATCATCCTGGTTCTTCTTCTTCTTCTCTTTGTGTTGATTTATTGTATTTACTACAAGCAACGGAATCCTGCAGAAGGTGAAAACTGAAATTTCATTTTGTTTATTTTTTTTTTTTTACACATCCCAAATCATACACTGTTCTGACTTGGGGACTTTCTACCCCTCTTATTGTGACGTCATCACCGTCTCCCCAAGTTGGGGTTTCACACCAACTCGCGGGGCCGTTCTTGTACATGGGTGTTTATAAGTAAGGAAAACGGGAACGTGCGTGTTATATAAACTATTAGTTTATCAAGTGTCCTGGATAATATTAAATATTCTCTACTCGTGTGATGGAATTATAAACACATCTCCAACTTTTTCTTCTCCCACACCTGTGTGTGTGTTCTCTCTCGTTTTCGTTCTTTCTCTCCCCTCTTCTCTCTCTCTCTCCTTTCTCCCCCCCCTTTCTCTTTCTCTCTCTTCTCTCTCTCTCTCTCTCTCCTCTCTCCCTTGCTCTCTCTCTCTCTTCTCTCTCTCTCTCTCTCCTTCCTCTCATTTCATGAGGCGTTGCTCTCCCCACTCCACCCCCCCCTTCCTCACTCTTCAACCCTTCCTAGCTTTAGTGGGGCAACTTAGCATAACAATTGTGCATTTTGTGAGGAAAGCACCAAATTTGGCACACTAGTAGCCTATCATATTATGAACAGATTTGGATATTGGGCCATCTCAAATTCAGCCGCTGATGGCTGTGGCAGCCATTTTCCAAAATGGCCGCTAGCGGTTACTATAATTTCACTCTAACATTGGTTTGAACATTTATTAAAAGCTGAATTAAGAAAAACATAACCTGTAGCCACCTCAAGTTTAAAGATAGCCGCCATTTTGCAAGATGGCTGCTAATTATTTGTTGTACCGGACGACTATCTCACTCATAGAAATTGGTTGTTGAGAATGGTGGCAAACGAATCGCGGGCTGCGTCTGATTGATATGAATACCAAACATCGCTTATGTAAAGTCAGTGGTTGTTGAGCATGGTGGCAAACGAATCATGGGCTGCGTCTCATTCATATGAATACGACATCTCACTCATAGAAATTGATCGAGAGATGTCTGATGTAAATTTTCTGAATCAGTGACACAGTCTGCTCTGTTAATATTCTCCTCAATTTTGTGAGCACTCTCCCTCACACACACACACAAAGCGTGCATTCAAGTGCGGCCTTTTGCACTTGCAACGCTTCAGACAGCTCTTCTTGCACTTGCACGATACTAGCTCATAGCAGGTGTGGGCTGCTTTGGGTAGCTTCGTCCAGTGTGGCTCGTACACCCCTCGTCATTCTTGACCCAGCCCCAGCTGGATGGAGGAGGCAGCTCTGGCGTTGGTAGCAGTGTTTCACCCAAAAACATGGCCTCTCCTTGGTAGGCCGCCTCTTTCACATGCTCCTCCAGAAGCTGCCTTGGTTGGCGGGATCAGCTGCACGTTGTTCTTCTTCGCGAAGAGTTTCTTCCGGGCCTTGTCATGTCGTTGCACGTGCTGGTTCTGTCATAGAGCAATATGACGAACCTCTCGATGTGTGCATGACATCGTCTGGTATGCCACTTGGTGCAGAGGATAGCTTCAGCAGTGCGTCTGTAAGTTCTGGCAGAACGGTCCAGATTGTCCAAGCAGTCTTCTTACCATGTCCAGCAAAGCTAGATACAGTGTCACACCCAGTCAGGCGTGAAACATTGGGAGTGCCTGTGCCTTCTCTGGTCCTAGGCCAGCTGCTATTTCGTGGGCTGCCAGGTACCGAAAACTCTTCCCAGTGCCAAATGCTAGCCACAGTTCCATCTTCTGGTTGCAGTCCCTGGGCCACTGACACAGCAACCACCACAACATCGTGTCAACTGTCTTGATCAGTATCTTGTGGTGACCATGGTTGGCTGCATGGATGCATGCAACACATTCGACTGTCAGCTTCTTCGTGGCTGCATGGGGCGAGCAAGGCCAGGTCTAGCAGCGGTGGCTTGCTCAGGACTGCCTCTCGATCAGTGATAACCAGCTGCTTGTCATCCTGGTCAAACCACCTGAAGATAGCTTCTGATAGGAACCTTGAACAGCTCGGTCTTGTTGGTGTCCACTCGGACGAAAGTTCTGCCAGTTTCCAGGTATATGCTCCACACACGCGTCTACGCACTCCTTTTCCACGCTTTGATCTTGCACTGCCTTTCAGTGAATCAGCAACGTAGCGGTCCCAGACCAGGTCCAGGCGTGACACAGTCTGAAGCTTTGTTGACAGGTACGGTATGAAGACATCCTGGGCATAGTCAAAGTTGTTGCTACCGCAGGCTTCAGAATCTGGACAATGACTGCCCCCATCAAGAACTAGGCTGGTGTATCAGGAGCCTCTGATTGGGCATTGGAGAAACTCTTCAAAGCATTTGAGGAGATCACTCTTCGTCCTAGATGGAGACTTTCTCCATCGGAAGAGACTTGGAGGACACGCTTGATTCTCATGACGAAAGAACTCTTCAAGGTTTCCATCCCTCGTCTGGCAACGATGTAAGAGCCGTGAGAAAAGTGCCACGTCGTTCCTGAGAGAGGCCAGCTGCTGTTTCCCTTTGCTCACACTTCTCGGGGTGGAAGTGCTAAACACCTTCAGCTTGTTCCGACGAATTGCATCATCATTGGCTTGGTCCTTTCCACCAGGCATTCTCTGGTGAAAGCCTGGAACTGCTCTTGGCCAATCTTCTTCACATTCCTGACATTCTCAACTACAGGCAGGACCTGCAATTTCCTTTGTGTCAAGAACAACCAGGTCCATGCTCTCTTCCTCAAGGGGTTGCCAAGCTCTTCTATGACGCTGACAAGGGCACGGACATCCTTGGCGAAAGGTTTGCACATCTTGGTGTCTGGTCGTGATGACGTGTGTCCTCTCGCCTCCCCCAGTGTTGACGGCCATCTTGGAACTCTTCTATGGCCCTGGCAACTTCTGGCCCACAATCATCCACGACCGCAGGCACTTGGGTTATCAGTGAGGCCGACTGCTCCCATTCTCTTTGATGCATGCGTTGTTCTGTTCATGTGCCTGGTGGATTGGGATCGAGAGAACCACGTTCTTCGTCTTCTGTACAGTGAAGTTGCCAGCCATAAATTCTCTAGCTACATGGGTGCTTCATTGGGAGTGCAATCATGTCCCTCAGGTGAAACAGGGACCCACCTGCATAATGTGTGTGGTCTAAGGCATGGAACCATGGGACCAGTTCCGTCACGGCATCAAGGTACATCGTGAATGAAGCCTGCCGCAGAGAACGCACGTAGACCAGTACCAACATCTCTAGTTCAGCAAAGTTGCCCAGTACTGAAAGTTGGGAATGTCTTCTGCTCTCTGGTGACACCAATTCTTCGAACTCAGGCCAGGTCTTCTGCATCATCAAAATACGTCATACAGTGGCGTTCATACGCACGGTGTTGCAGGATGTGCAGTGCCGCTGCAGTGATTGATGAGCTCTTCTTGTGGCGGGTGACGTGGGCAGCTCTCAGGAAGGAGTCGGCTGTCCCTGGCGTTGCAATCTCAGCTTGCACCAAGGCTTGTACCCAGCACTTCCTCGCAGCCAGTCACCCAGCGTCTTCAGGGCAGCCATCTCGATGTGGAGCCCCACAAACATCACTACATCTTTTCTTCACCATACTTCTCTGGCTACTTCCACTGAATCTGCTTTGGCTGGTCCAAGTGATGAACCAAGGCAAACAGTGGCTGGTCCAAGGTGACGACAGGTTTCTGGCCAGGATGCACATGTTTCTACAGCATTCTTCACCACATCCATGGAGTGCCGGATCAATGGCCTGTGTGGGCACTGTCAAGGAACAGTGGAAGCAGGGTGGTGGGGCTGATGGTTCGAGGTAATGACGGCTGGCGACTGCATGAAACGCTGACCACGATATGTTCTCGTATGTCCCAGTGTTGTCCTCTAGGAGCCGCTTGCGTGCTCTTGCCACAGGTATTCCTCCTCAGTCTGCCTCCTTGAAGTCATCTCTGGTCAAGGACACCACTCTAGTAGCTGGAACAGACAGATTTTTCATGCTGGTAGTGACTGGTGGGCACATCAGTATAGTATGTGGCAAGTGGCGCGACCATCTTCGAGCTAGCATCTCCAGATCACACAATGATTACAATGCTTCGGTCCACTCCTTCGCCAGTGAAAGAGGGGTGCTGGAGGAGGGAGATGGCTGTAACCATGGAAGGACTCTTTCGCTGTCGTTGAACTGGGATTGTGGTCGATATTTGTCTATGGCTGAGTGTTGTGAAGACATTGCTGCGCATCTTTGGGGGGCAGACCACTTGTTCTCTGTGAAACTGTTGGCAGGCACTGTTCCCCATCTGAGCCGAGAGCTCGAGAACACGGGCATATGAGATACTCATGCCCAGGTGTGACAACCTGTCTACTAACTCCTCTTTTCGTGTGTGAGCATGCAACATAATCCCTACGTATGTGGGAACTGGGGTCTCCTGTCACAGCACTGTGCCTGCAGTTACGGGTCCTGTGGGTGATGTGCACGGTTGTGCTTGATGCAGTTAATTCAGCATCTGGGCAAGGCAAGTGCTGCAGGGGTTGTGTCTGCCATCTGATCCTTAATGCTGGGACCCTCTAGGTCCTCTAGGACCATGCTCACCAGGGCAAGCAGCATGGATGGCACAGATTCTCCTTGGCATCCTTCAGGGAATCCGTTGAAGGGCTCAGCTTCTTCAATACATGTGGCGGTGCACGGTCTGTGCAGCACGTGCAGATGGACCACATCAATTATCACTATCCAGATACAGGCTTTTGATGAGAGCACCCCAACGTTTCTTCAAATACCAGCAGGACGTCTCTCCCCTTTGTGTGTGCCGGCATGTCAGGTAACTGGGTAAGGAGTCTCTGCTTCAGTCTGTGGAGTGGACCCTTGTGTCAAGCTTTAACCCCAAGCTGTTCCATTTTGGACTGATAGAGCTCTACGAGATTAGCTAACTTAAACACCGGTGCTGTCTCCTCATCTAGCCTAGCTTTTCTATGAGAGGACCAGTTCGGCGAAGACAATACGTGATACTTCTCGCTCCTTGTCTTTGTACTTGGGTCCCTCAGACTGGGCCTTTCTAACACGGTTGTGCAAGCACTGATAAGCACTTCTTATGGTACTTGGCGTCCTGGGCGACCATGTCCCGGCACTGGAGTCGGCCGACAGTTCTGTGTCTTCAAGAATGGCTGCCCAGATCTCGAACTTTACCTGTCGCATTTGAAATGTTGGAGACTTCGTGAACACCATCGTTTCCTGCAGGTTGTCTGCAGAAGAAACACTGGGCTTCTTGGGCCTTCCTCTGTACTGGATGATCTTGAATGAAATCTGGTGCATTCGCACGCATCTGGTACGTCATGGATCTCTCCTTCTGTCATGAGTGTTCGCTTTTCTGCCCTTTGCAATTTTGTATTGTTAATTTGAGCTTGCATGTTTGATGGTACAAAAGCATTGTTTGCAACCATGGCCGCTTCAATGCCATACCCTTCGTTGAGTCTTTTCCAACTGAAGTGTTCCTGAAAGTTGTCCAAGTTCACCGAATCTGATCAAATTGGCTGCGAGTGAACTGTACCCTCCCCCGAGTCTTTTCGCTTGGACTGTGAAGGAATGTCAGAAACTCTGCTTGTCCTCTGGGCAAAATGGATACACCGCTTCCAGTTAGTCTGAGTTGGGTGCGTTGATGTTGTGGATACAGACGCTCAAGACCACCAATTGGAAGCTCTTGACATGGTCAAAGATTGTTTCAAAATAGCTTCTAGGTTCTTCTGTTCACAGCAACCACCCACCATCAGGATCTGCATGACACATGTAGGTAAACTAGTTATGAATTAAACGTTTTTCTCCTAGCCCATAGTCATAAATACTTTGCACTTGTATAATCTTCTACAGACGCTGGTGACGGCACATAGAACAAATTCACACCCATCATTGAGTTACATGGCTTCATTCCATACGAACCGAATTCATCATATGTTAGTTACTTTCGACGATGTGCTGAGATGTGTTGCGATTGACTGTAAAGTCAATAAAAACGCAGTTTCAGAAAACGAAGGGTTACTCACAACTGACCAAAACAAAATTAGGCTTAGCCCATGAAAATGGAAAACTGGAATGGAAAACTACTTACAGATGTTTGGCATTGCCGTCCAATCAAACTTAGATAACCGAAAACTACGAGTTATCATGGTAAAGATATCTCGCCAACACGTTTACGCGTATGAAGCGAGAACTTCTCACTCAGAGCAAACTGGAAACTGGACGTGAGGCAGAAACGGAAATACATGCAGAACCTCGTAACCGGATAATCCGTGATGGATAATCTCTATGACCAAATCTGCACCCGCAAACCAACTCAAACTTGATGACCGGTTAACAATGGGATAGCGTAGAGAACTCTGTGGGCACAGAACAAAATAACAATGAATCGGACAACAAGTGTACGCTGGCAGCTTCAACCGTGCGCGATTCTGGGGTCAATATGCACGCACGCCACTTCTACACCATGTGCCAAGCCAATAGTGCTTGAATGTTTATCATTGGTTTTCAATTCAGATCTGTGTCTTAAAGCTCATTAGTCCACTTTTAACTTTTTTTTCTGCAACCAATCAAATTGTTACTTTCTTTGACCATTATTGGGCTTTAATTAGTATATCAAAACTTCACTATCACCTGGCATTCCTCTCCAGTAAAGCAGATATCTGCCATAACGTAAACACTGGCGGCCGATTTTTGAAAATGGCTGCCACAGCCATCAGCGGCTGAATTTGAGATGGCCCAATATCCAAATCTGTTCATAATAGTAGGGCTACAGTGTGCCAAATTTGGTGCTCCTCACAAAATGCCACCAATTGTTATGCTATTTAGCTAAGTTGCCCCACTACTTCCCTCCCTCTCTCCCCACCCCTCCCTTCCCTTCAAAGAAATAACAATTTACGAAAATGGGTCGAAAGGGACTGTTTCTGTTCTCAGCTACCAAGGGGCTGGAATCGCACTTTCGGCTCAGTTAATGCCAGGGAGATGGTCTCCTATCTCAGAAATACCTGCAAGTTTTTTGCTGTCGGTCCGTTAAGAACAACCGAGAAATAACAATTTTTTTAAATGAACCATAGGGGCCGTTTGTCGGCCAAAGAGCCACAAATAATCTCACTTTGGGCTCAGTTATATGCTGGGGATGTATCTAGAATATACCTGTTCACGTTGGTTCGGTCGTTTCACAGATAACCAAGAATATAACAATTTAAGAAAATGGGCCAAAATGGGCATTCCTCGCCACGATGGGCTGCAATCGCACTTGGCTCAGTTAATGCCTGCGCATACATGTGTCTAGTAAATGCCTGTCAATTTTCATCGAATTCTTTCACGAATAACTGGAGAAATAGACGCTCAAATGAACTGTACACAAGAAAAGAGAGAATGTGAGTCGGCACTTAGACCCGCGTTGAGTGGAAGACCCCACGGGGTAAAAACATCTCACCAACTTTCTTGTGGGGAAGCTTGGCCCAGAATCTTCACGAACGGCTCGCTTGGCCTAACGTTCGACTCAGGTTAGGGCAGCAATGTTGGGAAACAGCAACAGCTAATCTTTCATGAAGGCCACCGTTGATATTTACGTCCACAAACTAAATGGCGGCAGATGGGACGACCCAAGTGTAAACATACATCCAAGGACATCACACAACATTGATTGAATAACCGCTTCACTGTTGTTGTTGTGCAGTTGTTGTTTCGACCAATACAGCCTGTCTGGGCTTGCATTATTTTCTAGAACCTGGCTGCGCCGCTGATGCTGTGCCCCTCTTACCAGTATGCCCAATAACTCCATTTTGCCAAAATCATAAGAAAGATGACAGGCTGAGCCAACCCACCTCTGTTAATTGTAAGGGCAGGACAGGCTCAAACCCAAGACCCTAAGATTTTAAGCTCGTCACCTTAACCATCTAAGCTACTACAGGTAGCGAAGTCTACCTGTGAAATAAAATGTATTGGACCCAATATGTTCCTTTCCTGTGATCAGGCTTAGTCTACCTGTGAAATACAGGATGAACAAGTTAAAGCTGGGTTGGAATTCCGAACGCCTGTTAGACCAGTAAGTGGCGAGTGTGTTGAGCCTCTTGGCATCCTGCAGACCCAACTTTCTCTAACAGTAATATAGGAAGCTTTCTCCAACAGTATACACCAGCAAATACTACCCATCCAAGGCGTGGGGATAAATGAGGGGGAGTGAGAGAAGGGGTGGGAGAGAGAGAGAGGTGAAGAGAGGGAGAGAGGAGAGGGGGATGGGGAAAAAGAGAGGAGGAAAGGGGAAGTGAGGAGGAGGGGAGAGCCGAGAGGGGTGAGGAGCGAGGAAGAAGAGGAGTGAGGAGAAGGAAGTGAGGAGAAGGGAGCTGAGGTAGAAAGGCCGTGAAGGAGGAAAGGAGGCTGAGTCGAGGAGGGGGAATGAGGAGTGGTGGGAGAGGAGGAAGAAGGGAGAGTGAGGAGGAGTAGGGGAAGGAAAGGGATTTGAAAGGAGGGGAAGGGAAGCAACGTGGGGGGAAGGGAAAGGGAAGGCAGTGTGAAAGGAGGGGAAAGGAAGGCAATGTGGAGGAAGGGAAGGCGTGTGAAAGGAGGGGAAGAAGGCAACATGAGGGGAAAGGGAAGGCAGCATGAAAGGAAGAGAGGTCAAGGGAAAGCAATGTGGGGGAGGGGATATTGGGAAGGCATGTGAGGAGGAGGGAGAGGCACATGAGGGGAGGGGAAGGGAAGGCAATGTGAGGGAGGGAGAGGCCAGCCCTGAAGGGGGAGGGGAAAGGGAAGCGCAGCATGCAGCGGAAGGGAAGGGAGTGTGGGATACGGAAGGGAAGTAGCGTGAGGGCCATGGGGAAGGGAGCTACTGGGGCTTACCAGGACGAAAAGTGCTTTCCCAATTCATCGATTGGAAGAGTGGAAATTGGTTTGCTGTCGCAGGCTTTGGTTTCTTTTAAATCCACATTCTCAACAGTCATGAGTAGATCCTCTCTCTGGATGTTTGGTTTTTCAATGTTTTCACATATTGGATGTAGTTACAGTGATGAGCAATCAGCATGTCTGCTGAAGCAAAGTGAGCATGCAACTTTCGGATGTCTTTTTTCTTTTTTTGTATACACTTGTCGAGACTCGTATGAGAGCTAACACACAACGCACAGCAAGGGGGCATGAGACAAGAGGGGGCCGGGAAGAGGAGGACGAACCCAGTGGGAAATAGCGACATTAGGAGATCTGTGGAAGGGAGAGGGATGGGGCGGGGAACACGGGGTATACAAGATGGCATTACAGGGACTTTCAGGAAGGAAAGGCAGGGAATTTGAAAGGAGGTGGGTTTGGATGGATTAACGGGGGTAGAAAGATCGAGGATTTGGATGGGGGAGATAAAGGAGGTGGTGAACAGCTGTTTTGAAGGCCTGGAGGGAAGAATGGGATTTGAACAGAGTGAGGGAGTTTCTTTTAACCTTCCCTAATATGATTCCACTTTACTTTACTGGACCTTTTGAAATGGCATGCTGTCCAAACTTTATCATCAATGATGTCCTGCCCGTCCATCCAGCAAGGATTCACCACACTTATCGACCAACTCCAACTGCCTTGCTATTCAATTAAAGGAACACGTCCTTGGGGTGCAGTTTAAGTTTTCAAGTGACTTACTTCTGCTTCCTATATGGCAAATGGATGAACCCAGGTGCGTGTTTCTTTTCAAATGAAAATACATTACCCCAAGCCATGTGTACCAGAACAGTTCCCAACAGGGATGAAAAAAATAATTCCCCCAAAAAAAACTTTTTCTCTGAAGTAGGAAATCATTCGGAATCGCGTCGATTCCGTTCACTACTCCAATTCCTTTCGATTGCATGGTTGGATTGAGTACTTTGGAATGATTCCATCAAAAACCAACCAAGCACAACCTATATTAAGCACATGTCAATCATGTATCAAACAACGTTAGATAAGAAACGGCTGGCATTGGTCAAGAACCAAACACCGTCCAGCAGACGACCGACGTATCAAACAATGTGCGATTGGACAAATGACACTTTTTTTTTTTAGCAGTCAGACATGTCGGGTGGATGATCGCTCCCAATATATTCTGGTTAACATCAAATTAATGATCCCACATGTAAGCGCTTTCTTGTGGTACAGACTCAAATGAGCATGAAAACAAGTGACTGCTGCTGCGGTCAATTCTTACAGTTAAATTTGAAATTTTGGTTCAGGTTAAAGGATTCTAGAGATTATCACATTTCAATGTGTAATGTTTATAAACATCCAGAGAGTTGTATTGGGATTAATTTAATTCAATTTCATTTCATTTTGGTTTACTAAAGAAAGCTCCTTGGTAAAGACAGTCGAAGACTGATAGATACAAGGTTAACATCAAAAATAGCGAGAAGAATATTGTTAAAACAAACACAAAAACACGGCAAGATCAAACTGAATTAAAAACACAATCAACCAATATACTTCTTCTTTCCTTTCGGCTAGCTTCCCCGTTGGGGTCGCCAACGCGGATCAACCGTCTCCATTCGGCTCTACCTCCACATCTTCCATTGACACTCATAACCACCCGAGTAGGGTGGATACTACTGATCTGGGCTATCAACTTTGTTGTCTCTGTGTATTTGTTTTATCTCTGTGTTATATTTGTGTTGTCTCTGTGTTTGTTTTATCTCTGTGTATTTGTTTTATCTCTGTTTATTTGTGTTGTCTCTGTGTTATATTTGTTTTATCTCTGTGTTATATTTGTTTTATCTCTGTGTT
>CM068965.1:17473919-17485773 GCA_035128595.1 Eptatretus atami
CTCATGTTTTTTTTCTTTCACTTCTTTGCCCTTTTGTCCGTCATTCTCGCCACAACCCTACGTTCTTCATTAATTGGTTTTTCCCCTGCACATTTCTGTTTTCTGTCATCCGTTTCTCCCTTTTCTTCACCGTACGCCCTTATACAACCTTCACCTTCTGTCCTATACACCTTCAACCTTCATGTGCCCACGCCCGCTATGCAATCGGTCGGACTCTCTGCTTCATCTCCATCACGCCTGGGCGTCCCTCCTAGGAGACGCATTTGAATACGTGCCGACGAGTGATATCACTGGTCCCATGGGAAATGCGGGACACAACGGCTGGACAAAGTAACCAGGAGAGGAGCGGACACAGAGCGGTTTCGGCTTCATTCGGGAGTGGGAGCCAGAATCAACAAGTGGTGAGGTGTGGCAGGGCTCCATCCTGTCCCTATCTATCTTCTTTCTGTCCTCATCTCTCTTGTGTGAATCACTCGTTCACATCATTCTTTGCCAATACTACGATCATCCTTTCCCTTCCACATTGAATGCGATGATGCTGGCATTACCGTACTGTAAAGGCATATTAGTACTGGTAGGTTCCGAAGGCCAGTTTTGTCATGAGGAATAACTTGGGAAAGTACACGTTGTTGTGATTAATTCGCGTACATATATGTCTTTCATTGTTCTCCCTCCTTGTAAATACCTTAATGCTTTTCATTATTGTCACTAAAAGCCATTTCTTGAGAAAACTGAGGTCCTGACTTATTCTCCTCCTGTCTTATGTGGTGGCATTAAGACTGGTGAGGTGTTGGCTGAGCGCTGATTGGTTATGTAAGATAGATCTCAGATGCGGGTTATGCAACCGTTGGTTCCCTTTGGGCACATGAACTGCTGGTGATGCCCAATCACGACGGTCTACCAGGGATACAAAAATATCCCTCTTAATGTAACCTGTCATATTCATTTTTTACATTTTTCCATAGACTATGGGGTAACCGGTCCAGGTTTTCGGAAACCAGGTTTGCATCAGGGCTTTTGCTTGAGAGATGCAGTAAACATTTTTAGCCCATACCCTCACTTGAGAACAATGAGCTATTCCGCATTTAACAGCTTTTAATACTCTGGTGGGATTGACTTGGATTGAAGGAACAGAGAACCTTGGGCTTTGCAACCTTATACCGAGAAGATAACTTTTTCCCGATAATATCTTCATCTTACTCATAGCCCAATTTCCTCGAAACAAGGACTGACGATTCCTCTTCACAAGTTCTGAACATGAACTCTTGTTATCCCCTTCCCGTTACTGGTACCCTGGCACATCAACAATAAGACATTTCCCCCGTATAAACTACGTAAAGTTATTTGTTGTTGTTGTTGTGCAATGGAAATTCAGATAAACTTATCATATATACTAGTTCTGAAACAGTTGAGCATGATGCTCCCATGTCAGGTTGCCATGACAATGTCTGTGTGACCCACCGTCCATCAAGCTGAGCCTTACTGGCTTTACCTTACCGGTTGTCACGACAACAGTACAAACCAGATGCGATTCATGGTTGGTTTTCCTGAACACTGTCCAAATTGGTGTTGTATTCACCGCACGAATCCACATATCTGATCAAACTGTTTATGGGTCACATTTTCCATACACGTCCCATTTTATGGCACCCGTAACAGGTCACATCTCGAAACCGACACTTCTCAGGGCAATGATTTCCTCCATAGCACTTGCCTGGACATCCTGACGATTCACAGCACTTGCAGGTAGGTCCCGACGGTCCGTTAAAATGACACGCCCGCCTTTCTCCGACCGGCGCACACAAATGGCGCTCTCGCTACTCGCCTTGCTGGCGTCAACCTCTCTCCCCCGCTGAAGTTGGGTCATCGCTCCATCCTTGGTTCTTGCTGTTTGGCTGCCCATGTGCTCCTTGTTAGCTTTGCCAGCTAATTCATCAACAAGCACTTTACTCTTGCATCTTCAAAAGATAAAATTTCCTGCGATAAGGAATCTGTGTTCTGTCGTGGCCATTTTTCTGGTGAAGTCTGGACACAAGTCTGTCTCTGAGGGCTTCATGGAGAAATCTCCAAAAACACGTACAAGCAAGCTGCTGCAAATGTATTACGAAGTCAGCCACGGACTCATGCTCAACTTGATTGGCCATCCAAGATTTGCGTCGGATCGGCAATCACTTGGGTTTAGGAGTGAAGTGTTCTTGCTAACGGCCCTTCAAATCGTCACAAAAATTCGTTTTTGGAGCATCCGACTGCATAAGTTCTTACCTCTTAAATCGTCTCCGCTCCCACCAATGCAGTAACAGGTTGGTCTTTTTCCCCTCGTCGATTGCATTTGCAGCCAATAAATGCATCACATCTGTCCATGTAGTCAATAAAAGCACTCCACTTTCTCATTGAAGGCCCAATATTTCCAAACACAGTCATCCTTTAGGGTTCCTGACAATTGACACCTTCGTCGCCAAT
This sequence comes from Eptatretus atami, assembly GCA_035128595.1. NCBI lineage: Eukaryota > Metazoa > Chordata > Myxini > Myxiniformes > Myxinidae > Eptatretus > Eptatretus atami. Next base: position 17,476,380 of record CM068965.1, read on the forward strand.
TTGTTTGTATCCTAGATAAGCAAATATATGCCTGGGTGGTGGGCTTGGGATCCTAGGATCCTGAGTTAAAATCACACTCGCTGTTTATAATACAGTTGGGGTTGACTCTGCCTGTGATCCTTCTGAGGTCGGCAAAATGATTGTCAGCTTGCTGGTATACTCTGTCGGAGTCGCGACCTGTCCAGAATTGTGCAATAGCCAAGGAGACTGCTTAGGCAGCACCAACGCTCTGCACAGAGTATGGTCCAATGGATGGATGGATAGATAAGCAAATAGCCGAGTATTCCGGTCTTCTTGGCTGAGGAAATATGCACACGACTCAGAATGTAAGGAAGCAAACCAAAGTGCTTTATTGCGCATGTGCACACACACAACCCCTGGTGCCGTCAATCCCCGAACATTCAGAAAGCATCAAACATCATTAGGATTTCAACCACGGCTATAAATGGAGGTGTCTTGCTGAGTGTGTAGGACGTGGAGAATGAAAGTTGGTTGGGCTGATCTGCGAGAGTGTGGCGTAAGTCATCTCAACTTCCTCTTCCACCTGTGGACAAACAGTTTTGGCTTCACAAGGATTTACAAAGAACTTTAACACAGGAGGACATGAAGCCCATCAAGCCCAAAACAATCATGAAAATATATTCGTAACCCACGTCCATCTATCCCATTTCCATACACATACCGATCCAACTCATTTTAAAAATATCCACTCCACTCTGTTGTCATTACCCTTACAGGGAGAACACTCCATGTATTCACCACTCTCTGAATGAAAGATTCTTGTCTTTCTACCTTCCGAAATCCACTCTTCATTACTCTTTAACAGTGTCCGCCTTGTCCCATCAGTTTCCATTCTCATGAAGACTTCTGGACATTATTTTCTCTTTACCCTTCATTTATCGTACATCTGTATCAGATCCTCTCGTCATCGTCTCCTTTTTCATGTAAAACATTCTGTCTCTTTCAGCGACTCCTCATAGCTTTGTTACGCTTGGCCCAGGATTACTCTCTGTGGACCGCAATTCCTTCCACATTCGTGCCACCAATGTGTACAAAATATTCAACACGAGCCTCATTAATTTGCCTCTACAGTGTTAACACTACCTCTTTCAATTCAATCATTTATCCCCCCACAAAAACACAAAACCCACAAGCTTTAGCGAGAACATGGCACTGTACAGTTGGCTACACCTTCTACCACCACGCCCACTCCCCTCAAATCCATTACACCACCCTGATCGTTCTCCTGTGTTTCCACGCTCCAAGATTGCTCCTTGCATCATGTGATCTCTATTTCATTATTCTTACCCATCCCCAACACCCTTACATTTATTTTTGTTAAACTGCATCTGCCGATATTTTGCCCAATCTAATAAATTATCCAGACTTTCCTGAATCTGGATCAGCCCCTCTTGGTATGTACCTTACCACAGATCTTCATGTCATCTTTAGATTTGGAAAACCGACTCTTAACAATTGTCCAAATCATTGATGTAAAATCATTAGTTATAATGGTCCTCATCCCTGGGATACCCCTCATTACTTACATCCTCCCAGCCGGATATCCTCCCATTCACAAACTCTCTTTATTTCCAATCAATAATCAATCAATAAACCATTTTCAAATCCAGTTAGGGACTGCACCAGCCACTCACAAGCCCTCATCTAGCTAACAACCTTATATGTGGTTTCTTAGCAAATACCTTCTGAACGTCTCGACACACTACATCCACTACACTTCCCTCATCCACCAAGTCAGAAACATTATCATATTGAACTCTAATAAATTTGTTAAAACAAGAGACTCCCTTCAGTAAATCCATGCTGGTTTCTTTTAATTAGTTTGTTTTCATTTAAATAGTTCATCTCATCTCATCCCTCATTAACATATCCAACACCTTCCACACATCTGAAGTTAAACTAACAAGATCTATAGTTCCCCAAACTCATCTCTGGATCATTTTGTTAAATAAAGTGTTCCATGTCCTCCTCTCCAGTCTCCGTTACCGTGTCCTAACTCCAATCAGGTGTTAAAGATATCGGTTAACATCTCACTATGTAATATGACACCTCCCTCAATACTCTTGGATGCATATCGTCTGTCTCCGGATTCTTATTCATCGGAAACTAATTCCACAAAATGAAGGAATAATAACTGTTTTCAGTGTATTTTTATAATCACAATTTGTGGAATTCAAGAAAAACGAGTTATAATGATGTAGAAAGGTAAATCAGATGGAAACACACCTGACACCAACATCCAGGAGACAGGTGCTTGAATGATGAATTGATTAAAAGTTTGAAATAAAAGAACAAATTGAATGAAGAACTAAATAATAACTTGGAATTATATCTGAATGTGATGAGGTGAAAATGAAAAAGAGTAAATCACTCACATTCTGATTTGGATTCATTCCACTGTTTGTGTTGATCCCTGAGAGAGTTAAAAAAAAAAATTAAACAAAACCCAGTTACATCAAACAAACAAAGAATCGTGATTGGTCAAAAAGTTTTCCTCATCAAGAACACAAGAAAGGGAGAAGCCTGGTGTTGGCTTAGTGGGTTAGTGTGGTGGCTTGGATCCTTGTTCGTTGTTAATTAATTTCAAAAAGTAATGTTAATTTCAAAAAAAAGTTAATGTTAATTTTAAAAAACACTTGTTCGTTGAATTTCAACGACCTGAAATATAAATCCTTTTAAAATTTCAAAGTCAATGTGATGAAAATTTATGATTTTAGAAATTTACCGAGTTGTCGATCTTTGGCCGATGTTGACCTTTTGGCTTAAGTTGAACCTCAAAATAATTGATGATTGAAAACCAGTGACCTGATATGCAAACCCTGTTTCAATTTTCAGGTCAATTGGATGAAATTTGAAAATTTTAGAAATTTGGGCCTATGTTAACCCTTTTGACCTCATAAAATTGGCTGTTCGAATTCAGTGACCTGATATGCAAATCCTGTTCAAAGTTCAGGTCATTGGATGAAAATTGAGGATTTTTGAAATTGCACCCAAGTGTGGACCTTTGGCCAATGTTGACCTTAAAAAGAATGGTGGGTTGAATTCACTGACCTGATGTGAAAATCGTCTTCAAATTTCAACTCATCAGATAGAAGTTGATGATTTAGAAATTTGACAAAGTTGGTGACCTTTGGCCTATGTTGACTTTTGACGCTCAAAAACAAACAGGCTTCTTTTTATGACCAACTCTACCATTTTGGTGAAGTTTCATGCAAATCGGATTAAAAGTGTCACCTGCAGCGATTGACAAACAGACAAACACATGCGACCAACCAATATACATATGAAAAATCGTCGTTTTTCAACAGTAACAAACAGAGAGAGAAAGATAGACACCTCTCGGCCGTATATGCCATTTCGGGGAAGAACTGTGCACTTTGGAGGACAAATATACCATTTTTCACACAATTACTTTGAACTTTGCTCTTTCATATAAGATCAGGAAACACCTTGTCTGGCCCAGGTAAGCATGTGAAATTGACCAGGAACCATGGCAACCATTTTTCCTGTTTAAAACAAATTTAAAAAAACAGAATCATTAATGAAAATATTCTTTTATTAGATAAGGAGTAAAATTTTTGAGCCAGAAATGAAATAGTTTATGGTTAGAATCCTTCCATTCCAGTATTTATTTGGTTTACAGACTGTTGCTAAGGATCTAAGGTTATAAATGTGAGAAATAATCGATACTGCTTGTTATGAACACCGAAATAAACATAAAAACTGTCAAAATTTACAACATGAAGTTACGTTTGTGTCATATCACTAATAATCTGAGCATTGTCGAGTTTAATTTTCAATCGTCTCCATTGTTGTACAACCACGCTTTGCAGGAACACAAGTCAGTGCATATGAACTTTTCTGAGAAGCACTTGCAATTCCCTGAACAGCACACCTTGCAGAGACATCGAATCAATTCTCTACAACCATTTGCGTGCCTCTGGACGAGTCACCACAGTGGTCTCCAGGCAATCCTAACCGGATCATGGACCCAACTCCAATCAGCTGGACGAGGACGGCTGGACGGGCCACAAGTGATTGCCACCAGATGTGGCCTGCTCAAAGGACTGCAAGTTTGACATGCTGAAGTTGAGTATCACTAGTTGGTGGTATGGTGCTCATACTTCGACTCAAGGGAACAAATCACGCCTTGAATATATCACAAAGCTGTACTCCAAGTCTTTTGATACATTGCAATCATAAATCTCTCTGTATGTATAGATCTTCTGGAACATCATCTGGCTGGCGTGATCACGGATGAATGTATCTGTGGTCCGCTGGATAGCCTGCCACATTTCCCATGCTGTCTTCTTCCTTTACCAAGAAAACTGGAAGTTGTGTCACATCCACTGATTTGTATGCAACAATGGTATGCCTGTTTTTCAAAGCAACAAGGTTTCTTGCAATGCAATGCACAGGGACATACAGTACTTGAAACTGCTTTCCCAGAGCGATGTGCAACGTACATTCATTTGAGGTTGTCAATCTGAAAATAGACGGAAACTGCTAATATTACCACATCTGTGTTTACAGTCCATATTATCACCCTTTGTCACCTCTTTCACACAATGAGCAGCATGCAATATCTCCAGGGTGTCAGCTTCATCTTGTGTGTAAGGACAGAACTGAGGGATCTTCATCTCGACAGGTGAGGACAAGCCGTTTTTCTCCATGTGTGCTGTAGAGGTGCTTTCCTTCACAATCCAGGATTATACAACTTGATTGGTCAAAAAAAAAAACGACACAACTCTGTCTTGTTCTCAACTCGAAGGAAACTGTGCCAGTCAGTCGGCATGACGTGTCCGCAGTCTCCTTTCGTCTCTTCCTTTGCCTCTTCTTCCTCTTGAGTCTTTCTTTGAACTCTCTTTCTTGTAGAATCCCACGTGATATCTACAAGGACGGAGCTGAACCCAAACCCATCATGTAGTCTTGCAAGGTTCATGAGCACCTGTTTTGTGCGACAGTTTCGTAACCAACAGTGCCACCAGTGTTTCTGTCTTGTAGATTTTGTTTATCTGACAGGTTTTCATCCGTCACACTCTGATAAAGAACACATGCTGTATTTCCAGTCCATTGATGGCGATGTTGTTTCTCTTGACTTGTCTGTCCACTTGGTGCAATGTCAAATAGCTCACCTTGTATGACATGATAGCAGGCCATGAGGCAGAAAAGATTTCTCTACAATAAAAATGAAAAAAACTAAAACACACCAGAGAGTTCAAAATAGTAAAAGACAATTCTATACAAATAGGATGAAAGTGGTGTGTGAAGTTTCATGATGATACACGAACGGTTTTTAGGAGTTCTGGCCTGGAAACGAGAATGATCACACACAGACAGACAGGCACAAAGCATCAGACAGACCGACTGACAGACCACAAACAGACAGACCGACAGACAGACAGGTTGTTTCCTGATCTTATAATGAAGAGAAAAGCTTCAACATACCTCCGTGTCCAACGGACATATTTGTACTGTGAAGTGTACGATTTTTACAACACGCGCTAGACGAGGCAGAGTAACGCACAAGACCAAACAATACCACTTAAAAAATCTTCCATTTTCACAAATAACAAGAGTTTACACTCAGCACAGTGAACCATGAAATTATTGAATAAGGAAACAACGAAGGAAGGAAACAAATAATAAAAAACATCACATGTCAGACTCTTCACCTTCATGAAGATTTCGATGTTTCCTTGGGAATGAAAAAGCCAAAAACATGAGAAGAAGAAGAACGCAGGATGATGGCAGATGTACATCCAATGACGACCCCCGTGATTCCTCGTGTTCCTTCAAACTCTCCGTAGACAAACAATCCCTTCCCCGTCCGTGCTGGTTCTGTACCAGACAGCTGTGTAGTTCCCTTCTGGATCTTCTCTTGTGAATGTTATAACTACTGATGATCTTCTGTAAATCATTTTGGTTATTGAACTCACAACGGTCTCGCTTCCATGTATGAGGAGTCCCTGTGGGTTCCACCAGGTGATGTTTTGGCTCGGCTTGGCCTCGGCCTCACAGAAGAGCCTCCAGGAGGTGCTGGAGTTCACGAACTCCCTCCAGACATCCAGGATCTTTGACGCACTGTGGGACCACGTGATCATGTTTACTACAATAACATGCATTGTGGGAAATAATACACGCGTGTAACCATGACGATGATATATAATACGGTAAGTGGATCCAACTTGTATCTGTCAGAATCATTCCTTGTGTGTTTATTAATTTGGGAAAATCAAGGCTCATGAAACTTATCCATGAGAAATAATAAAATAATTTCTACAAATAAGAAAATGTCAGAGAAGTTTGAGTAAAGTGAGATTGGAAAACGACCAAAGAGGGAATGTTGTTAATGAGGAAAGTTATTGTTCTGCACTGAGTGTTCACTTTTACAGGTAAATTGGAGATTTGAAGGGAAGAAGAGGATTTGATTTACAGGAAAAGTTTTCCACAAATCAGGAGGGAATAATAAGTGAGATAAACTCCATGTTTATATATTTATTTACTCCATCTTGTTTCTCCACCTGATTTGTACAAACTCCTTCGTGACTCTTAAACACTGGAACAGGTACAGTTTCTAACAACTCTAATCTTATAAACATCCCATATCAAACTCTTTAGGATTTCTGGTAATATTCCCGTTACAACAACAACCCGATTGCAAGATAACCAGCATTCATTTTCGGGTTTCTGTTCAAAACATTCTGTTCAAATCTCCTGCTAAAACTCCTGGGTCTGGGGATGAATATGGAGATAAGATGAAGTTTTATTAAATTATTATTTAATATTTAATGTGATTTTGAGGAGTTTTCCGAAAAATATAAAAACTATGAACATTTTGATTGGAATATCCATTTAATCCTCTCCATTTCCCCATCACGTGATGGTTATTTATGTGTGATGTACAATCATTGATATTAATCGACACTTGTTCCCATGGTAACCTCGTTTACCCCTCATTTAAGGCGAGTACTATAATTTATGTACTAGAGCAGTACCGGCGGCACGGTGCTGCCTGGGGGGTGAGCTTTTCCGGCGGTTGGTTCGGGGCTGAGGACATTCCAAAAGTAGAAGTACTGACATCCAAAAGTTTGGGCCTCTTGGTTCTTTGTTTTTCGGCTGTGAAAGAGTAAACGTACAAACGACCACATTGTCTACTAGGATATCCATATATTCGTTCCCCATACGTGAAGCCTGTTCATTATGTGTGACTTTATCCATCTGATTGAATACGGAGCACTTGGTTCCGCATTGATCGCTTCCGGACTCCTTTAGCGCGTAGTTCTCTATTGGTATTACTCAGCAATCTTGCAACGGCAGCTTACTTACCGCGATCGCACGTCGATTTGCCTGCTTGCTGGCTGTGACTTGTTCCGAAGCTGGATCGGGCAGGACATCAAATATTGTTAGTTAAGACTGACATCGCAAAAGTGGGTTTTCTCACTTGTTGGAGGTCAACTCAAACGACTTTCATTTATAATTTTGAACTTTTAATCGGCCACATGTGACGAACCCGACGAGTTTTCCCTGTATGCCTCATGTTGAAATGCCCAGATGTTTATGCCATGCTTGTCCGTCGACATCAATTTTGTTTTCATTACTCTCTACTGTTTCTTTTATTTAATTGTTAAGACCTAAGACCTACTTATAATCTTGTTTCCTTAACATGCAGGACCTCTTCTGGAAGTCCATGTGTGTTTTAATCATGTTCCCAGTACGAAGTGGTGCATGGCAAAACTGCGCCTAGATTATTAGGTATCATAAAAACTCTTGTGGCCACTCATAGCCAATATGCCATCTACTATACAAAAACTCTTCCATTCAAATGTATATAAGATATGATCTTATATTCTTTCAGAGGAGGAGATGTGTATTTCATTGATGGGGGAGTGAGCATGGCAGGTTCGTACGAGGGTGAGAAGTCGCTCACGCGTGATATAAATTAGAAATAAAATGTTTCAAAAGAAAGACTTGTCTTGGGACAGTTGGTATAACGGGTGTTTTGGTGATTTTTAACGGGATTTTAAAAGCCGAATCGGCTAGACGTTTAAACCCTGCAAGTTAAATAGGATTTGAAATCAAACCAGGAAGAATCCTACAATGATCACTACGAGGTTTGCAGGACGACGAGGAAGAATCCTACAACGATCACGACGAGGTTCTGGGAAGAAATCCACATCAGTGTTGGCGGTGACGGAGGCGTGCTTAAATCTGCTAAGGCAGTGCCTGGAGGAACGAACAAGTGCTTTGAGCAAAGGTGAGCAGAGAGACATTCCTCGAGGGTGGGCTGTCTTAGCGGGTAAATGCATTGTCGAACAAGAAATACATACAGAGAATTAGAGCCATTATTGTATTTTGTGTTTATTGATTTCAAACATTGAAGTATCGTCATTTGAGAGGGATTTTGAAAGATGGGAAATAGAGATGGGAAAAAGGATGGAATGTGTATACGAGGCAACTTTCAAAAGCCACGGAGAGGTACATGTGCAAAATTATGTTTGATAAGTTGGCCTGATGCTGTAAGAGACCGTAGAGAATGGTGCGCAATGGACGAGGAAATATGCAGATTACCTTTCCTGAGAATGTACGTTTATCATGATTGTTTAGACAATTTAGAAAAGTACTGGAGGTGAAAAATAGGACAAAGAAGGCCCAGAAAGCATGTAAACTGGGGCGTAATATAAAGTTGATGAAGGAATGTCGTTGACAGAGTCGAAAAGGCACGTATTAAACTTGAAGGGTCAGCTAGACCAATTAACGAAGCAAATGCCGGTGAGACTTGAAAATAAAACCAAAAGACAACGAGCTGTGCCTGTCAGATTTGAGGATGAAGAAGAAGACTCAGATACATATCGGCATAGTGCCGATAGCACAACCGCTCGAGGACGAAGAAGCGGGGGAGACAAAGGGAGATGATGCCACAGGGCAAGGGAGGTGCTAAGGGGACCAGGGGAGTAATTAAAAAGGAAACAAAAACACAACGCAGAGAGAAAGTTCCTCTTGCTAACAAGGGTAAATGCAAACTCGATCAAAAAAAATAACGTCGGAGACCGCGAAGACGGGAGGATGAGGCACTCATAGGTGCGTTTCCATTTGCGAGATTACCCGGGGGCAGGGACTGTGCAAGCGATATATCGACCGTGGGGCTCTGAATTAAGAGCCATCGTAAATGAAATGCCAAAGATGCGAGAGAATCCGAAAAAATTCCAGCGAGAATTGAGTGTGGTTGTGGAATGCCATCAGCCAACATATATGGATATGGATATTTTATTGAAGTTGATTGTATCGGAGGGGTTACTCCGACAATGGAAACAGACAGCGGCATGGCCAGATGAAGCTCCCGGAAGCAGAGATGAGCTCAAAGAACATATCA
>CM068965.1:17497625-17508054 GCA_035128595.1 Eptatretus atami
TATAAACCCGTGAGAGTGAGGTGTAGAGAGGATGATGTGTGATGAGCTGTGTGTTGCCATCATCCCCGTGCTCAATTTAACTCTGAGTGAACGAGGTGTTAATGTCCAAAGTGGATGTTAACGCTTGGAGCCGATCATAATCAGGTTGATTAAAACTCATTAAGATTGTGCATTGGGAAAGAATTCCTTTGAGCACTTTGATCATCTGGATGGGGCATTGTGCGAGACAGAGCGACGCGCGATGGGACACGAATGATTGACAATCCGAAGGACGAGGTGAACATGCGTGAGTTGTGCTGGTCAGGACTGGGACACTGGGTGTGGAAATAACTCGACGCTGGAATCGAAGTTGAACATTGTATGTAATGGTGAACTTCCTCATTTGACTTTGTATCTGTTTATTTGAAATACAATTTCAAAACGTTACATTGTTAACTTGGTCATTGTAAAATCACCCAGAAGTCACAGACACCAACTGACAAAGATCAAAGATCCATTAGAGTGGAAGTGACCGTATGTTCGTTCAGACTCGTGAGGCCAAAGCTGGTTGCAGTCATTCGAGATCAAGCTGAGTCGGCACACAACATGTATGCACACCAAAGGGAAGGAAACCCTGAAGGTGCAAGTATTCCTCCCCCCCCTCCACCCACTCTCCCGACAGGTCATGACGTGTGCAGAAAATTTGAAGAATACCTTCTGATCACGATGGTGGAAACAATTATCTCCTGACTCTGCTGCCCGTACGTGTGGAAGTCAAGAATCACAACCTTTGTGTCAGTGATATCGTTCTGCTGAAGGCGGATCCGCACAGGAACGACTTCCCCTTTGGACGTGTGATTGAGACCATTGCCCAGCACAGACGGTCAGGTTTGAAGAGCGCAATCCACACCATGAGGAGGCATGAAGGATGATTTACCCGTTATCCACCCCAAACCCACCTCCTTCAATTCCTGCTTTCCCTCCTGAAAGTCCCGTGATGTCCATCTTATGCACCGTGTTCCGCCCATCCCTCTCCTTCCCCAGATCTCGTATGTCTCTGTTTCTCACTTTTATTCTTCCACGCCCCTCTTTCTCTCATGCCCCCCTGCCTGTGCGTTGTGTGTTTTCTCTCAAACGAGCCTCGACAAGGTATACAAAATAAATAAAATAAATAAAATCCACACATCCACTGTGACCTGTAACTGAGGTCGTCCTGCTTATACCAGTGGGGGAAGAGTGAATTCGTTCATTCTGTTCTATTGATTAATGAATTTTATATCCTCATGTTAAATTTCCATTTGTCCCTCTCCGTTAGCCATCGTCTGGTCCCTGAATTAAGTGACTGTTTATGATGTATATGTTGTGAGTTTATTCATTTTGAACAAATCTTCAACATTGGTCATGTTCAATAACAATTTGACAATGTTTTCGAGCCAAGGTGGCTACCCCGGTTGTCGTGTTCACGTAATTCTCTTGTTAAATCAATGTGTCGTGGTTTTCAATAAAACAGGTGAGGTGTGTGATGTAACCAAGTTTGAATTAAAATGTATCTTACCTTTTGCCTCATGCATGTTTATGCTCCGTCCAGTGTGGCGTCATCTCTGACACCGGGGCGAGCGACTCTTCTCCGGTGTGGTGGGACGTGTGGATTGGTGGAAAGGAACGGTTTTTACGACGCATTTTTAGTGTTTTTAAAATAGAACAAAGTATTGAAACCTCTGTAAGTGTTGGTGAAGCTGTTTAGAGCATTCCGTTTTGATGAATCTGGACATGTCGGCGTTCTTTGCTTGTGTAGGCCGTTATCTGGACACCTTCAAAGTGTTACTTTTGTATCCATCTTGTCCACCCCTGTGTTCTCCCTAACCCTCATCATTACTGCTCCCTTGTTTGTGTATCTCGTCTCCTTCTCCTCTCCCTCTCTTGGTGTTTTCCCCTTTCGCCTCTGCCCTTCAGGTTGTGTCCTCGTCTGTTCTGTGTTCTCGTTCTTCTACAAACCTTACATGTATTAAAATAAAAAATACAGTCCAAGAGAGAATGATGTTTTGTGAGGGGAGAGAATGGGGTGGAGCTAATTATCACGTAATTGTAGTTAACTCCTCCCCTTTCTCTGTTGAAGTGCTGATGGTCAAAAAGAAGAGAATGAAAGAGGGAATGAATCACTAATTTAAACACAAAATTAACAAATATACATGAGAATGAAGAGAAATGAAACAAAAGGATTTTATCTCTGATCTTGGCTCTGTGGATTTGGATTTGTCTCTGTCTTGTGTGTGTGTGTCTGTTTTCTATGTGTGTTTGTGTCACTCTGTTGTTCGTGTGTTGTGTGTGTCTTTTCTATGTGGTTGTCTCTTGTTTGTGTGTTGTCTGTTTTATATGTTTTCTCTGTGTTGTGTCTGTTTTCTATGTGTTTGTCTCTGGTTGTGTGTTGTCTGTTTTCTTTGTGTTGGTCTCTGTGTTGTGTCTGTGTGTGTTTGTGTTGTGTCTGTGTGTGTCTGTGTTGTGTCTGTGTTGTCTCTGTCTTGTGCGTGTTGTCTGTTTTCTATGTGTTGTGTTTGTGTTGTTCTCTGTGTTGTGTCTGTGTTGTCTCTGTCTTGTGTGTGTGTCTGTTTTCTATGTGTTGTCTCTGTGTGTGTTGTGTTGTCTGTGTGTGTCTGTGTTGTGTCTGTGTGTGTTGTGTTGTGTTGTGTTGTGTCTGTGTTGTGTCTGTGTTGTATCTGTGTTGTCTCTGTGTTGTGTCTATGTTGTGTTGTGTTGTGTCTGTGTTGTCTCTGTGTGTGTCTATTGTTGTGTTTGTGTTGTGTTGTGTTGTGTTTGTGTTTGTGTCTGTGTTGTGTCTGTGTTGTATCTGTGTTGTATCTGTGTTGCTCTGTGTTGTGTTCATGTTGTGTTTGTGTTGTGTCTGTGTTGTGTCTGTGTTGTGTCTGTGTTGTGTCTGTGTTGTGTCTGTGTTTGTGTATGTGTTGTGTCTTGTTGTCTCTGTCTTGTTTGTGTTGTCTGTTTTCTATGTGTTGTGTCTGTGTTGTCTCTGTCTTGTGTGTGTTGTCTGTTTTATGTGTTGTCTCTGTGTTGTGTCTGTGTTGTGTTTGTGTTGTGCCTGTGTTGTGTCTGTGTTGTGTCTGTGTTGTCTCTGTCTGTGTGTGTTGTCTGTTTTCTATGTGTTGTCTCCGTGTGGTGTTTGTGTTGTCTCCGTGTTGTCTCTGTGTTGTGTTTGTGTTGTCTCTGTGTTGTGTCTGTGTTGTATCTGTGTGTATCTGTGTTGTGTCTTGTGTTGTGTCTGTGTTGTATCTGTGTTGTATCTGTGTTGTATCTGTGTTGTGTGTGTTGTCTGTTTTCTATGTGTTGTCTCTGTGTTGTGTCTGTGTTGTGTTTGTTTGTGCCTGTGTTGTGTCTGTGTTGTGTTGTGTTTGTATCTGTGTTGTCTCTGTGTTGTGTTCTGTGTTGTGTCTGTGTTGTATTGTGTTGTATCTGTGTTGTTCTGTGTTTGTGTCTGTGTTGTTCTGTGTTGTATCTGTGTTGTATCTGTGTTGTCTCTGTGTTGTGTCTGTGTTGTGTCTGTGTTGTATCTGTGTTGTATCTGTGTTGTGTCTGTGTTGTGTTTGTGTTGTGTCTGTGTTTGTGTCTGTGTGTGTCTGTGTTGTAGTGTTTGTTCTCGTGTTGTTGTCTATGTTGTGTTTGTGTTGTTCGTTTGTCTCTGTGTTGTGTCTATGTTGTGTTTGTGTTGTGTCTGTGTTGTGTTTGTGTTGTGTCTGTGTTGTGTCTGTGTTGTATCTGTGTTGTATCTGTGTTGTCTCTGTGTTGTGCTAGTTGTGTTTGTGTTGTGTCTGTGTTGTGTCTGTGTTGTGTCTGTGTTGTGTCTGTGTTGTGTCTGTGTTGTGTATGTTTGTGTCTGTGTTGTCTCTGTCTTGTGTGTGTTGTCTGTTTTCTATGTGTTGTGTCTGTGTTGTCTCTGTCTTGTGTGTGTTGTCTTTTCTATGTGTTGTCTCCGTGTGTGTTTGTGTTTCTCCGTGTTGTCTCTGTGTTGTGTTTGTGTTGTCTCTGTGTTTGTTCTGTGTTGTACTGTGTTGTATCTGTGTTGTGTCTGTGTTGTGTCTGTGTTGTATCTGTGTTGTATCTGTGTTGTATCTGTGTTGTGTGTGTTGCTGTTTCTATGTGTTGTCTCTGTGTTGTGTTGTGTTGTGTTTGTGTTGTGCTGTGTTGTGTCTGTGTTGTGTTTGGTTTTGTATCTGTGTTGTTCTGTGTTGTGTCTGTGTTGTGTCTGTGTTGTATCTGTGTTGTATCTGTGTTGTATCTGTGTTTGTGTCTGTGTTGTGTCTGTGTTGTATCTGTGTTGTATCTGTTTTGTCTTGTGTTTGTGTCTGTGTTGTGTCTGTGTTGTATCTTGTGTTGTATCTGTGTTGTGTCTGTGTTGTGTTTGTGTTGTTGTCTGTGTTGTGTCTGTGTTGTGTCTGTGTTGGTTATCTGTGTTTGTCTCCTGTGTGTGTCTATGTTGTGTTGTGTTGTATCTGTGTTGTCTCTGTGTGTGTCTATGTTGTGTTTGTGTTGTGTCTGTGTTGTGTTTGTGTTGTTGTCTGTGTTGTGTCTGTGTTGTATCTGTGTTGTATCTGTGTTGTCTCTGTGTTGTGTCTATGTTGTGTTTGTGTTGTGTCGTGTTTGTGTCTGTGTTGTGTCTGTGTTGTGTCTGTTGTGTGCTGTGTTGTGTATGTGTTGTGTCGTGGTTGTCTCTGTCTTGTGTGTGTTGTCTGTTTTCTATGTGTTGTGTCTGTGTTGTTCTCTGTCTTGTGTGTGTTGTCTGTTTCTATGTGTTGTCTCTGTTTGTGTCTGTGTTGTGTTTGTGTTGTGCTGTGTTGTGTCTGTGTTGTGTCTGTGTTGTCTCTGTTTGTGTGTGTTGTCTGTTTTCTATGTGTTGTCTCCGTGTTGTGTTTGTGTTTGTCTCCGTGTTGTCTCTGTGTTGTGTTTGTGTTGTCTTCAGTGTGTGTCTGTGTTGTATCTGTGTTATCTGTGTTGTGTCTGTGTTGTGTCTGTGTTGTATCTGTGTTTGTATCTGTGTTGTATCTGTGTTGTGTGTGTTGTCTGTTTTCTATGTGTTGTCTCTGTGTTGTGTCGTGTTGTGTTTGTGTTGTGCCTGTGTTGTTCTGTTGTTGTGTCTGTGTTGTCTCTGTCTTGTGTGTGTTGTCTGTTTTATATGTGTTGTCTCGGTGTTGTGTTTGTATTGCTCCGTGTTGTCTCTGTGTTGTGTTTGTGTTGTCTCTGTGTGTGTCTGTGTTGTATCTGTGTTGTATCTGTGTTTGTGTCTGTGTTGTGTCTGTGTTGTATCTGTGTGGTATCTGTGTTGTATCTGTGTTGTGTTCGTGTAGTCTCCGTGTTGTGTCTGTGTTTGTTGTGTGTCTCCGTGTTGTGTCTGTGTAGTCTCCGTGTTGTCCTTGTGTTGTGTTTGTCTTGTCTCCGTGTTGTCTCCGTGTTGTGTCTGTGTTGTTGTCTGTGTTGTATCTGTGTTGTATCTGTGTTGTGTCTGTGTTGTACTGTGTTGTATCTGTGTTGTATCTGTTGTGTGTGTTCGTGTCTGTGTGTATCTGTGTTGTATCTGTGTTGTATCTGTGTTGTATCTGTTTGTCTCTGTGTTGTGTCTGTGTTGTGTCTGTGTGTACCGTGTTGTATCTGTGTTGTGTCTGTGTTTGTTCTGGTTGTATCTGTGTTGTATCTGTGTGTATCTGTGTTGTATCTGTGTTGTGTCTGTGTTGTTTTCTGTGTTGTCTCTGTGTTGTCTCTGTGTTGTTTCGTGTAGTCTCCGTGTTGTGTCTGTGTAGTCTCCGTGTTGTTTTTGTGGAGTCTCCGTGTTGTGTGTAGTGTCTCCGTGTTGTGTCTGTTTTGTCTCTGTGTAGTCTCCGTGTTGTGTCGTGTGTGTGTCTGTGTTGTGTCTGTGTTGTGTCTGTGTTGTGTCCGTGTTGTGTCTGTGTAGTCTCCGTGTTGTGTCTGTGTTGTGTCTGTGTAGTCTCCGTGTTGTGTCTGTGTTGTGTCCATGTTGTGTCCGTGTTGTGTCCGTGTTGTGTCTGTGTTGTCTGTTTTCTATGTGTTGTATCTGTGTTGTGTCGGTGTTGTCTCTGTGTTGTCTCTGTGTTGTCCTGTGTTGTCTCTGTGTTGTCCCGTGTTGTCTCGTGTGTCTCTGTGTTGTCTCGTGTTGTCTCCGTGTTGTCTCCGTGTTGTGTCTGTGTTGTCCTCCGTGTTGTCTCCGTGTTGTCTCCGTGTTGTCTCCGTGTTGTCTCTGTGTTGTCTCCGTGTTGTCTCTGTGTTGTCGTGTTGTCTCGTGTTGTTCTGTGTTGTCTCCGTGTTGTCTCCGTGTTGTCTCGTGTTGTGTCTGTGTTGTATCTGTGTTGTATCTGTGTGTATCTGTGTTGTCTCCGTGTGTCTCCGTGTTGTGTCTGTGTTGTATCTGTGTTGTATCTGTGTTGTTCGTGTTGTCTCCGTGTTGTCTCCGTGTTGTCCCGTCCCCCCCCCAGTGCAGGATCGGGATGTTTGGAGAAATCTGATCAGGAATCTCACCAGAAGTCGAACATGACGTCACGGAACATGATTACTCGATGATAGTTTATGATTTTGTATCAAAAGTTCTCACCGTCAACTCGGAGTCTTGTTCCCTTTCTTTACTCGCATAAAATCCAACACGATACCAAGTCCTCCCCTGTGTCCGCTCATAGAACTCAAACCCACACCCGTACGTTCCCTCGTCCTCCATCTTCAGATCTCTGATCCTCACCGTCCCGTCTCCCTCACTTGGGTTTCCCACGGTTTGAATCCTCCCTTTGAATCCTTATGTGTATATTTCGTGGAGCTCCTGAAGATAAGGGTGTATAGGTAATTATAGTATTAATACCAAATCAATCTCAGATTTGTTATGTTGTTTCCTTCATTGTGATTAAACCGACAGGGAAGAATCACATCCTCTCCCCTCACTCCGATCACATCCCGTTGTACACAAAGTTCCTTTGTCCCTCTCATTGTACAGTTGTCCGTGTCCTGGCCCTGTGATCCTGGAGGAAAATAGGATCAGATGTAAATATCGATCAGAACAAGATTTAAAAACTGATCAAAAATTTTATTTACAAATAAAATCGAAATAATAATTTATTAAAAGATGATATTTATTAATTAATTATAAATTAGATGTTTATTTTTAATAAATTAGTAAATAATAAATATCTGTATTCCTCAGTGGTGTATCTCGTGACGTCATATTGTGTAAATGGTTCCCGACCAGGAGGAGCCTTTTGTTTTCTCATTAATCTACACATTTCGAGTTAAACTAACTAGTTGATGTTTCAGAGTAAATAGGAATTAAAAAAGTTAAAATAAACGAACTCTGTACACGATCACATCCTCACACAACCTCACTCCTCACCCTCACACCCTCACCCCTCTCCTCACACCCTCACCCCTCACACCCTCACACCCTCACCCCTCTCCTCACACCCTCACTCCTCACACTCTCACCCCGTCTTTTCTCGTTATCCGGGATTTCTTTTGGGATTTCTTTTCACCCTTTATGGCTCCATCACCTGTTCAGGTAATTTAACTGTTCCATGTGCTGTGCTACTCTGGAATGGTTTGTGTATTGATATTACGTACAGGGGACGCTCTGGAATCTCCAACTTGACCTGGTGATGTTCATTGTCCCCATTAAACCCGGTTGGATCTGAGCCTGATTGTGTGGTATCTTTTTAACAGGTACTGACGGTGAGGGATTCGAATCGGTTGGATTCTCCATGCAGTGTCACCAGGGGTGCTGTACCTGGAAGCACACCACCCTTTAAAAGAGATAGGGAAGCCGGGTGTCTCCTTTGCACTCACAATGTGGGAATCTTCTTCTTCTTCTTCTTCTTCTTCTTCCATGTGGCAGCTTAGCTGCCAGGTGTCTGTCATTTATTTGGGACACAATTATGCCTCTGATACAGTTCTCCTCTCCCGCAGTACACTGGTACTCATTTCACCGACATCAGCAGAATGACAGGCTGAGTCAACCCACCTGGTGTTAATTCAGTGGCAACAGGATTCGACCCTGAGATCTTAAATCAGCCACCCGAACGACGAAGCCAACCCCAGCCTTATCGTGGGAATGAAATATCCTGAAGTTAAAACACAAATAATCAAGATGTCCTTCGGTTCTGGTTTTCGAAATGAATCTCCTGCTGGAAGGTCGAATCAGTCGAGTTACCTGGTTGTTCATGTTAATTCCGTTGTTGGTATAAACAGATAAGACGAATGAGATAATAAATAAATAACAAAAGTGTACAGTGAGTGGATACGACACAGGCATGATGGACCAAATGGACTCAACATTTGTCTCGGAGTTTGTGTAATCAAATCTCTCACGATAACAATAAATGTTAGTGTGTGTGTCCGTCCGTCAGGCCTCCGTCTCCTCCATTACTCCAAACCATGAAACCTCGTGGGCCCAAACTTTGCATGTAAAGGAAGCTCCAAGGTGGTGTGTGAATGAAAATTGGGTGTTGAGATTTAAACATCCCTTGGGAAGATAATTTAGGGGGTGATCATCACGAAAAACCAAAATAACCTTCACCAACATTGTGACCCGCCATCTTGTTCAGCCTCCTATCAGCTCGTGAGAATCTTAATCCCGCCTTTTAATGTTTTTTCGGGCCTGGTCAACAATGCCTTGGCTTGGAACGGGCTACAACGATTTCCTAATGATAAAGTTTGTATTTTTCACTTTCTTCACTGATATAAACTAATCCTGTTCATGATATCTCCGAATCACTTGGTACATTGTAATGTTTATAAACTCCTGGAGATGCCAACGTTCGTGGTTTATTTCATTTCCACACAAACCATAATATCGAGAATCTCTTAATCTCAACCGGATATAAAATGTAAACTTTGTTTTTATTGATCTCAGTAGTTCATTCGGACAATCAGACATTCTTGGGCGTTTCCGGGGACATGAGCTTCTCTGAGCCATCGCTTGCCAAGCCGGCCGTTCCGTTGGAGTGTTTGCTCGAGTGCTTAAGCCACTTGTCGAGCACTCACCAAGCTGCTTGATTGTTCGTTTCAAAGCCACTCGAAGAAAGACTCATGGCTTTGTGAATGGAAATACCAAACTCTGGTGTAATTGCTAAAAAAAAAACAAATAAAAACAAAGAATAAAAATTAACTTTCACCCTTTAAAAAAAGCGTGAATAAATTATTGAAATATCAGCCGCTTTTTCGTATGTTTTTCTCACCTGTGTTGTGAGTGGATACCTGCTTTGTGATGCTTCAAAAGGCGGTGTATAATAATCAGTGTTTCTTTATCTCATCGATGTGAGAAATGGGATTCAATGAGACTCACCTTGTCATAAGTGAAGGAGAAGAAAATGACGGAGTTGAGATTTTGTTATAATGTAAATTGAAAGCGGCTCATCTATCCTCACATGACTCAACGATATCATGGTGTTTGTAGATTAATAAAAAGATGGCGATTATTATTATCGGCTTCATTATTATCGATGGTGATACTCGGCAAAAGTACCCGTGCTATTGTTGCGGAAATGGGCCCTTAGTGGGTTATTAAATATAGGATTAGCCCAGATCCCTCCTTAAATGCATGTTTAGCCAGGTTGTTTGGTAGTCGGACATTACATGTGTGTCGGGAGGTGTAGCAGGCTGTCCAGTGTTCGTACAGTGGTGGTGTACCGAGAGGCGCCTTGCTTCTTTTTCCTTCCCTCCTTCTAACTAGCCCCGCCCAGCGCTCTGAGAATGTCGGTCGGCGAGACGCGTCGGCAGCCCATTGGTGGAGAGCGCCTGCGAACTCGAGGGATGGACCAATCACGTATCCCCGGAGGCATTCCAGGATAGCGAGGAAGGCATTCGAGGATAGCATTCCTTGCCCCGGGAAGGCAAGGAAGAAACGACTCGTGGGAGTCTGCGATCTGCTGCAAAAGGAACTGGCTGCTTTGTCGGTCTGGGGATGGCTGTAAGAGTCTGGAATCGGCTTCGTGAGGTGCGCGCCCCAAGAAGGCAAGGGAGGAGCTGCATGAGGTCTGTCTGCCATCGGCTGGATGAGAAACTGCTAGTGTCGGTCGGCGATCTGCTTCGAGAGGGGCGGCTGTGTGAGTCTGCAATCTGCTTCATGGAAAAGGCCCGCCCCGAAAGGCAAGGGGAACGGCTTGTGTGAGTCGGTGATCGGCTTTGTGGAGAGTGGTTTTGGCCGGCTGTTCCTCCTCGGCTATGGACCCAGCCTGCGGAGCCCAAGACCCCGATTTGGCCTCGTCTGGTGAACAGGCCAGGCCTGGATTTGTATACTGGACCTTGTGAGAAACCAGCTGGAACATACTATAGATCTTCTTCTTTTGTGCCGTCACCCTTACGGGGGCTGAACGCGCCGAGGCTGCGTGCGCGAGCGGTGCCGGGAGAAGGAGTACGAGCGCCATCTTGCCACGCGGCGTGTTCGAGCTTGGGC
>CM068965.1:17531183-17549266 GCA_035128595.1 Eptatretus atami
TCTCAATTGTGTGCAAATCGTGTTTATTGTATCTGATACAAAAAAATATTTTCCCTTCTCACCTTACACCTCCCTTTACCACCATGACTCCCTGTACCTCCTCTTCCTCTTCTTTTTATGAACACCAAAATCCCTCACCACTCTTCAATTCCTCCCAACTATACCTCTGTTCATGTCTTAAAATGTTTGAAAAATATATCAATATATTTTCCCTTCTCACCCTTTCCTCCCATAACCACGTGACTTCCTTTACCTCCTTTTCCTCTTCCTTCCACTCTTTGCCAATCCACCTTTCAAATCCCACTTTGATTGTTGCGGGTATTCACCGTTCACTCCTTCGTAATCTTTTCTTCTTTCTTCAACCCTTCCTTTCTTCTGCTCACCCCCCCCCCCTTACCTAATCTTCAAAAAAACTCTTTTAAAATGTTTCTCAACTTCCGCTTTCACACCTGTGGTTCAATGTATTCCATCATAATTCACTACTCTTTTTCTTCTTCTTCTTTAAATTCAACTCCTCTTTTCAATTCGTCCTTTCTTTCATCCATTTATAAAACGTCCAACTGTAAAAACATATGTTTTCCCATCTCGTAACCCACCTTTATTCCACCCTCCCCTAAAGTCTTTAAACGTATCTCTGACTTTAAAAAAAAATAAAATTCCATTTTTCATGGATGTTCATATTCCATAAATTGTCCTATTTTTGCAACTTCAGTGCCGATTCACCCAGCACCTTAAATCGACCTCCTTAAATTCCACTCCTGTTATACCTTCCTTACGCTCCCATCTTGCCCTCACCTGCCTCCTCTTGTAGCACTCTCACTGTCCTCTCTTTACTAACAGCTCCTCCTCTGGTGTCCCAAACCGTGTGGTGTGCAAACATCTGTCGGCTCGTTCAACCAAAGGATATCTCACTCTCGCATTTAGTCCTCAGACATCCCATCGCTTCAATACGCATAGTCTCCCTGCTAGACCCCCCGTCCCGCTTATCCCCCTCCACCTGTTGGGCAATGCCAGTTACTTGGCACTTCAGCACTCCTCAACATCTAAAACATGCTCTTTCTTTCCTCTATCACACCTCCCCCTCTTATCACCCCTTCAAATCTTGTTCTCCCCTGCCCGCTCCCTTCTTCACCATACCACTACCAGTCTCATCCTTCCACTCTTCCCACCTCTCCCCTCTACTCCTCCCACATGGCCATGCCTGCTCTCTCATGTCCCCTCCTTCACCCCCTCCCTTCAATCAGCCAACTCCCCTCTTCAAGCAAACTTCACTCTTCCCTCCAAGCTTCCCCTCTAACCTCTTTCAAATGCTCCCCAACACCTTGCTCCCTAATTCTACCTCAACTACCTTCTCTCTCAATTCTCCCCTCTCACCTTCTCCCTCCAATCTCCCCTCTCTCAATGAGAAAATGATTCGGCCTCAAGGAACCCAAGGTGAAAAGTCTGACAAATACTCACAAATTGGCAACAAGATTTAAAACAAAACTGAACTACAAACTCACAGTCAACACGGAGTTAACAACATAACTATAAATGGAACAAAATGACTGGGAAAATTTATCTTTGAGAAAGTTGGCAGAGATCCTGAAGAACACCACCGGAACTCAAGAACCGGAACCGGGACTTTACAATGAAGATACAAGTATTTAATGATATATGTATTCACTACATTCATGATAAAATCAAATCGCTTTGTTTAAACGTCGTATTCCCACACGTCAAATTTTGTATATTCATCATATTTTGTACATTCATATCCTTTAAATTGTATGACTTTGTTAACACATCTTTTTATATCACCAAGATATGCACAATGTAAAATGTTACGAAATAATAATGAAATGTAAATTGCAAAAGTACAAAGTTAATATTGTTGATGAAGTTTTACCGACTATTCCATCATTGCTTTTTCCACAGACACTTAATCAAATTTGCAAATGAAAGGAATTGAACATGTTTAGAAACGATTACGTCACTCCGAGCGATTATTCTGATGACGTCATTACGGGGATTCCGACTGCTGCCTGGTCTTATCGTTGGTACACTGTATCTCCTTTACTTTTTAAAATATAGTTCGTAAAATCAAAAAACAACGGGATAAATAGCATCCTGGGATTAAGGTCTGAAATTGTGGGGGAGGGGAGGGGGAGTATGGTGTCTTCATTGAGTGTGACGTAATATTTTCGGGAGGCATCTGTTGAAGCATTACAGAGCATGACAGGGGATTGAGGGTGTGTCAGATTTGGGCAAACAATGTATTATGTAATTTTTGAATGGCTGCTTGACACAAAGTATTCGGCTGTTGGAAATATGGAGATCTCATATCTCCTGGTCACATGAAGAGGAAAGCTGGCTTGCGGGTTATACCTGTGTGTGGGTTATACCTGTGTGGGTTATTATACCTGTTGTGAGTATATACCTGTGTGTGGGTTATACCTGTGTGTGAGTTATACATGTTGTGGGTTATACCGTGTGTGGGTTATACCTTGTGTGGGTTTATACCTGTGTGTGGTATAACCTGTGTGTGGGTTATACCTTGTGGGTTATACCTTGTGTGTTATACCTGGTGTGGGTTATACCTGTGTGGGTTATACCTGGTGGTTATACCTGTTGTGGGTTATACCTGTGTGCGGGTTTTATACCTGTGTATGCTGTGTTTATACCTGTTTGCTGGTTATACATGTGTGTGGTTATACCTGTGTGGGTTATACCTGTTGCGGTTATTACCTGTGTGCGGTTATACCTGTGTGCTATCTGTGCGGTTAACCTGTTGTGCGGGTTATACCTGTGTGCGGGTTATACCTGTGTGCGGGTTATACCTGTGTGCGGGTTATTACCTGTGTGCGGGTTATACCTGTGGGTTTACCTGTGTGCGGTTAACCTGTGTGCGGTTATACCTGTTGCGGGTTTTACCTGTGTGTGCGGTTTACCTGTGTGCGTTATACCTGTTTGCTTGGTTATACACTGTGTGTGGGTTATACCTGTGTGTGGGTTATACCTGTGTGCGGGTTATACCTGTGTGGCGGGTTATACCTGTGTGCGGGTTACCTGTGTGCGGGTTATACCTGTGTGCGGTTATACCTGTGTGCGGGTTATACCTGTGGCGCGGTTATTACCTGTGTGCGGGTTATACCTGTGTGCGGGTTATACCTGTGTGCGGGTTATACCTGTGTGCGGGTTATAACCTGTGTGCGGGTTATACCTGTGTGCGGGTTTTACTGTGTGCGGGTTTTACCTGTGTGCGGGTTTACTGTGTGCGGGTTATACCTGTGTGCGGTTATACCTGTGTGTAGGTTATACGTTGTTTGAAATTTTTCTGGAGCATTTTTTCCACGGTGCGGAGTATACAAGGGGCGGGATATTTGCGTGAAAATACGATACTCTGAAAGAAATGTCAATTTATTTAGAAACATATATGTATTCATCAATGTTATGACGTGTTCATTGAAAGGGAACAGTGTTTCTGTCCGAGCAACATCACAAGTCTCGTACAACTGAGATGGGGACTCATCACGATGCTTCTTCTTCAGACCCATGTACAGGACTCCTCATCTGTCCCTGTGGAGAAAACATAAACAATCAATTGATAATTATACATGATTGTGTGTACTCCAACTTTAAACTTGTATTTTTTAAATTACCAACCTGTCCTCGTGATTATGTTCTGTTAATGAATAATCATTAAATCAGTGAATAAATGGGAATTTAATTAAATAAATTCCACAGACTCACTGATTCATGAAGTTCCACATCCGGTTGGGTCGAGTTCCCTGTTTGATAAAAAAACGACATTTAGTGTAATTTTTGTTGGTTTGTATAATTATATAAATCAATTTTATAGTACACCTCAAGGCGTAGCAGAGGTCCAAAAAGCGATGAGCGAAAAGAGGTGAACTTGGTTGATGTGACGGTGCGCGTAGCGCAATAAGAAAGTAAACATAGGGATAATTTCTTTTCCTGTGTAATATTAGTGTGTGGGGGGGGGGGGGTATGTCCTATTTAGGTATGTGATAGAGTGGAGATAGAGTATTCAGAGCATTGCCGGGTAGCTTTGATAGTTTTACTCCCCAGGGAGCTCAGATGGCAGAGGGCTCAGGCCAGATCATATTTCAGCAAATGAGCGACGAGGCAACTGCCTCGTCTGCCTCAGCCTGGCTACGCCCTAGCACCTGTCGATATGATGGTGAAGACAATCTCAGGACAATATGACATTATACAAAACTCAAACGAAACGAAGACCAACAGGGTGCTGTGTGAATACAATATTCCCTTCTGAATTTCTGGAACCAAACTGTTCGGAATTCCCTTCAAACAGGCTGGAAGTTCATGGAAGGAGGAGGTGAGTCGAGCAGCATTGGTGAGTGGTTGTGGTTCTTCTCTACTCGCATGTCTGTGCACGGTTACATGTGCAGGTGAAGAAAGGAAATCACAGTGCGGAGTCACGTGACAATCTCTGCAATGGCAGATTGTTGGTTGTCGTCCGATATTTGTGAAATTACAATTCGTTATGAAATCGAAATGTTCTGTTGGAGAAAGTGTAGACCTCAAGGTATTATTTAACTCTCTCTTGATCTCTCTCTCGATTCTCTCCTCTCGATCTCTCTCGATCTCTCTCGATCTCTCTCGAATACCGACCCAGCAATAATTTATAATCCTGGTTTTCAGAGGCAGGGTGACTTACGAAGTGTGCACCGTCCCTTGGATGGAAATAGCTGGGTGTCCATTCTGCCAGCATTATTTGTGTAACGTTAAAGATCCCCATGGTGTCCTTCATGAAAAGCAGTCAACCAGCCGGTTCATGAAAGACTTTGGCCTAACCTCCCCTGGCCAGTCCCACAAAGTTGGAGATGTCTTTTTAGTGTAGGCATATTTGTCATGAAAAAAGAGTATTCGTGTATTTTTTTTGTTAAAAGCAAAAACTCACTTGATTTTGTTAGATGATACTATAAACATGAAAAAAATTAGCGGTGCATTTTTCTGAGCATTCTAACGGCCTGAAATCCAACATGGCCACCACCGTAGCAAAACGCCCTAAATTTGACACTAAAATTAACTTAATGTGGTTTAATATATTTTTTTTCAGCATGAACTGCTTGAACCACTCTCAACAAGACCCGAACCCTCGAGCACTGGAAGCTCATACAGTTACCTTGCTTGCTTTGTACAGTTTGTACTTCCGAAAGTTCCTGCAACTTCAGCCTGATGAAGAAGCTTTCTTGAAGGAAACATCCACTTCTTTTGGGAGACGCCTATCAGCAAGACATCAAAACAGACTCAGAAGCAGACACAAACTCAGTGATGCCGTTACAAAAACAATCGAAATGTTCGAATCCAGGGACATCTTTCCAAAAGATCAAACAATCTGAAGGCACTGCAAACAAGATTCAGCGTTTCATCGGAAACTACATGAAGTAGTTCGAGACCATCCTCCATATTGTTCGAGCACCAGACACGAGACCTATTGCTGCACATGCAGAGTCTGAATCACACCATGAAGTACTTCTTTTGCCCATGATCATTAAACTATGCACGCCTTTCTACCACTGTACATTCTACAATGCAACAACGGAAAAGCAGCATCCTGAGATCTGGGCTGAGTTTCATGAAAGGAACTTCTGTGTCACCAAAGGTTGTTGCTGGATTCACATCAATAGGCTCAGACCATGGATTGAACAAGAGAATCGTGAACTCAAGTTATTGGAGGCATAGTCGGAATCACACAGAATGAAAAAGTCACTGACAAGTACTTTCTTATTGCACCTGAATCTCAAACTTACAACATGAATTTGAGAAAAAAGTACTTCACTGGCAGCAAGGCGAAGAGAACACAGCACCATGAGCTCACAGGGGGAAAGCTCTCCCGAATAACACAAAATTGCTGTCAAACTCAGTGCAGTATTCACGCGCATGGAAACCCATTTGAATCCGCTGATGAGGATGAGATCTACAACCTGCTCACCCAAGCAGTTATGAATGAAACTGATACCAACGACATCCTCGGTGTGATGAGATTGGGCAACAGATGTAAGAAGGTTTGTCACTGAACGCATAACGGAAGGAAAACTTTCTGTGTGGGACAAATGACAAAAATAAACTGGTACCTTCAAAAGTGCCAATGCAATGACAGAAATCCGAATGGGAACAAGCGTGGTCAAAATCCAAAAAGACGAGGGCTGTTGCAACGGTTCATGTTTTTCAAGAAGTCGAGGAATGCATCGGAACTTATGAGTTTTGGTGTGGTGCCTCGATCACTTTTTGCTTCAGATGGATCCCTCCTGCAGGCATCGATAGGCATCAATACTTTCATCATCTTGAAAGCTGGACAGTAACAACACACAACAGGTTCAAGCTGACAGAAATGAGCAACTGAAGTGAGCCATCTGATAACCAGCAATCCAAGTACCCTTGCAGGTGGCAGGACACAGCAGATGGAACATACAAATGTGTGACCCAACAGATGAATCGTCAGCACACCGAGTGATCATTATTGATGGCTACATACTGTGTAAATTCAGTTAGTCAAACAGAACAAATGAAAACATGCCAAGACTTTGCAGATGCCTTTCTCCAGATAATCTGTAACATGGCAGCACAATATGAGGAGGTCAGATTGGGTGTTCGACCGGTACATCAAAAACATCGCTCAAGGAAACAGATGAGGACAAAGAGGACAAGGGAAAGTCAACATATTACCACGTGAAAGACAACACTTTAATCCAAAATTTCCCTGAGGCCTAGGTCACATTTGCTCTACGGGAGGATACGGCGCCGTACGCCCTCTGAATTGACAGAAACGTGCGGCGCCGCAGAGAAACTGAGGTGGCCTCAGGGTGGCCCTACGCCGTTTGGCTATTTTACAGGCCGTAGGGTTCGCCGTGGAATTGTACGCGCGAGTTATAACTTTTTCATTTCTACGTTCGCCGTAGCAATTCACAAGCCGAAACAAAAGAACTGGTAAAAAAAAAATAAATAAATAAAAAAGAACCCACTCGTTACCGTCCGTCTGGCCGCACGTTCGCCTTAGGCCCCCTGCGGTCGCCTTTGCGGGCACCTTGAGGCTACCTTGCGTATGCCTTGAAATTATATGGCCGCCGCAAGGACGCCCCTAAGGTCACCGTGCGACATTCAAATCAAAGACCGTACAGCACACCCACGTTTTCGGTGTCCACAATTTATAAATACGCCGTGCGGGCTACCCGAAAAATAAAACATATGTGACTGGCTACATTGTGTGACCGTGGAAATACTGCAGGCCGCGTATAATTGATAGTGGCCATAGATTTTGGAGACACCACGGCCGCCGTGGCAAAATGTGACCTCGGCCTGAAGGACTTCTTATCAGATATCCGCACCAAAGGAGAAACTGACGAGTATTTGGCTGACAAAGTTGTATGTCACAGCAAGAGCTCCAACAACAGACTGAAAAAACTTATGGTGACCTCAGGAACACAAACCAAGGCAATGTTGATATCCAGACTCGCTCCTCACTCACAGCCAAGAAGAGGCAGACACTTTGCTTGTACTGCATGCTCTAACTGTTTCTCAATGAAGCAGAACTTGATGTCAGTTCCCCAGACACAGACGTTCTTGTTGTTGCTTGTCTACATGTATCCAAACTTACTGACGTCCACAACCTTCCTTACGTGAAAGGGCAGCTGAAGGAACATTTCTGTGCGGAAGCATATACAACAACTTAGGACCAAAGCACGCTTCTGCACTGTTAGGTTTTCATCTCTGACAGGTTCCGATATGTCTGGTAGATTTGCTGGCAGAACCAAAGACTCGTGCTTCAAGCATTTATGTCTTGTGATGATGAGATCCTGGATGCACGAGCAATGCTCGGGAATGACATTGATCTGCCCGCTGATGTATCTCTCAGTTGAACGCTTGCCTGATATTTGTATCGATCCAAAATCTACACAAAGTGAATGAGCTCCGTTGGTTTCCTCCACTCAAATTGTGCAGCCGAAGGAGAAAAACTCCATCAACTTCTGGCTCACTGACTTACACATTCGTCGGGCACATTACATATCCATGATTTGGAGAAAAAGCTTGTGAAACTCACCCATGCCTCCCAGCACCAACTGCATATTGTTGGACATTGATGCAGGTTCAAGTCACTTCTCTCCAGTTCGCTGTTTGAATCCACCAGCTCCTGAAGCAGTATGCACTTATAAAGTGGCGGGTGCAAACGTGGATGCAAAGGAAGTGCAGCTGTCGCCAAGAACAATTATCCCATGTACGAAGTTTGTGGATGCTGGGTTTCAGCTGCAACAACAAAACTGTCCAACAGGATAAAGAAACTGTGAAGATTGAGGTGTTACTTTCTATGACATTCACAAATAATAATTCACTTGATATCATTGTTAAAACTACTAAATGAAAAGCCGGCATTTAATCAGTATGACTTTTTGCATCTTCCGTGTTTAAACGATTTAAGAGATTGAACACTGTATTGAACAGTAATTCAAGTATTTAATTTTTTAGATCTGTTTGTTGGTTGTAATTATGTATTCTTTGTGAAAAATCACATGTCTTTAAATAGGTAGATACTTGGTTTTAATTAAAAATCCTGTTGGCTTGGTAATGCATGCAAAGGGAGAGGTATACCTTACATTGTGGTGCGCTGTGGCCATTTTGGAATTTGGCATGAAGATCATACATATAACATAAATTTGATGATTCCATTAGATCCTGGTCTCAGAAAAAAATATATATATATATAGACACTTCATTTGTAATTGTATCACATGTATTCGCGAAGATATCGCATTATTAGTGTTCGGCGGCCATTTTGGACGCCATCTTGGATTTCATACCTTAGATTGTTCAGAAAAATGCCCACCCTAATTGTTTTTTAAGCTTATGATACCTTCTTACAAAATCAAGTGAGTTTGCTTTTAACAAAAAAAAAATACACGAAATTGCAAATATGCCTAAACTATTGTGTTTTTTAATTACATCACACGCGACAGAGATATCTACACCATATAAGAGAGATGTTTGTCTGTCTGTCGGTCTGTCGCACATTTTTCGTCACATTTCCCAAACGGATCTTCTTCAAACTTTCAGAAGTTCATCAATGAGTCCGGGAGTGTTTAGTGTGTTTAAGCCTTTTTATCTATGTGAAAGGTAATATTAGTATGATCCCCAACCCCATTCCCCATGGGATGTGGGGAAGTCTTTTAACTGCTGCACAAAAAAAAAGAAGGGAAAAAACCCCAAATGGATTTCTTCAAAATGTTACAGGATTAGAAACAGCACGGGTAAACTCCGGGTATCCTTCGAGTGTTTAATAAGATTTAACTTATGTTTAAGTTTCATATTACACTGTTCGACTTGCTGAGATTTGAAAGTTCACTTGAAGTTATTAATTGATGTAACTTTGGTCCTCGATCTGTGCCCAACTGTTTCGATCACTTTGTTTAAGATGGAGGATAGGACAGGAATTAATATTCTTATAAACAGCATGTCCCTGGTTCCTTCATGAATAAACGACCCGTGAACAATAACAGACCTTCAAGTTAAGGAAACCCCCAGTCGGGGATGCTTGCTGATGACGTCACAAAGAGTTGTAGAAACCCCTGAGGTCGGGATGGAATATAATGTGGGATATGTGCAAAAGATATAAAAAATAGACAAATAAAATTTCAGTTTTCACCTTCTGCGGATTCCGTGTGTTTGTTGTAAATACCAATAGATCAACACCAAAGAGAAGAAGAAAACCAGGATGATGGCAGATGAACATCCAATGACGATCCCGTGATTCCTCGTGTTCCTTCAAACTCTCCGTAGAAAACAAATCCCTTCCCCGTCCCGTGCTGGTTCTGTACCAGACAGCTGTATTTCCCTTCTGGATCTTCTTTGATGTTATAACTACTGATGATCTTCTGTGAATCATTTTGGTTATTTGGACTCACAACGCGGTCTCGCTTTCCATCAAGAAGGAGTCCCTGTGGGTTCACCAGTGATGTTGGTCCCGGCGTTGCCTCGGCCTCACAGAAAGCCTCCAGAGGTGCATGGAGTTCACGAAACTCCCTCCAGACATCCCAGGATTCTTTGGACGCCACTGTGGGACCACGTGATCATGTTTACATACAACAACTGCATGTGGGAAATAATACACGCATGTAACCATGACGATGATATATAATACGGTAATGTGGATTCCACTTGTATCCTGTCATAATCATTGTTTGTGTGTTTATTAATTTGGGAAAATCAAAATCATGAAACTTATCCATGAGAAATAAAAAAATAATTATCTACCAAATAATAAAATGTTCAGAGAAGTTTGAAGTGAAAGTGAGATTGGAAAACGACCAAAGACGGAATGTTTTAATGAGGGAAAGTTATTGTTCTCACCTGAGGTTCACTTTTACAGGGTAAATTGGAGATTTGAAGGGAAGAAGAGGATTTGTTTTACAGAAGAGTTATCTCTACAAACAGGAGGGAATAATAAGTGAAGATAAACTCCATGTTTTATATTTATTTATTTAACTCCATCTTGTTTCTCCACCTGATTTGTACAAACTCCTTCGTGACTCTTAAACACTGCAAAGGTACAGTTCGCTAAACTCTAATCTTATTAAACATCCCATTATCAAACTCTTTAGGATTTTCTTGGTATAATCCCGTTACAAACACAAACCCGAGTGTAAGATTAAACCAGCGATTAATTTTCGGGTTTCTTGTTCAAATATTCTCTTCAATCTCGTGATAAAACATCCCGGGTCTGGGGATGAACATTGGAGATAAATGAAGTTTTTATTAAAATATTATTTCATATTTTAATGTGATCTGATGATGTTTTACCGAAATATAAAAAAAACTTGAACATTTTGATGGAATATCCTTAATCCTCTCCATTTCCCCATCACGTGATGGTTATTTTATGTGTGATGTACAATCAGCTGATATTATCGACACTTGTTCCCATCGTAACCTCGTACCCTCATTTAAGGGAGTAGAACGTACAAAAGAAAAGTAACGAGCTGTGAAGAGTAAAGTACAAAACACAACAAACACTTAAAATATTTATAATGTTTCGAACGTTTTCAATGCGCAACATGTGACGGAACCCCGACGTAGTTTTTTTCTCGTGTTGCGATGACACATTCTGTTGGAGAAAGTTAAAGACGAGTTGAGGAAACTGCCTGCATAGAGTGAAGATGAAAGTGAAGGGAGTGGAGAATGGGGTGAGGATGATGGAGGGGTGGGTTGGGTGGTTTATGGGACAGAATGGAGGGCAAGAAGAAGTGGGAGAACGAGGAAATGAGGAAGGAAATGACTGAAAAGAGAGAGGGGTGAAGAATTACCCTGGAGAGGCCACGGTGACGAGCAGAAAGAAACAATTCAATTCAAGCGTTTTTGTTCGGATGTTCCAAGTTTGTGGATGAATCTCTTCTTTGAGTATCCGGGAATAATTACCTCCATTTTAGAGAATCAAACACAAACATACCCCGTACATGTGATGTAGCAGTATGTCCTACCTGGTTGAAGTGACACAAGAAACCGGTTTACGGATATTTTCATTAAGGTTCTCTAAGCACGGGTCTCAAAGCTGCATCCAGTTTCACGATCTGTAAAGTTTATTGTGAAGTGACATGAAATACCGTAAATACATAGTGTGGCTACAGGTAAATGTAGAACACCACTCGGTAGGTATCTTTGTTAGCAGCCTACTGTCCAGATCTTGAATGGAATACTCTAAGCGTTTAACCAACACTTGCAGAGGCTTCATCAATTCTTCTTTAATTTTAGGAAACACTACAGATGAGCGGTAAAAAACCCCATTCCTTTTCACCAAACCACACGTTCGCCAACACGGGGAAGAGTCGCTCCCATCCGCATGCAGCGGAGATGACGGCCACACATGTCGGAGCATAACATGCACGAGGCAAAACATCATTATCCTTTTACATTCAACTTGGTTACATCAACTCCTCACTTGGTTTATGTAAACCACGACAGAATTGATGTGCAAGATATTATGTGAAACAAGCAACGAGGTAGCCTCCTGTGCTCGAGAACATTTATCAAATTGTTATAGAACATTTTTTCAAAATCGATGAAGGATTTGTCAAAAATGCAAATAAACTCACTCCATAGTACGTCATAAACAGTCACAAATTAATGACCAGACTGTGGCTAACGGAGAGGGACAAAGTGAAATGATATGAGATTATGAAATTCATAAACAACAGAACACAATGAAGGAATTCACTCTTCCCCCGCTGTGTACGAGTAGTTACACCTCAGTCTACAGGTTGCACGAGATGTGGTTTGAAATCCTTCATTGTTATTGGATCAAACTTTTCGAACCTTGACCGTCTGCCACTGAGCAATGTCTCAGTCACACGCCCATAGGGCCAATTTTCCTGTGTGCCATCCGCACTTCGAGCAGAACGATTCACTGACACAAAGTTGTGTTTCCTGACTTCGACAGTCGAGGTGCAGGTCAGGAGATATTGTTTCACCATTGTGATCAGAAGAGTATTCGCAAAATGCTGTACACATTTCACTGGATAGCGAAGGTTTCTGTCGAGGACGGACGGAAATCGCTGGTGTTGACCACAAAGAGTCATTGATCCTCAGAAGAATGCTGCTGTGTTCAAAGATTGCTGCGGAAGTCCACAGCTATGACATGCGTACAAGTGGACGAGCGTAAGCACATTAGTCATACCTTCTGCCAGAAGTCAGTAAACGAGTGTGGGTACATCATTCCTGGCTTGGCGGGGTACTATAGGAATTCATAGCGTAAGTTGGCATGAAGTTCGCCCCTCACTGACCTCACAAAAGGGTGCAGCCAAACCAGCAGGTCCTGGGAGGCACCCCAAGACAGTCAGATGAAGGATCAAGAAGCACTTCTTTGCAGGCTCCGTACATGTGTAACTTTCGGCAGACCATTATCGTCAATAGATGCACACAGTCGAATCAGAGGCAGTTTGTGCAGGAGTACGAGGACGGAGTTTTTCCTGTGGATGTTGCCAGCAAGAGAACTTCTTGCCCGGAAAAGACTACCGGCCGACTACACGTAAGTCTCCGCGGCTGAGATTGCTGTAAGAAATTCCAGAACGAATTATGGCAGGAGAGTTCATATCATACAGACTGATCATCGGCGCCCGTGCGAAGATACAGAAGTGTAAGATTGACAGGGTGTGAGATAATGCAATGGGCGCTCGTGGAGCACGTCAGTTAATTGTTAATAAAACAGTATTGAGGTGATGAGATAATTGACTGTCGGATGTTTATGTACTGTAAAACTGCGCTGTGTGATTCGTTGAAGGTGCTTTGGAACATTCTGAGACAACAACTCCAGGCGATGGACGAGAATCGCAATTGCTGGAACATGATTGTTCTTGTGATACTAATAAACCGTGAGAGTGAAGTGTAGAGAGGATGATGTGTGACGAGCGTTGTGGTTTCCATTCATCCCGTGCTCAATTTAACTCTGAGTAGAACGAGTGTTAATTGTCCAAAGTGGAGTTAATGTTGAGCCGATCTAATCAGGTTTGATTAAACTGCATGAGATTGGCATTGCGGAAAGATTCTTTGAGCTCTTTCATCATCTGGATGGGCCATTGTGTTGAGAGAGGACACCGCAACGGAATCGAAGGATGACAAATCCGAAGGACGAGGTGAATCACGCGTAGTTTGTGCAGGACTGGACACTAACGGTGGTGAAATTAACTCGATGCTAAATCGAAGTTGAACATATGTATGTAATGGTGACTTCCTCATTTGACTTTGTATCTTTTATTTGAATACAAGTTTCAAAAACATTACATTGTTAACGTGGTCATTTTAACATCACCCAAAAGTCACAGACACCAACTGACAAAGATCGAAGATCCATTAGAGGTAGCTGAGCGATGTTCTACAGACTCGTGAGGCTCAAGCGGTTGCAGTCATTCGAGAATAAGCTGAGTCCGGCACCACAAACCAATATATGCACACAAGCGAAGGAAACCTGGAAGGTGCGTTGTATTACACCCCCCCCTCCACCCCCACCTCTCCCCACAAGTCATACTTGTGTGCAGCATTTTGCATCGAATACCTTCTGATTGCCTCGCCATGGAGTCCGGAAAGCAATATCTCCTGACTCTGCTGCCCCGTAGCTGGTGGGAAGTCAAGAAACACAAAACTTAGTGTCAGATGATATCATCTGTGAAGGCGGAGGCACAAGGAACGACTGGCCTTTGGACGTTGTGATGAGACGATTGCCCAGCACAGACGGTAGGTTTGAAAAGTGCAAATCCACACCCAAGAGGATGGCAGAAGGATGATTAACCGTATTAATCCACCCCAACCCACTCCTTCAATTCCCTTACTTTCCTTCCGAAAGTCCTCTGTGGTTCCATTTATGCACCCCGTGTGCCCCGCCCCATCCCTCTCCCTTCCAACAGATCTCGTTAATGTCTCTGTTCCTTCTGTTTTGTCCTTCGCCACGCCCCTATCGTCTCATGCCCCCCCCCCCCCCCTGCTGTGTTTGTTGTTTGTCTCACACCAGCCGTCGACAAGGTATACAAAAATAAATAAAAACCCCACATCTCCCTGCAACCTGTAAGACGGAGGTCCGTACTGTTGTGGCCAGGGGTCGGGTGGGAGGAAAGGCCGCCAGTGGAGCAGTAGAGCCGCTCTCCCACCGACACCCGACGAATTTAGGTTCGTGACTCTCAGGACAACTCCGAAAGGTCACGGGTCACTTACGGACCGGATCATTCAATTCTCTGACGGCGTGGGGTTTAGGGTAAAGCAAATTTCACATATACCTAATAGCCCACATCGTTCAAATTAACCGGGAAGTCACACCCTCACGGACTTCTGTCGAACCGAAACCAGGTCCCTCTAGCGACCTCGGTCCTGGTGTAACCAGCGGGAATTACCAAAGCCGAATCGGTACCAAACGACAACTTGCAACCATCGGCAGCTACTGCGTTCTCAACACAAACCTGCTGGGCAATGGAAAACACGGCAACCAAACTGGAATATTAACAAGAGGTTTATTTATAAGCGAGGGAGCACAGAGCAGACTTAATCACAAATAAAATGCAATGTACAATGAAAAGAAAACACTTAAACACTTCTACTCTAAGACAGGGCCCATGGAACACACACACCACACACCACACCCAAATAAATGACCACGGGTCGTTTATTGGCTCTCCAGCCGAGGAGGAAGATAGTTCACTGTGGGGGACAGAGCCTGGCCGGGTACCTTTCTGCCTCATTGCAGGTCACACGACTCCACACCTACCACGGTGGGATCAGAACCCACGACCCGAAATCCACGAGCCACGATCCTGGTGGCTCGACACCACCACACGATGGAGCCCGCAAGAAGACCGCAGACCATGATCGCAGTTGACCACGATGACCAGGACCAATTAATGCACGCAGACATCCAGCGACGCGCCCCAAGGCAATGCCACGATGAATCACTACTCTCTCTCCTGACGCCACTCTACTCTTTCTTTTCTGCGAGTCTGAGTGATTTCTTCCCCTGTCACTCGCCTCCTGATTGGACGTGTGGCGAACATCCCATTCGGCGTGCCGCCCTTGATGGTAAACTCGCTCGGATGGTCGGGAGCGAACATCTCCATCTGGCTGGGGGTCTGCCCCTTGGAGGTAACTCGTCTCCAGATTGTATCGGGGCTTCATGAGGACTCTATCCTCATTGGTTGCGAGGCACACCTCATCTCGCTGCGGCGGAGTCGGTCTCACCCCGCCATGCCCGTGGGCCCGAAACATGTGCATAATGGCGATGCATGGACGAAGGAGTATTAATGTAAAAAATACTCTGACTATAAAGAAAACCCGCAGCAAACATGAAATTACCCATTGAGACATTGAGGACGGGACCCGACTATAAACACATACTTATCGAAAATAACTGAACTGCAGGAACTGCCGTCTGTTTGTTGCAAAGGGCTTGCCATATTCGTACACAGTACTGGCTATACCAGTGGGGGGAGAAGTGAATTCGTTCATTGTTTTCTATTGATATGAATATTCGATCCTCATGTTAATACCACTTTGTCCCTCTCCGTTTTAGCCATCGTCTGGTCCCTGAATTAAGTGATGCTTTATATGTACTGTTGAGTTGGTATGTCATTTTTGACAAAATCATTCAACACTTCGGTTAATGTTTCAATAACAATTGATAATGTTCGAGCCAAGATGGCTACCGGTGTCGTGTTCCACCGTAATTCTCTTGTTAAATCCAATGTTGTGGTTTCAATAAAACCAGGTGAGGAGTGATGATGTAACCAAGAGTTTGAATGTAAATGTATCTTACCTTTGCCTGTGTTTAATGGTTATGCTCCGTCCACGATGTGTGCGTCATCTCTGCCACAGAGGGCGACGGACCTTCTCCCTGGTTGGTGACTGTGTGCATTGTTAGGAAAAGTGACGTTTTTGCCGCGCATTTTTAGTGTTTTTAAAATAAAGAACAAGTGATTGAACCGTCTGGTAATGTTTGGTTTAAGCTTGTTTAGAGTTTCGTATTTGATGATCTGGACATGTCCGCCGTTCTTTGCTTGTGTAGGCCGTTATCTGACACCTTCCCAAAGTTTTACTTTTGTATCCATCTTGTCCACCCCGTGCGTTCTCCCTAACCCTTCATCATTACCTGGCATCCTTTATTTGTGTATCTTCAGTCTCCCTTCTCCCTCTCCCCTCTTATTGCGTGTTTTCCCCTTTCGCCTGCTTTCCCTTCATGTTGTTGCCCTCGTCTGTTCTGTGTTCTCGGTTCTTCTAAAACCTTAGACCATGTATATAAATTATTGAATTTAACGCCTACAGTTCCCAAAGAAGAATGATTATTTGTGAGGGGAGAAAAATTGGAGAGTGGGCTTAATTATCCGTTATTGTTATTAACTCCCTCCCCTTTCTCTGCTTAAGTGCTGATGGTCACAAGAAGAGAATGAAAGTGGAATAATCACTATTTAAACACAAATTAACGATTGTACGTTGGGATTGAGAAGAAATGAAAAACAAATAGGATTTTAACCTAATCTCTTGTCTCTGTGGATTGGATTGTCTCTGTGTTGTGTGTCGTGTTTGTCTGGTGTCTCGTTGTCTCCTGTTTTTTGTTCTCCTTGTGATGTCTGTGTTGTCTCGTGTTGGTCTGTTAGTATGTCTGTTGTTTGTGCTTCTGTTTGTGCTTGTTGTCCGTGTTCTGTGTTGTCTGTGTTTGTCTGTTTGTTGTGTTTGGTTTGTTCTCCGTGTTGTCTCCGTGTTGTCTCCGTGTTGTGTCGTGTTGTTGTCCTGTGTCTGTGTCATGTTTTGTCTGTGTTGTCTCTGTTGTCTCCTTGTGTCTGTGTTGTCCGTTTGTGTCTTTATTGTCTCTGTTTTGTCTGTGTTTCTCCGTGTTTTCCCGTGTTGTCTCCGTGTTGTGTCTGTTGCTCTCCGTGTTTGTCTGTATGTCTCTGTTTTGTTGTTTGTCTGTGTTGTCTCCGTGTTGTCGCCGGGTTGTCTCTGTGTGGTGTCTTTGTTTGTCTGTGTTATGTCTGTTGTTTTGTTTGTGTAGTTCTGGTTGTGATCTGTGTTCTGTGTTGCCTCTGTGTGCTGTCTGTGTTAGGTTCCCTTGTGGGTTTGTTTGTTTCCCTGTTTGTTTTTTTGGGTCTTCCGTTTTTTGGTATGTTGTCTGTGTTGTCTCCGTGTTGTTGTCTGTGTTGTCTCTGTTTGCGTCTTGTGTTGTCTCTGTTTTCTATGTGTTGTCTCTGTGTTGTATCTGTTGACTGTGTTGTCTCTTGTGGTGAGTCTGTGTTGTGTTGTCTTTGTGGTTGTGTCTGTGTCTGTGTCTTTGTGTGGTCTTGTGGTTGTGTCTGTGGTGGGTCTGTGTTGTGCTGTACTTGTGGTGTGTCTGTGTGGTTGTGTCTGTGTTTTGTTGTCTCTGTTGGTGGCTGGTGTGTGATCTTGTGGTGTGTCTGTGTTGTGCCTTGTCTCTGTTGGTGTGTCTGTGTTGTTTGTCTCTGTGGTATGTCTGTGTTGTGTTGTTCTGTGGTGGTCTGTGTTTGTTTGTCTTGTGGTTGTGTCTGCTGTTGTTGTTGTCTCTTGCTGAGTGTCATCTCTCTCTT
>CM068965.1:17593439-17604168 GCA_035128595.1 Eptatretus atami
AGAAAGTATTACCGCGTCCACAACAACCGATAGTCTCCACTTCAACTACACCGCTATTTCCAAGCAAGCGATTTTTTTTTCCTGCAAATGGGTAAGAGTTGTTGTGTCCCGGGATGTACTCGGCGATATACTAAAGGCTCTGGAGTGCAGTTTTACCGCTTTCCCGCCGAAGTAGACCGACGAAATCTTTGGATATCGGGTTCTGAGAAGAGAAAATGGCGACCTGGCGAACATGAAATGGTTGTGTGGCCTCATTTTTCTCCGGTATGTAACTAATTTCTGATACGTTATTTCAGTAGAAGCATTTTAGAAATTTGAAAAAAAAAATCAGGTGGTAACATTTTCATGACAGAAAGTCACATCTATGTATAATACATAAAAAACTATGCAGTGACCGGGTCGGCTCGTCTACTCCACCCGGGTGACTGGTGGCCGCTAGCTTTTTCCCAGCGGGCTTTCACCGACCCCACACAGCCCCCCACACCATGTGCTTTTTTTTTGGCTGCTCAAATGCCACAGGTGACACCCGGACCCTGGTGAACGTGTCTGGCTTTCTTTCTTATCCTTTCATCACCTAATATTAATCTGCTTTGCCAATTTGGACTGTCATGCTGCCACCTGATTGGGTGTGGAGTCTTTGCGGCATCTGCTTCGGAGGGGGGGGGGATCTTTTGTCTCTCTGTTCATTGTAAACAGAGTGCAAGTCCCGCATGAGACCCGGCGTGCGGTGGTGTGTGTGGGGGGGTGTATCGTGTCGGGGGCGGTGGAAGAGGAGTTCCCTGCCTGCTTGGAAGAACCCCCCTGGTTTGGCGACCACCACTACAAATGTGGGTGCGTGGATTAAAAAAAACGGGCCAGAATTTGGGAAAGCATGGTGCAAACCTCGCATGCAACAGGGTTGTCAAAGTGGCACGAATGAAAAAATAAATAAATGAATAATATTGGGAGGAGTCAAAATAGAGTGGTGCCAAGTGTGCACTCTCCCCTTGTAAGCAACGAACTGCTGCCTCAATGCTTAGTCGAGTGAAGCCAAATGTTTGACACTCCAAACCCAATAATCCCCTTGCTTCTCTTGTCCCTCATTTCATTACTTATTCACTGGAGCCTGCGTTGTGGTCGTCGGATAAAGCAAGCAAGCGCTGCTTCCTGTGCAGAAGGTTTGACTGTCAGTCATGCCTGTAAATACATACCTCACCCTGCCTGGTAAAGTTACATTGATTGGAATTCTTTCTGAGATTGTTCAATGATCATCATAAATACAGCGTTCACTGATCTCATGTAGCAGATTTTT
Source organism: Eptatretus atami (assembly GCA_035128595.1). NCBI lineage: Eukaryota > Metazoa > Chordata > Myxini > Myxiniformes > Myxinidae > Eptatretus > Eptatretus atami. The sequence continues at coordinate 17,594,731 of CM068965.1, forward strand.
GGTGAGAAGTTTATTTTTATTGTTCTGGGGGAGTGAAGGGGAGGTGGCAGGGGTCTGTGGTGTGTTGTGTGTGTGTGTGTGTGTGTGTGTGTGTGTGGTGTTGTGTGTGTGGTGTTGTGTGTGTGTTGTGTGTGTGTGTGGGGGGGGGTTGAAAAATCATGAGGTTGTGCATATATGCCTGCTGGTTGTGATACTTTATGTTTTTTCACTTTCCAGTGGCAGTAAAGCACTCCTTCTTTTCACTATGTTCAAAGTTATGCATCAAAAGAAATGTTCTGGCCGCAGTCATAGTGGTGTATTTGCTGCGAGTTTCGATACTTGAAATTTCTCAACTGTGGCAAGGCGGGACTTCTCTCTGCCAATTGAATATGATTGAATAGTAATTCTAGAAAAATAATATAAATGGGTAGATGTGGGAATTGGCCATAAATAAGGATGAGTTAAGGGGTTGAAGATGATTTGATCAACACAGGTTTTGAGTTGTGCAATCAGTCTGTACTTTGTGGTTTAAAAATACCTAACAAGACAGCTTGTTAGGGTTAGTGGTATGTACTTAGGTGTGAGTCGACTTGGGTATGATTTGAATTTGTATGTTCGGGTCTCCTGTTTGTTGTGCACATAGTGATGGTGTACCTGCATTGATGTTTCTATAGCCCAGATCGTTAAACAAGGTGTGTACCCATAAACAGATGGTTTGTTCTGTGAACTCAGTGATGTGAATAATCTATGTATGAGGAGTCAAAAAAAAATACCCCCTCCGGTAAATAAAGTGGAAACGGGAGCATTATATTCATTTTTAGGTAGATTACGAGACCATTTGTCGCACTTTTCTATCAACGGGTGGGTGTGGTTTCTGATGCATTGGAATATGTATGATTTGGTTGTCATCTTTTTTTTTCAGTGGAAAATTTTTCGTTATGTTGTTACTTATTTTTGGTGTCCAGAGATATTGCCTTCATGAAGATTATGGGTACATTGTACCTGGTGTAGTAAATGTTTAACATACTTTTGTCATACATTACAAATTGTATAAAGCAATAACAGAAGAGGGTAATTTGGAATGTTAGTTTGTTTGTTTTGACTTCCTATGCATTCTAAACTGCTGGAGGTTAAGGAGTTGAAACTGTGGTTGGTTTGACTGGGGTGTGCTGGGAAGGTTTTTTAGGTGTTAAAAAAAAAATTGATTCCCAGGGGGTTATGGGTGGGGGAGGGACGTTTGTGTCTCGATATATATGTATTTATTATTATGGTGTGGCAATATTACTGGATAGACTCAGTGGGAGTGGTTTTGTATAAAAATACCAATTCTGGGGGGGATTATTGTCTGTAAGGAGGGGGGTTCAACGGTCATCATAATTCAAATGATGTGCACAGTTTATGTAGATAAGTTACCATTTCAATAAATATTAAAAGGCGAACATTTTCTGGTACCAATTGTTACCAGTCAAGTGTATATGTGCAGCCATCCTATGTACAAGAATTTTGATTTTGACTAGAGCTGTCTTTATCAGCATGTAGTGATAATGATAAGGGCGATGCGTTCCTCACATGAGGTTTTTAGTGAATAATATGCGATACCGAGCAATTTATTTCTGTGATAGTTATCAGATTATACTTTTTACACGATGACAGTTAGGCGGATATTTTTCATTTTCACACCATGAGCTTAGAATTTAGAAATTAAATGGAAGGCTAATTATATCTAGGACTTTTTTACAAGAGATTTATTTATAATGCAATTTGTGTGTTCAAAATAATTTCTGGCTTGAAAGATGGTTTATTCATCTTAAATGGATTGAATTATATAGTATAGTGTGTTTTCTGAAATGCCTCTGAGATACAAGTGCACCAGTTAGTTAGGTACATAGCGAATACTTTATTGATTTCCCCTTTTGTCTTGTGAATTGTTTGTTTTTCAAGGTTGGTTGTTGTTATATGAAACGAAAAACTTTGGTGATGTAATATAGCTCATTCAATTGAATTGTAGCATTTGGGCACTAGGTTAGTGGTGGCTGGTTGAGCACACTACCTATATTGTGTGAGGAATACGATATAATCATAAATGTTCATGTATAACGAATTCAGACGGTAATTACATAATTGAGGTATACTTCTCCCTCACAAGAGACTACGGGAATAAACCACCAGTGAGGGAATATGCCAACGAGGTTTTTACTGATCGACAAACGAGCGTATGTGCTTGCTTGAGGCTATAAATGATTTCACCCTTTCTTAGGGGAAGCCAAATGGAAATATGCAAAAATGTTCATTTAATCTATCTGTAGAGGTGACACAATAATAGTACTGGTTCGTGATATTTATTTTCAGGAAACGTGCCAAAAAAAATTAACCCTCGTGAATCTCCTACTCTCCAACCTTTATTTTCTCCACTTGCCACACTATTTTTTCAGGATCATAGAGCGACAGCTAATCTGTGCAAATGTCAAAAAAAAAAGTGTGGAGAAGGAAACGGAATGGGGCCAGTGTGTAAATGCTGTGCTGATACTTAAATGCACCAGTATGTTGCGTAGACATTTGTGGTGCTGTCACATAACACTTTCTCGATTTTATTTTCCATAAGCTTCCCGCGGGGCTTAGGCAGTTATTTTGTGGTAGTCGTCAGAAGAAGCGCATGTCTTGCTGAAAGGAGCCGAGGTAGGTATTTTGGTACAATCCTTCATAACTCTTTTGCCAAAAATTTCATCGAATTCACTCTATCAATTTACCGTGGAATCTCTTTCTGTCTTGGGTTTTTGGAGATATTTTGGAATCTTAAACGTATCCTGATCGTTCTTCACTAAAAATGCATTGAAGAAGTCGTTACATTTTTTGTTTTTCAAAAATGACTTAAATGTGATACTCAACGATTGTTAACATAATTATGGAGCTGTCATGAATGACTGTTTACTCAAATGTCTCAATAGATCTTACTTTTGGAATGGCTGTGTCATGGATATCTATCAACTCATTTTAAGTTGTGGGAGAAAGAGGAAAGAAAGAGAGAAATTTATGATAATTAAAAGTAAGTCAATGGAAAATACGAGCAAGGATAAGAGATTGTCCTTCATTGAGGGGCGAAACTGGACTGTATGTTTGGAGTGTTTCCTCACGAAGGTGGCTAACATCAATCCTGGACTGATTGAGTAAAAGCAACGGCAATCTTTTTTCGTTTCTGATATGTAAGGGGGCAGAGATGTGATCAAATCGAACGAGCATTGGGTTTACAATGTAAAGGGGATAAGTTAAACGGGGTTATCAATAGGTAGATAAGAACTGTATACAATTACTTTTTGTATGTTTTAACTTTTTTGTGAAAAAAAAATTCTGGTATAACCAATTTTCAGCATTATCACGATCAGTATTTAATAAAAGAATTAACCCAGACGTTGAATTCATACATTACTTCATTGGGTACAGGTGGAAAGGCATAGTATTGAAAAAGAGGATCAGACAGGAACCGAAGCATCGCCAAACTCGAGCCGGGCGAATTCGGGGCGCGCAATGGTTCGACACGGGTAAGATGGGTGCACACCAAGCTCATCCCTAGTCCATTGCCCCTCTTTCTTTGGTTTTACGGGTGGAGCACAGGCGATCGGCAGTACAGTGATCACGATGAACCATCCGATATTCCATTCATCGGATCACATTGGCACCTAGTATGTCACGCCATGGGATAATGTTGCTCATCAAATCTAGTCTGAAAAGCTCGATGACGAACAGGCTGAAAGGAATTGACTAATATGCAGAATCTTCTTTAAGAGTAATAATCTAGTGAGAAGAAGACGGATCAAATGTTGGGCTGAGAAAAATAACAAGTTTTTAGAGATGCAGAAGTGCTACACACTGGAGAATACAAGAGCAGATCATGAAACCCCTTGAATGAGTACGGTTTGTTTGTTTAAACAAATCATTTTCGGTTCAGGTCAAGAAACAAAGATATCTTTATGAATGCTTTGGTGAGACCATTGTGGGTGTTTTGTGGCATTAACAATACAGTTTTTCATGCTTTTGTTTTATATGTGTTAATATCTAAAATAACTGTATCTGCTTTTCAGGTAATTTTTCTTAAATGGCCTCATCCTAGGGGGTCCCCTGAACATAACAGTTTTGGATTATATGCGAGTATGATTGTTCATCAAATTGTTAGCGATGGTGTAAGAAATTACTGTTAAAAGATGCTAACATACTTCATGTGCCTTATTTTTATAAAAAATCTGTGCACGGTCGACATGAACCCATACAAATATGAAACAAAAATTCCATCTTCATGAAAGAGTTCCACCAATGCTTTGATGGAATTTATGTGTGAGAATGGCAAACAATGAGTGGCGAATTTTCAGCAGAAACGTGCACGCGAGTTGTGAGAAACTTGGACAGGATATTGTTAAAATGGAAACCGTGCAGACACCCATTTTATTGTACTACTGTAGATAGGAGCAAATGGGCAGTTGCCAAAGATATGACTTATATTGTTGATCTACAAGACTAAGAATGTGGTTTTAAATATTGCTGCGTTCTGCCGTTTTTCATTTCAGGATGAATATTTCTGTCATTTACAGTAGTTTTTTTTCTTCCCTTTCCTCATAATGGCATAGCCAAATAATGTTCCTTCATGAGGCTGCTTTGGCTCAGAACCAACATTGCTATTCGTTAAGGCTCTCCATTGAAACTTTGGCTTTTTCTGCAATGGAATTGCTCTGTTGGATATTGAATGTAATGGTAGCATGCTCAGAGTACGAAACGTAGTGGGAAGTAGTTTAAAATTCTTATTTTTTTTGTATTCTCTCAAAATAAATCTGTCTACGATGTCGAGATAATGGTTGCGGGAGACGCACTGAGGGACATGGAATCGAGACCAAATATAAGCCAATTTGGATAAGTCAACGGGGGTATAAAGCAGTCTGATTGTTGCAAAGAACAACATGTTGCTTCATGGGACTGGGTGAGGTTTTGATGTAAGCCAGGAAGATGCTCAAAAGTGGGACCTTCAATCGATTGAATTTGGTTTAGAGTATTTATAACGGCATTTTCTCTGAATTGAAATCCTATGATGTTAATGAGTATTAAATTTGAAGAACTGTTGCAGTGAAATAAAGTTAGTTTCAATTACGAATATTATATGGTATTGTTAAGTATAGTTTGTGAGTAATATTTTGTCTTAATGAGGAAGTGGTTTTAAGGCTGGGATGGATGGCCTCGAGGTCACACACTCGTCTTGAGTGTTAGCTGGGTTTGAATATCACGCGGTATACTGTACAACTGGTGTTTGATTGCGGGCGAGACATCGACGTTTGCTGTCATGGGAGGACGTTAAGGACCGTGCAGCATGGTTGTTGGTGGAGTTAAGTCCAGGCATTTTACGAAGAGGAGGGAGTTATAGGTACACTGACAATTAGCAAATTCTGCCTGATGGTGCCTGAAGGCATAACTAAAACATAAACCTTTGCCAGAGACTGATTCAAAGAACTGAGGCTCTGAAGTTGTTACAAAGTATACCTTATTTGCCGCTTTTACTTGCATATATCTGCAATAAATTCAAAAGATTAACATGATTGGAAGAAAACACACCATTGTGGAAAGAGCAAAAACCGCAGTGCAGTAATGGAACTATTCTCGGCCAAAAGGTGGTTGGAGGTTTATGTTTCACTTGTATATTGTTTTGTTTTGTGAAAGGGTTTCAAAAAGTTGTGGACAGTATTCGAACAAACTTGGTTGGATTAGGTTGGTTAGGTGATAAAACAAGCCGGTTAATTTTAGGTTCAATCTACCTATAGTGGATAAAAAGTCTAATAGCCTGGCGGAGGTTATGCATCAACAAGTGGCTTTCCAATTTATTTTGTTTTGCTTGTTTATATTATTTATGTTTTGCACCCACTTGCTGTTCATGTAAGTGAGAGGATTCATGGTGCTGCGAATGCAACACATTAGTTTCATGAAGCTGGACAGGTTTAAATCTTATAATATGTTTGATCTGTCATTGTCTTCAATATATTGATCCATGTTTGAAGTAACTGAGTTCAATAAGTTATCATGTGCTTTAATAAGTTACCTGAGAATTTGGAGAATTTGGAATTTCACTCAGTATTGAAAGTTGCATGTTAATTCATTGAAAGATTTATAATTGAATTGGAGCTGAAGGAACAGCTTGTGATTAGATCGTGATGAAATGAAGATCAGATAGGAAAAGGAGGTGGGATGAATGTATGTCAAAAAAATGTTCACAGATATTGGTTTGGTTGAGACGTCAAATATAAATCTTGTGTAATTTGGGCACAATTGTTGAACGCGACTGATTCAAATTTCCACATAAATTGTACTTTAATGCAGACATGGCATGGAAATAGGTTTATTCTGGCAAATTCACAAATGAGGCCTTGTGAAAAAGGTGATATAAAAATTAACCAATTTGACATGTTCACAAGAGCTGTTTGCTTAAGCTCAATTTTTGCAATGTTCATTGGTGTTCGATATAAATATTAAGATTTCTAAACAAAGCGTGATGAACCAAGTTTCGAGATGTGCTTTGTCAACGTTGGCACGAAGTCAGTAAGTTTGCCGACTGGACACCGTGAGCTTTCCAGACTGCACAGAGGGACTATATACAAGGAAGGATGTATAGCTCGTGTACCATGCACTAGGGTTATTTCATTTCATTCGACGATAAGTGGACTCGAGATGAAATCATAAACATGGTGAAGCAGACATTGTGGTGGTGTGGGTTGATAAATTAAAGTTTGGGATTAAATGGTGAATGATTGAGACACAAAATAAAAGGAAGGTGCTATGGATTAAAACAGAAAAATGAGAACAAAGATGAAGAATTGCTCAGCAGGCAAGCAGGGTAAGGTTGAATGAGGAGGAGAAGAGTTAGATGATGGATTAGAGGGAGATTGAGTGAGAGGAGTGGATTATGAAGTTGTTTGGACTGAGGATGAGGGTGATTAAGTGTGAGTGCAGAGCAAGGATAGTGAGATTAAATCAGTTTGACATGCTGTGTGGAATAATGAGTGGGGCTGAGTGCGTTCGGTAGGGTAAAAAGGATGGGGATAGGACGAAGGGAAAAGGGTGGGAATGGTGGCTGTGAAGAAGCCTGCGGTGTGCGAGTAACCAGAGCGGGAGTGTGAAGGAGCTGCACGCGCACTGTGTGTCTCGACAGTGCGACAGGCGAAGAAGGTGAAAAACAGGAAGCGGGTAGGACAAGGGGCTAGATGGATGAAATGGGAAGGAGGAGTTGGAGAGGGAACGAAAGGAAAAACCTGAGTGCAGGCAGTGAAACGAGAGGCGAGTGCAGGAGAGGTTAAAAAGGAAGATAGGGTAGAATGAATACAGAGATTATAATGAAGAAGAAGATATTAATCAAAGATGGGGCATGGGTAGGATAGTGTCAGAATGCGATGTGGTGGCATATTAATACAGAGATTTGGAAAGCAAGTATGAATTGTTGTTTAGAATGTGGATGAGATACATAATATGTTTATTAAATCAAGGGGGCAAGGGGAGGGGAATTAGAACGAATGTAAGACAATGGTGAATGGTAAATGGAGTTAATTGTGTGTTAGAATGAAGTGTGGACAAGTAAAGGCGGGAAACAAAATGAAATTGTGAAAAATGTTTAATTGATGAAGGATGACAATGTTTACAAGTGATGTTACCAGCAGCGGAGTTTTATATTGAAGTGACATTGAAAATATGCAAATAAAACCAATATTGGAAGAGAGGAAAGAAGGGAAGAGGGAGGAGAGGTAAGAATATTTATATGTTATATATATTTGTATATATTATTTTATATATATAATTATATATTATATATCTTATAATGTAGCAGAGAGACAAAGAGAGATATTGAATAACAGGAGTAAAGAAGAATGAGTAAAAATTAACGAAGTTTGTAGACCAGATACAGTGAAGATAGCTGGTCAGTGATTTTAAGTACTTAGGTAACTTTGGGATTGGAGGTAGGACGTTAAATATTGACTCAGTGAAGGATGTAACTAAGACTAATAAATGTTGTGTGTGACAGTGTGTGTGTGTGTGTCCTCTCAATAATCAAACATAAACTAAAAGTGAACTTTGCATCATACTAAGGAATTATAGGAAGTGCAAGAGGAAATTGGGATGGTTTGGGTTTATTTAAACCGCTTTTGAGGTAAGTAGAGCTCATTTAATTATATTTGATGCGGTTCTGAAAACCCGACTCATGGCAATGGACAACATACAGTGGATAGCGTTATTCCATTTTCCTTTGTATTTTGTGTAGTTGTCGTCCCTCATGTCTAGTAGGTTAACGGGAGAAGTGGTTGTGTGGGTCTCATAGTTAGGTCTAATAAATTTCTGATTCATACCTGGAAAGTATTCTAATCTGTCTTTGATCTATTATATATTATAAAATTAACTTGTATGTATGTATGTATGTATGTTAGAATACAGAAAGGTACATGATAGAGCAAATTTTTGGCCACCTAACTACCCATTTCCTGCGGTGTCATTTTAAGTTTTGTTAAATGGGGCAGAAAAATTATTTAAAATAATTCCGAGTAGTCAAGTACTCTCGGGAGAATTTGATCAATGCAAACACATCCAGGGAGCTGCTGGAGTATTTTTTATTTAATTTTTTGATGATTTATTATAGATGTCCACGGGACGGGTTAGGGTTTGTAGTACATAAGCCTCAAGACACAGCATTTATGGCATTGTTTAAAAGAGTATGCCTCGTGATGATATCATGTCAGCGACAGACAACGTACGGGATATGCGCATGATATTTAAATATGTCTCAATACAACCGGATCACCTTTTCTGCACTGTCACCAAATCTCAACTTTGGACAAAACGCTGAGAAAATTTCGGAACCTCTCGTAATCTGCATCGTACAATTGCAGTTATTTTGGAGGAGCAGACAGCGTGGATTGTTCTCAGGTGGATGTGCACGAACAGCTGCTAATAGTTGGCGTCTCACGGGGACGTCCGGGTGAGTGTGGAATTGATGCCAGCCTCTATCGTGAGACATGGCAAAGGGGGGCAATAAGAGAGGGGGAGAGAGGGGTCCGGGTAAGGATAAGGTAAGTTTTGGTGGGTTAGGTTAGCTTTTGCCTATGAAGGAGCCGTGGTGGTGGAGGATAATTGCTGCATACGAATTAGATGGATTGGTGTACGTTAGGGGAATGCGGCGGGGAGCATGCCATGTTAAGTTGGAGTCCGGTGTGAATGATGGCATTGACTATTTCCGGTTAGGAGTGGAGGTGGTAGGGCATGTGCAATAGAGAGCGGATTTGGGCAGGAGTCGCTTTAGTGCTTGTACCTTTGCTGGGATTATAAGGGGTAGGGAGCCGTTGGAGTTCGTCGTTTCTCTTTTTCCTTCTTCAAATTATTTGTGGGTTGGCAGGAGCTTTTTAGAGAGTTTTTTTTAGATGATGAGGGTGCTTTAAGATTGGTTGTGGA
>CM068965.1:17632564-17644251 GCA_035128595.1 Eptatretus atami
GAGAAAACATAAACAATCAATGATGATAATTATACATGATTGTGTGTACTCCAACTTTAAACTTGTATTTTTATAAATTACCAACCTGTCCTCGTGATTATGTTCTGTTAATGAATAATCATTAAATCAGTGAATAAATGGGGAATTTAATTAAATAATTCCACAGACTCACTGATTCATGAAGTTCCACATCCGGTTGGGTCGAGTTCCCTGATCTGAATGTCAACTATACCCAATATGACAAATGACATTTTATAGAGTTGGGACAGTGTCGTTCAATTCTGCAGCTTATTTTTTGTTGGCTTGGTTTAAGAATCTAGAGATTAGGAATGTGCAGGAATGAAATAAAGCATGAACGCTGGCGTTTCCGTTGGTGTTATATAAGCATCTGCAATGTATCCAGCAATATGCGTCACATGATGAAACAGGCATTCTAATATGAGTGAGGAAGTGAAAAAACAACTTGTGAAGATTTCATGCGAGCCAGTTACTACGTCAAGGACATGGTTGGCAGGCCAAAAACATGGCAGTTTCGACCCAGCGAGGTGTACCCAGGTTACGCCTTAGAACCCCAATATGGAGCGGAGTTGGCCGAGGACTGCACCGTAATGTATTAATAGAATTGAAGCCATTAATTATTCTTCAAAGGCGTGTTGATTCACCAACCACATTTCACTCATTACACTTCCTGGATTTCCCGAAGTTAATGCTGCAAAGTTTCAGGCTGTATGTTTTTACATTGGTTTTGGAGTTATGGAGGAGACACCAAATTGATTTACACAACAAATTTGACATCTATATTTACAGATTAAGATAGATATACAAATGTACCGGGGAATATAATGATTCGGGGAGAGGTGATTGGAAAGGGCCATTTTGAAACCACCCTGTCGGGTACAGTACATTTTTCAAAGTGCAATGTTGATTTATGATCTCTTGGTTTCGGCGTTCCTCATCGGTCACTTATAGTTGCAATTCAGGGGGTTTCCACAAATCTCAGCGGATTTGAGTTGGATAGTGTTACCTTGACGGGAGTTTTAAAAATCGCTCTATGGTGCCCAAGCCTTTGTGGCTTACTTGAAATGGAATTGTCAATGACCTCTACCCCATTCCTGCGTAGTGTGTGGGAAGTTAATTCGGCTCACACATAAACAGAGTTGGCAACCACTGGAGGTTACCTGTTTACAAGCTATAACTAGAAGGCACTGAGTCATACGCCATAACTTCGATAGCAGGCTGAACAGTTTACATTGTATACCCCCTGATCGGTCGGATCTGATTCCGGGGACCTTAACAAAATCCGAACTAGGTCAGTTATTGTACCGAACACTCTTTCCACCTCGTATTTGTAAACGTTTGTCCATCAATTTTTGGCTTGATATCATGCTATACATAGTTTTATGGCGACCCATCTCTGAAATGGTGAAGAATCTCTGAGAAATTCTCGAATCCGGATCTGGATTCAGATGGTTCTTCACAAAAGTCGAATCAATTAGTCCTTCTCACACCACCAACCAAGCACTGGGTTGGCCTCAGTGGTTCGGGTGGGGTTGGCGCTTGGGATTCAAGGGTCCTGAGTTTCAAGCCTCGTGATATTACTTCTACCAGTTGGGTTAGACTCAGAGCTGCCATCCTTCCGAGGTCGGCAAAATGAAGTACCAGCTTGCTGGGGATGATCAAAGTCATTCGAGTATCTGGTCGGAGATGGCGGACCCGTCCAGGATTAGTGCCCCATTAGCCAAGAAACTGCTTCGCATCACGATGCTTAGTGCAGAGATGGTGCCAATGGATGGATGGACAACAAACCGTCCCACAATGTTTGCAGAATCCATCCGATGACCTTTCAGGATATTGTGCGACATAACGATTTTTGGCCTAGTTTTCTCAATAGTGAGAATCACTTTGAAACATTCCGTAGTTCGGATCGGATCTTTCATCAACAAATCAAATCAAATTCAGTTCCTTGTCACTACCCAACTCATCCACCAAGTTTCAACAGATCCGTCCACAACTTTTTGCAGATAACACACAATATATTTAAAAGCCCCAGTCTCTCAATGGTGAAGATTCCTTTAAAAATTCTTCCGAATCGGTCCGGATTCGGATCGTCACCAAAATAAGCATTGCTGTCCTTGGCCGGTCAACTACACACAAAATATTTTCAGAGGACTTGCTTGAAACTGTGGTTAAAAATACGTGTGACAACAGACACAGATAACAGATAAACAGACTGATGGAAAATCATTTCAGAGTGACAACTTGGTCAAACGGACGACCGATTGGAACATACCTCACCAGGCTGCAAATAGTTAAACATTGATGATTTGAATGTATTCCCTTTCAGTATGCTGGATAGGTTGATTGATGCCTTAAACCAGGTTCCAAATAAAAATTTTTTTTTTTTTTTCTCTCACATTAATAATGCAAATAAGTGGTCAATGAAGTCTGACTATGATTACTCCTTCGTCGGTGGTCTCCAGCGTTTTTTATTTTTTTTATTTTTGGGGGAACGCGCACACAACGCACACACAAGCCCAACAAGGGGAGGCCAGTTCGGCAGCACATGGTCTTTTTAACATAAAACTCCATAAAACTTCTTCTCCAACCGGCTGAACGGCGAGGTTTGAAGTTATACAGGTATAATCGGCCTGTCCTTGAAGAACAGTCCCCCAACTCTGCCGTTCAATAGCGTCACATGGTTTGGCACCGATGTATGGATTCCCTTAAACTTTAAAATAATCTTTCCAGAACGGCTCACAATCGAAGGAAACTTCAGCCAATTGTTTCGCTACGCTTCGAGATACAGATTGTTTATGAATAATGAATGGTCACAGGGTGTGGCAGCCATATTGGAGCTTGAACGAAATCTTGAAAGTTCTTTCTCTTGACGGTCCATCAATCGACATTTGATCCAGTAGGCAAGTGGAATATATGTTTTTAATTTCAACTGACTGGACACTTGGTCTTGGCAAGCGAATTATTAAATACTATTGGTCCCAGATTGGCTCAGCGGGGAAAAAAAATAGAGAAAAAGAAAGGGTATATTAGTGCTTAATCTAATCACATTTATAATATCACATTTAATTTGGACACATTTCACATTTTCGTTGTCATTGTCAGCGATTCGCTTTCATTAGTGCTCAGGTCTCGGGGTGGCCCACATTGCGTCGTCTGACTGTTGGGTGCCAGAGTGGGCTTAGAGCTTCACTGCGCTGCCGTCGAGAGCGGCTGATCGCTCAACTCTTAGTCTTTTTTGTTCGCTGCTGATGTATGCCGCTGTGCCTGTTCATTTAGCCTGGCATCTTGGTCCTTCTTCAGTCTCCTGTTGTCTCTTTCGGGTTATCGTTAGATGCAGCTGCCTTGGCACCAATGGACTGGTCTTCCTTTTTCGGGGGTATTTAAAATCAGAAAGTCAAATATTTGCATCAGAAACTTTGTAACGTACACTTGTTCTGTCTTTTGGGTTCTTATTTTGATCGAAACTTTTGTAAACGTCCACTGGTCTGTCTTTGTCTTATTATTGACTCAGTGTGTGATAAAACGAGCTTCAAATGAGCTAAAGAAGCCTCGTCCTTTAATGATGACGTCATAAAAACGAATATTGACGTCATTGTGATGTATTTTCGTTGCGATAAATTATCTGTGCTAATGCCGGTTTGATTCCCGCAACAATATGCAACGCTTGCTAGTTTCGAGTAATGCGTATAGGCGATTTCAAATTCAGCCGGCGATATTATGACGTCAACTTATTTTTCTAGGAAGAATTTCCAAATGGAGATGGTTACTGCCTGCGCGTGGCTCTTCTGCAGTATACATGCAAGTTTCACAAAGACCGCATTGAAAATTGTAGGCTGTGAACAAAAAAGTCCACAAGACAACAACGTGAGTAAGACTTAGAGATCTCCACGAGGATCTAAAATCGCGATTTTATTTTCTTCTCGGTTTTTTTTTAACATTCCAAGGTGTCGCTATGCGTACCTGTGAGACAGTGGCTGATTCGCGATTATGCCTTTAGTTTTGCTCTGGGGATGCGTAGTGTCTCGAGTTAAAGAAGGACAACCAAACATACACGACTACTATAATATTAATTAGAAGAGATTTTTAACGAAGGTATCATGGATTTAATCAAAATTCGGTACAAGTATGTACAATTTGAATAATGATGTGGCCAGGAGGCAATCTGGGACGCATCGAAGGCAGCGTTAAGGGGGGCAGGAAGCCTGATGTTGAGGGATGAGGGAAGCCAGGATAAGTGGAATGAAAGCAGCGAAGGAAAGGGAAGGAGCGTGGGGGAATCTTCCATTGGCACAAATATATATCTGTGCAGAGGCATTGCGTGCTGCCTAAGCAGATCTCCTTGCTTATCTATTTTGTATAAATGTTAGGTACGTTTTGAGAGGCTAATAACACAACGCACAGCAAGGGGAGACTGAGACCAGAGGGACGGGAGAGGGAAAGGGACAAAACAGTGGGGAACAGAGACATGAGGATTGTGGAAGGGGAGGAGATGGGCGGGGAACATGGCGGTAAACAAGATGGTTCCCACAGGGACTTTCGACCTTCATACGACAAGGAACTTTCGGGAGGAAGGCAGGCATTTTGGAATAGTAGGTGGGTTTGGGTTTGGCGAATTAATGGGGATAGAAAGATGTGTGGTTTATGGGGCGGGGACGCTGTTACGAAATATGGGGCGGGACCATTATCGCAGACAGGGCAGGGGGGGGGGGCAAAGACAAGAGGGAGCTAGTTAAAGGACAGAGGAACACCACCAATTGCCTGCGCCGTGAGAGAGTGAGAGGCCAAAGATTCCAGCCTCATCACGGGAGATTGCCAATGATCTAAATGCCTTGGTTCCACAGAGTGGAGCCAGAAAGGTGAGATGCAGGAGCACCAGCTCGAAGTGGAGAGCAGTATTCGCATCAGACCGGACGAAAGCTTTGATGCGGTCAGGAGTTTAGGTGTCCGAGGAAGGACTTGCACGATGGAGGATTCTCAGTCGGCAAGTAGGCTTTTGGAGGCGCAGGTTGAAATGTGGCTTCCCAGGAAAGATGCATGGCAGATCGTGAGACCCCAAAAGCCTTGAATGAAAGGAGTCTTCAGAGGATTGTTGAGAGTAGTATTGTGTGATGTGTTTCGGGGGGGGGGAGGGGTTTCCAACAGTCCTTTCGGGACATAGTGAGGAGTGTGGATTTGTGCCAGATTGATTATCATGTTCCCGTGTATGGACGGTGTTGATTTATCCAGATCATGCAAAGAGCGAAGAGAGAAGCTGCTGCTTGCGCTGTTCTGAGGGATGACAGATGGTAACGTCAGAGGGTGCCGTCATCAGCAAAAGAGATAAAGAGGATTTTCCAGGAGAGTCAGCGAGGATCATGATTTGAAAACCAGAAAGAACAGGGCCAGAACGCTGCCTTGGAACTCCAGCCTGGACACTAATGAGGGAATTTGGAGAGAATTCAATTTAGGAGCCACATGTCGGCTCGCAGAGAGGAAGTCTGCGAGCCATGAGGGAGATGGCATTGATACCTAGGAAGGGAGAGTTTGGTTAGCATGGCAGGGTGCGGCAGACCGCTGTCGAAAGCACGCAATATGTCTGTGGGACTATGGGCTCTGATTTCATGTCTGCGAACTTGAGGATCTCATCCATTGTTGGGAAGAGCAGGAATCGAATGTCCAGAGGTAAAAGTGACTTTTCATCTGAAACTTAATTTGATGATTGGAAATTCAAGTCTCGGAGAAGAGGAAGGATTTGATGTTAGGAAGCGATTATGGATTCCATAACCACGACTGGATGATTGGGGAGAGGCTGACTGGTCTGTAATTGTGGGGATCTGGTTTTTGCACCTTTTTATGCAGAGCGGTAATGTTATGCTGATTTCCAAAGCAGATGGCAGATGACCGTGGAATATGAGAAGATGATAGAAAAGAGAGAGAGTTGAGCAGAGAGGAGAACAGGTTTTTAGGAGCACGTTGGCTGATGCCCATCTGGACGGTTGCAGACTCTTGTTGTCGAGGTTTGACAGCAAGCTCTCCTTTTGTCAGGAGAAAGGACTGGAGTCCAGGCGACAGGTGGGTGCGACTGGGGTAAGGTTGGGTCCAGAAGGGGGATGGGTTTGGACACAGATTTAGACTGACAACACGGACTTTAGGCATTCAGCCTTTTCACGTGTCAGCCGGGCAGCCATTTGAGCTTAATGGATGGATGGAGGCAGGGAAATACATCAGAAACCGACTTAACTGGATGCACACCAAGATTTGAAGGGGAGAAAGGGAGACGGTTTGAAATTCAGACTTGAGATGCGAAAGATGTTAGTTTCCTGGCATCTCGTATGAGAGTTAGACACACTTGTTCCAGCTTTGTGAAGTAACTTTAGATTGCCTTTTGTTGATTTGGATTTGCGCTTCCATGGAGGCAAAAACTGCCTCACACAAGATTCAGTGTACCATGGGCAAGAGGAAGGGATTGTGACAACTGAGATGAGATGGGATAAATTGTGCATGAGAGGAGAGCAATGTTTTGAAAGAAACACGGAATGAGTTAATATCTGAGGAAGTTGGAGATGGAGGCCAGTTTGATGAGTTTGATGGCTGCCTGGAACTCCCTGCAGTCAGACTGAGTGAAGATGCCGGGCTCGTCAGCGCAGCTGAGGTGGATTTCTTCTCGTACATGGCCAGAGAAGGATTGTCTACTTAAGCAAGCACTATGCGTCATATGACCTATTGGGCAGAGGAAAACAGCAGACATTTGTAGGGAAATTGGTCTCTAAAACTCAGAAATAGATGATACTGTTGTTTGAGATCCGAGGTCGGAGTTGACAGATTGTGTCATCAATGAGTCGCAGAAAGTCCTTTGCTGAAGTGGCGTGGCAAGGTGAGAGAGGTACCCACACACAGCTAACTGACATTTGATGAACGATTTGAAGTCGCTAACAGAATTGAGCAATAGAGAGTGGGATGGAAGATAGAAGTTGGGAAATGTTTTTCGTGCGAGCGGGGATGTAAATGGAGCCATCCCTGTTTTGGTGGCATGGACAACCACATATAAATATTGACGTGGTAGGGAGGTAAAGCCGTAACAGAGGTATTACTGGTGGTGTTGAGGAGTGAGAGGCAAGCACATGGAGGTGGGAATAGAGTTTTTGATGAAGAGGAGCAACACCTCACCAGGACGAGGCTCAGGGTCTATCCTAACGAGGAGGCAGTAACCAGGGAGATATACCGAGGTCGTCAGAGTTCTTGACGGAGGAAAGTTTCTGTGAAGCAGATTGATGTTGTCTTTCTCAGTTGGTAACCTGATGGAGAGAACATGTCAGATTAGAGACGCAAGACGGAATGTTTGAGAGTCCACACTCTTACAGAGAGGGAGGGAAGAGGCTTTTGTTTGCGAGGAGGGAGGGGAGGGGAGGATGGATATGAGGGAGGTGAGGAGAGAAGGAATGGAGGAGTTGTTGACAGTGTGTGGGGAGATGCAGAAGAGCATAGGGGAGGGCTTGCGATGAGGAAGGAGGACAAAAGGCTTCAGGTGGTGGTGGATGGCACCTGGGGATTCATAAGAGAGGAGCAGATTGAAGTAAAGATGGAGGGCGTGTAGGAATGAGAAGGGAAGGAAAAAAGGGCTGGTGAAGGAGGCAGCTTTGTGGTGTTTTCGTGGGGGCAATTTGAGAGAGGGGAGATTGGAGGGGAGTAAGGGTGAGAGGGGAGCATTGAGAGAGAGGGTGAGATTGGGGAATTAGGAGAAAGAAAGGTGTCTGAGAGCATTGAAAGAGCGTGTAGAGGGAAGCCTTGGAGGGGAAGAGTGAAGTTTGCTATTTGTAAGGGAGGAGTTGGCTGCATTTGAGAGGAGGGGTGAGAGGGAGGGTGACATATGAGAGCAGCATGGCATGTGGGGAGGAGTGATGAGGGAGAGGTGGGGAAGAGTGGAAGGATGAGATCGTTTGGTAGTGGATGGTGAAGAACTGGAGCGGGCAGGGAGGTAACAGATTTGAAGGGGTTGATAGAGGGGAGGTTGATGAGAGAAAGAAAGAGCTGTTTTTAGATGTATGAGGAGTGTGACTGATTGAGAGTGAGATACTCTCTTTGGTTTTTGAACGGAGCGACAGATGTTTGCACACCACACGGTTGGACACCAGAGGAGGAGCTGTTATTAAGTAAGCAGAGGACAGTGGGAGATGCTACAAGATCGAGGCGGCATGAGGGCAAGATGGGAGCGGAAGGAGCAGGTTTAACAGGTTGCAGAATTTTAGGAAGGGAGGTCGATTTAAGGTGCTGGAATCGGCACTGAAGTTGCAAAAATTTAGGACAATTTTTATGGAATATGAATCCATTGAAAAATGAATGTTATTTTTTTTAAGTCAGAAGATACGTTTTAAAGACTTATAGGGGAGGGGTGAATAAAGGTGGGTTACGAGAATGGAGAAAGATGATGTTTTAACAGTTGGACGTTTTTCCTACAATGGGATGAAAGAAGGACGAATTTGCAAGAGGAGTTGATTTAAGAAAGAAGAAGAAAAGACGTAGGAATGTTATTGATGGAATACAATTGAACACAGTGTTGAAAGCGGAAGTGAAACATTGGTTATAAAGAGTTTTTTTTTTTTGAAGATTAAGGTAAAGGGGGGGGGGTGAGCAGAAGAAAGAGAAGGGTTGAAGAAAGAAGAAAAAGATTTACGAAGTGACGTGTGAGATACCCGCACATCAAGTGGATTTGAAAGAGGTGGATGGCAAGGTGTTAAGGGAAGAGGAAAAGGATGTAAAGGAAGTCACGTGGTCGTATGCGGAGGAAGTGTGAGAAGGGAACTTATTGATATATTATTTCAAACATTTTTAAGACATGAACAGAGAGGATATAGTGGGAGGGACTTGGAAGAGTGGTGGAGATTTTGGTGTTCATAAAAAGAAGAGAAGAAGGAGACGTACAGGGAGTCCATGGTGGGTAAAAGGCGAGGTGTAACGGTGAGAGAGGAAAATATTTTTTTGTACTAGATACAATAAACACGATTGCACCACAATTGAGAAATTTGTACTGCCTCAAGGAACCCTAACGGTGAAAGTCGACAAATACTCACAAAATTTGCACAATATTTAAAACTAAATGAACGACAACATTCACACGGAGTTAACAAAAATAACAGTAGAAATGGACAAAATTAGACTGGGAAATATTATCTTTGAGAAGTTGGCTGAGGAACTGCAGCACAACCACCGGAACTCAGAACCGGAACCGGGACTTTACAGTGAGATACAAGTATTTTAATGTATATGTATTCACTACATTTCATGATAAAAATCAAATCGTTTGTATTAACGTCGATTGCCCCACACGTCCATTTTTTGTACATTCATACATATTTGTACATTCATATCCTTTAAATTTGTATGGACTTTTGTTAAAACATCTTTTTATTCACCAAGATATGCAACAATGTAAAACATGTTACAAAATAATAATGAAATGTAAATTGTAAAAGTACAAAGTTAATATGTTGGTGAGTTTTACCGAACTATTCCATCTTCCATGTGCTTTTTCCACAGACACTTAATCAAATTTGCAATGAAAGCAACTGACATGTTTTAGAAACGATCTACGTCCTCCGAGCGATTAGTCTGATGAACGTCATTAAAGGGATTTCCGACTGCTGCCTTGGTTTTATTCGTTGGTACCTGTATCGCCTTTACTTTTTCAAATAGTTCGTAATATTCAACAACGGGATAAAAGCATCCTAGGATTAAGTCTGAATTGGGGGGGGGGTACTCTTCATTGAGCTGTGACGTAATATATTTGTAGGGCGGGCGATCTGTTGAGATTTACAGAGCATTAGGACAGGGGGTGGTGGTGTCACATTTGGGAACAATGATATTATTGTAATTTGTTGAATGGCAGCTTCGCAACAAGTGTCGCTGCTGGAAATTGAGGAGATCTCATATTCCTTCAGTCACGAGTGAAGAGAAGCTGCTTGCGGATAACTGTGTGTGAGTTATACTGTGTTGTGGGTAATACCTGGTGTGAGTTATACATGTGTGTGGGTATATTACTGTGTTGTGGTTATACTGTGTGGCGTACTATACTGTGTTGTGGGTCTATACCTGTGTGTGGGTTATACCTGTGTGTGGCGTTAATACCTGTGTGTGGGTTATAGCCTGTGTGCGGTTATATACCTGTGTGGGTTATACCGTGTGGTATATACTGTGTGGGCGTATATACCTAGTGTGCCGGGTATTACCCTGGTATAGGCTTTTACTGTGTGTGGTTATACCTGTTTTGACTGGTTATACATTGTGTGTGGGTTATACCTGTGCGTGGGTTACCTGTGGTCGGGCTTATACCTGTGTGCGGGTTATACCTGTGTGCGGGTATAACCTGTGCTGCGGGTTATACCTGTTCTGTGCGGGTTCTACGTGTGCGGGTTAATATACCTGTGGTGCGGTTTATACTGTGTGCGGTTATACTTGTGTGCGGGTTATACCTGTTGTGCGGGTTAATTACCTGTGGCGGGTTATCTTCCTGTGTGCGGGTTTTACCTGTGTGCGGTAACCGTGTGCGGGTTTATACCATGTTGGTGGTTATACATGTGTGTGGTTGATACTGTGTGTGGGTTATACTGTGTGCGGGTTATACCTGATGTGCGGGTATGACCTGTGTGCGGTCTATACCTGTATGCGGGTTATACCTTGTGTGCGGGTATAGCTGTGTGCGGGCTATATACCTGTGTGCGGGATATACCTGTGTGTCGGGTTATACCTGTGTGGGTTATACCTGTGTGCGGGTTACCTGTGTGCGGGTTAGTACCTGTGTCGAGGGTTATCACTGTGTGGCGAGGTTTTACCTGTGTGCGGGTTTTAATGTGTTGCGGGTCTTTACCTAGTCGTGCGGTCTATCCTGTGTGCGGTATTATACCTGTGTGTAGTATACTGTGTTTGAAGATTTTTCTGGAGCTTTTTCTCCACGGTGCGGGAGTATACAAAGGGATGGCGGAGATATTTGAGTGAAAAATCGATACTCTGACAAGAAAATGTCATTTATTTAGGAAACTAATATGTATTCATCAATGCTTAATGACGTGTTCATTGTAAAGAGAACAGGTGTTTCTGTCCGAGCAAACATACACAAGGTCTCGTACAACTGAGGGGAACTTCATCACGATGCTTCTTCTTCAGTCCCATGTACGAGGACTCCTCTTGTCCCTGTGGGAGAAAACATAAACAATCAATGATTGATAATTATAATGAGTTGTGTTGTACTCCACTTTAAATTGTTATTTTATCTTACAACCTGCTCGTGATTATGTTCGTCGTTAAGATCATTTAATCAGTGAATGAATGATGGTAATTTAGATAAATAATTCCACCAGATCACTGAATTCATGAGCTACCACATCCGGTTGGGATCGACGTTCCCTTGTTTAGAAAAAACAGCATATTAGCTTTAATTTTGTTTGGTTGAAATTATATCATCATTTTTGATAGTAACCTCAAGGGCGTAAGCCAGAGGCTCCAAAAAAGCGCGATGAGAGGAAAAGAGCTGTGAACTTGGTTGATGTGACGGTGCGGTGCCGCAATAGAAAGTAAATAGATAAATTTTCTTTTCTGTAGTATATAGTGTGTGGGGGGGGGAAAAAACAGAAAGTATTTGTCTTTTAGGTATTGTGTAGGAGTGGAGATAAGAGTTATTCAGAGCCTATGCGGGTCTG
>CM068965.1:17665870-17686682 GCA_035128595.1 Eptatretus atami
ATTTTTCCCTTCATGTTGTGTCCTCGTCTGTTCTGTGTTCTCGTTCTTCTACAAACCTTGACCATGTATTAAAATAATGATATACAGTCCCAAGAGAGAATGATGTATTTGTGAGGGGAGAGAAATGGGGTGGAGCTAATTATCACGTTAATTGTAGTTAACTCCTCCCCTTTCTCTGTTGAAGTGCTGATGGTCACAAGAAGAGAATGAAAGTGGGAATGAATCACTAATTTAAACACAAAATTAACGATGTACGTGGGAATGAAGAGAAATGAAAACAAATAGGATTTTAACTCTAATCTCTTGTCTCTGTGGATTGGATTTGTCTCTGTGTTGTGTTGTTGTTGTGTCTGTGTTGTCTCCATGTTTGTGTCTGTGTTTGTCTCCGTGTTGTGTCTGTTATGTCTGTGTTTTGTCTGTGTTGTGTCTGTGTTGTCTCCGTGTTGTGTCTGTTTTTGTCTGTGTTGTGTCTGTGTTTGTCTGTGTTTTGTCTGTGTTGTGTTTGTGTTGTCTCCGTGTTGTCTCCGTGTTGTCTCCGTGTTGTGTCTGTGTTGTGTCTGTGTTGTGTCTGTGTTTTGTCTGTGTTGTCTCCGTGTTGTCTCCGTGTTGTGTCTGTGTTGTCTCCGTTGTGTCTGTTATGTCTTCTGTTTTGTCTGTGTTGTCTCGTGTTGTCTCCGTGTTGTCTCCGTGTTGTGTCTGTGTTGTGTCTGTGTTGTGTCGTGTTTTGTCTGTGTTGTCTCCGTGTTGTCTCCGTGTTGTCTCCGTGTTGTGTCCGTGTTGTCTCCGTGTTGTGTCTGTTATGTCTGTTTGTCTGTTTTGTCTGTGTTGTCTCATGTTGTCTCTGTGTGTGTCTGTGTTGTCTCCGTGTTGTGTCTGTTATGTCTCTGTTTGTCTGTTTTGTCTGTGTTGTCTCGTGTTGTCTCCGTGTTGTGTCTGTGTTGTGTCTGTGTTGTGTCTGTGTTGTGTCTGTGTTGTGTCTGGTTATGTCTGTGTTTTGTTTGGTGTAGTCTCTGTGTTGTATCTGTGTTGTTGCCTGTGTTGCCTCTGTGTTGTGTGTGTAGTCTCTGTGTTGTTCTGTGTTGTCTCCGTGTTGTGTCTGTGTTGTCTCCGTGTTGTGTCTGTGTTGTCTCTGTGTTGCGTCTGTGTTGTCTCTGTTTTCTATGTGTTGTCTCTGTGTTGTATCTGTGTCTGTGTTGTCTCTGTGGTGTGTCTGTGTTGTGTTGTCTTTGTGGTGTGTCTGTGTTCTGTTGTCTTTGTGGTGGGTCTGTGTGTGTCTGTGGTGGGTCTGTGTTGTGTGTCTCTGTGGTGTGTCTGTGTTGTGCTGTCTCTGTGGTGTGTCTGTGTGGTGTGTCTGTGTTGTGTTGTCTCTGTGTGGGGTCTGTGTTGTGTTGTCTCTGTGGTGTGTCTGTGTTGTTTGTCTCTGTGGTGTGTCTGTGTTGTGTTGTCTATTGTGGTGTGTCTGTGTTGTGTTGTCTCTGTGGTTGTGTCTTGTGTTGTGTTGTCTCTGTGGTGTGTCTCTGTGTTGTGTTGTCTCTGTGGTGTGTCTGTGTTGTGTTGTCTCTTTGGTGTGTCTGTGTGGTGTGTCTGTGTGTGTTGTCTCTGTGGTGTGTCTGTGTTGTGTTTGTCTCTGTGGTGTGTCTGTGTTGTGTTGTCTATGTGGTGTGTCTGTGTTTGTGTTGTCTCTTGTTGTGTCTGTGTTGTGTTGTCTCTGTGGTGGTCTTGTTGTGTGTCTCCTGTTGTTCTGTGTTGTGTCTGTGTTTTGTCTGTGTTGTCTCCGTGTTGTCTCCGTGTTGTGTCTGTGTTGTCTCCGTGTTGTGTCTGTTATGTCTCTGTTTTGTCTGTTTTGTCTGTGTTGTCTCCGTGTGTTTCTCCGTGTTGTTGTCTGTGTTGTGTCTGTGTTTTGTCTGTGTTGTCTCCGTGTTGTCTCCGTGTTGTGTCTGTGTTGTCTCCGTGTTGTGTCTGTTATGTCTCTGTTTTGTCTGTTTGTCTGTGTTGTCTCCGTGTTGTCCCCGTGTTGTGTCTGTGTTGTCTCCGTGTTGTGTCTGTTATGTCTCTGTTTTGTCTTTTTGTCTGTGTTGTCTCCGTGTTGTCTCCGTGTTGTGTCTGTGTTGTGTCTGTGTTGTGTCTGTGTTATGTCTGTGTTTTGTTTGTGTAGTCTCTGTGTTGTATCTGGTTGTGCCTGTGTTGCCTCTGTGTTGTGTCTGTGTAGTCTCTGTGTTGTGTCTGTGTTGTCTCCGTTTGTGTCTGTGTGTGTGTCTTCCCGTTGTGTCTGTGTTGTCTCTGTGTTGCGTCTGTGTTGTCTCTGTTTTCTATGTGTTGTCTCTGTGTTGTATCTGTGTCTGTGTTGTCTCTGTGGTGTGTCTGTGTTGTGTTGTCTCTGGTGTGTGTCTGTGTTGTGTTGTCTATGTGTGTGTCTGTGTTGTGTTGTCTCTGTGGTGTGTCTGTGTTGTGTTGTCTCTGTGGTGTGTCTGTGTTGTGTTGTCTCTGTGGTGTGTCTGTGTTGTGTTGTCTTTGTGGTGTGTCTGTTTGTGTGTCTTGTTGGTGTGTCTGTGTTTGTGTTTGTGTTGTTGTGTTGTGTCTGTGTGTGTTGGTCTGTGTTGTCTCTGTGGTGTGTCTGTGTTGTCTCCGAGTTGTCTCCGAGTTGTCTCCGTGTTGTGTCTGTGGTGTGTCTGTGTTGTGTTGTCTCTGTGGTGTGTCTGTGTTGTGTTGTCTCTGTGGTGTGTCTGTGTTGTGTTGTGTATGTGGTTGTCTGTGTTGTGTTGTCTCTGTGGTGTGTCTGTGTTGTGTTGTTGCTTTCTGTGGTGTGTGTTGTTTTGTGTTTGTCTCTGTGGTGTGTCTGTGTTGTGTTGTCTATGTGGTGTGTCTGTGTTGTGTGTGTCTCTGTGGTTGTGTCTGTGGTTGTGTTGTCTCTGTGGTGTGTTGTGTTGTCTCTGTGTGTGTCTGTGTTGTGTTGTCTCTGTGGTGTGTCTGTGTTGTGTTTGTCTTGTGTGTTGTCTGTGTTGTTTGTTCTTTGTGTGTGTCTGTGTTGTTGTGTCTGTGTTGCTGTTGTTTCCGTTTGGGTCTGTGTTGTCTTCTGTGGTGTGTCTGTGTTGTCTCGAGTTGTCTCCGAGTTGTCTTCCGAGTTGTCTCGTGTGTGTCTGTGGTGTTGTCTGTGTTATGTTGTGTCTGTGTTGTGTTGTCTCTGTGGTGTGTCTGTGTTGTTTGTCTCTGTGGTGTGTCTGTGTTGTGTTGTCTTGTTGGTGTGTCTGTGTTGTGTTGTCTTTGTGGGTGTCTGTGTTGTGTTGTCTCTGTGGTGTGTCTGTGTTGTGTTGTCTCTGTGGTGTGTCTGTGTTGTGTTGTCTCTTGGTGTGTCTGTGTTTGTGTGTCTCTGTGTGTGTGTCTGTGTTGTGTTTGTCTCTTGGTGTTGTGTGTGTGTTGTCTCTGTGGTGGTGTCTTGTGTTGTGTGTCTTTGTGGTGTGTCTGTTTGTGTTGTCTTGTGGTGTTGTTCTTGTGTTGTGTTGTGTCGTTGTTGTTGTTGTTTCTTGTGTTGTGTCTGTGTGTCTCTGTGTTGTCTCCGATGTTGTTCTCCGTGTTGTGTCTGTGTTGTTCTCCGTGTTGTGTCTGTTATGTCTCTTTTTGTCTGTTTTGTCTTTTTGTTTTGTCTCGTGTTGTCTCCGTTTGTTGTCTCCGTGTTGTGTCTGTGTTGTGTCTGTGTGTGTGTCTGTGTTTGTCTGTGTTTTGTTTGTGTGGCTCCGTTGTTGTCTCCGTGTTGTGTCTGTGTTTGTGTCTGTGTTGTGTCTGTGTTATGTCGTGTTTTGTTTGTTGTAGTCTCTGTGTTGTATCTGTGTTGTGTCTGTGTAGTCTTGTGTTGTGTCTGTGTTGTCTCCGTGTTGTGTCTGTGTTGTCGTCCTGTTGGTCTGTGTTTCTCTGTTCTATGTGTTGTCTCTGTGTTGATCTGTGTCTGTGTTTGTCTCTGTGGTGTGTCTGTGTTGTGTTGTCTCTGTGTGTGTGTTCTGTGTTGTGTTGGCTTGTGGTTGTGTCTGTGTTGTGTTGTCTCTGTGGTGTGTCTGTGTTGTGTTGTCTCTGTGGTGGTCTGTGTTGTGTGTCTCTGTGGTGTCTGTGTTGTGTTGTCTTTGTGTGTGTCTGTGTTGTGTTGTCTTTGTGGTGTGTCTGTTTGTGTGTTCTGTGTTGTGTTGTTCTGTGTGTGTCTGTGTTGTTCTGTGGTCTGTGGTGTTGTCTCCGAGTGTCTCCGTGTTGTTGTCTGTGGTGTGTCTGTGTTGTGTTGTCTCTGTGTGTGTCTGTGTGTGTGTCTCTGTGGTGTGTCTGTGTTGTGTGTCTCTGTGTGTGTCTGTGTTGTGTTGTCTTTGTGGTGTGTCTGTGTTGTGTGTTCTCTGTGGTGTGTCTGTGTTGTGTTGTCTCTGTGTGTGTCTGTGTTGTGTTGTCTTGCTGGTGTGTCTGTGTTGGTTGTCTCTGTGGTGTGTCTGTGTTGTGTTGTTCTTGTGTGTGTCTGTGTTGTGTTGTCTCTTGTGGTGTGTCTGTGTTGTGTTGTCTCTGTGGTGTTGTTGTGTTGTCTCTGTGGTGTGTCTGTGTTGTGTTGTCTCTGTGGTGTGTCTGTGTGTGTTGTCTTTGTGGTGTGTCTGTGTTGTTGTTGTCTGTTTGTGTGTGTCTTGTGTTGTGTTGTGTCTGTGTTGTGTTGTTTCTGTGTTGTGTCTGTGTTGTCTCTGTGGTGTTTCTGTGTTGTCTCCGTTGTCTCCGAGTTGTCTCCGTGTGTGTCTGTGGTGTGTCTGTGTTGTGTTGTCTCTGTGCTGTGTGTCTGTGTTGTGTTGTCTTGTGGTGTGTCTGTGTTGTGTTGTCTGTTGTGGTGTGTCTGTGTTGTGTTGTCTTGTGGTGTTGTCTGTTGTTTGTGTTGTGTCTGTGTCTGTTCTGTGTGTGTGTTGTCTTCTGTGTGTTGTGTCTGTGTTGTGTTGTCTCTGTGGTGTGTCTGTGTTGTTGTCTCTGTGTGTGTCTGTTTGTGTTGTCTCTGTGGTGTGTCTGTGTTGTGTGTCTTTTGGTGTGTCTGTGTTTGTGTTGTGTCTGTGTTGTGTGTTCTGTGTGTGTCTGTGTTGTCTCTGTGTTGTCTCGGTTGTCTCCGTGTTGTCTCTGTGTTGTTGTTGTGTCTGGGTTGTCTCTGTGTGTGTCTGTGTTGTCTCGGTTGTCTCGTGTTTGTCTGTGTTTGTGTCTGTGGTGTGTCTTGTGTTTGTTGTCTCTGTGCGTGTGTCTGTTTGTGTTGTCTCTGTTGGTGTTGTGTCTGTGTTGTGTTGTGTTGTTGGTGTGTCTGTGTTGTGTTGTCTCTGTGGTGTGTCGTGTTGTGTTGTTTCTGTGTGTGTTTGTGTGTGTGTCTCGTGTGTGTCTGTGTTGTGTTGTCTTGTGGTGTGTCTGTGTTGTTTGTCTCTGTGGTGTGTTTGTGTTTGTGTTGTCTCTGTGGTGTGTTGTGTGTCTTGTGTTGTGTCTGTGTTGGGTTCTCTGTGGTGTGTCGTGGTTGTGTGTCTTTGTGGTGTGTTCTGTGTTGTGTTGTCTTTGGTGTGTCTGTGTTTGTGTTGTGTCTGTGTTGTGTTGTTTCCTGTGTTGTGTCTTGTTGTCTCTGTGTTGTCTGTGTTGTCTCCGGTTGTCTCCGGTGTTGTGTCTTGGTGTGTCTTGTGTTGTGTTGTTCTGTTTGTGTTGTCTCTGTGTGTGTCTGTGTTGTGGTTGTCTCTGTGTGTGTGTCTGTGTTTGTGTTGTCTGTGGTGTGTCTGTGTTGTGTGTCTTTGTGGTGTGTCTGTGTTGTGTTGTCTCTGTGGTTGTCTGTGTTGTGTTGTCTCGTGGTGTGTCTGTGTTGTGTGTTCTGTGTGTGTTCTGTTTGGTTGTCTCTGGGTGTGTCTGTGTTGTGTTGTCTCTGTGGTGTGTCTTGTGTTGTGTTGTCTCTGTGGGTGTGTGTGTTGTGTTGTCTCTGTGGTGTGTCTGTGTTTGTTTCTTGTGTTGTGTTCTGTGTGTGTTGTCTTGTGGTGTGTCTGTGTTGTGTTGTGTCTGTGTTGTGTTGTTTTCCGTGTTGTGTCTGTGTTGTCTCTGTGTTGTCTCCGGTTGTCTTCCGTGTTGTGTCTGTGTGTTGGCTCCGTGTTGTGTCTGTTTGTCTCTGTTTGTCTGTTTTGTCTGTTTTGTCGTGTGTGTCTCCGTGTTGTCTCCGTTGTTGTCTCCGTGTTGTGTCTGTGTTGTGTCTGTGTTGTGTCTGTTTGTGTCTGTGTTGTCTGTGTTTGTTTTGTGTCTCCGTTGTTGTCTCGTGTGTGCGTCTGTGTTGTGTCTGTTGTTTGTCTGTGTTTTGTTGTGTGTTCTCTGTGTTGTTCTGTGTTGTGCCTGTTGTTGCTGTCTGTGTTGTGTCTGTGTGTCTTTGTGTTGTGTCTGTGTTGTCTGCTGTTTGTGTCTGTGTTGTCTGCTGTTGGTCTTGTTGTCTCTGTTTTCTTGTGTTGTCTCTGTGTTGTTCTGTTGTCTGTGTGTCTCTGTGGTGTGTCTGTGTTTGTGTTGTCTCTGTGGTGTGTCTGTGTTGTGTTTCTTGTGGTGTGTCTGTGTGTTGTTTGTCTCTGTGGTTGTGTCTTGTGTTGTGTTGTCTCTTGGTGTGTCTGTGTTGTGTTGTCTCTGTTGGTGTGTCTGTGTTGTGTTGTCTGTTGTGTTGTCTGTGTTGTGTTGTCTTTGTGGTGTGTCTGCTGTTGTTTTTGTGTCTGTGTTGTGTTGTTTTCCTGTGTGTGTCTGTGTTGTCTCTGTTGGTCTGTGGTGTTGTCTCCGGTGGTCTCGTGTTTGTGTCTGTGGTGTGTCTGTGTTGTTGTCTCTGTGGTGTGCTGTGTTTTGTTGTCTCTGTGGTGTCTGTGTTTTGTGTCTCTGTGGTGTGTCTGTGTTGTGTTGTCTTTGTGGTGTGTCTGTGTTGTGTTGTCTCTGTGGGTGTTGTTGTGTTGTGTTGTTCTTGTGTGTGTTCTGTGTTGTGTTTGTCTCTGTGGTGTGTCTGTGTTGTGTTGTGTCTCTGTGGTGTGTCTTGTTGTGTTGTCTCGTGTGGTGTGTCTGTGTTTGTTGTCTTTGTGGTGTGTCTGTGTGTGTTGTCTCTGTGGTGTGTCTGTGTTGTGTTGTTTTCTGTGGTGTGTCTGTGTTGTGTTGTCTCGTGGTGTTCTGTGTTGTGTTGTCCTCTGTGGTGTGTCTGTGTTGTGTTGTCTTGTGTGTCTGTCTGTGTTGTTGTTGTCTCTGTGGTGTGTCTGTTTGTGTTTGTCTCTGTGGTGTGTTTGTGTTGTCTCTGTGGTGTGTCTGTGTTGTGTTGTCTTTGTGGTGTGTCTGTGTTGTGTGTCTTTGTGGTGTGTCTGTGTTGTGTGTGTCTGTGTGTTTGTTTCCATGTGTTTGTCTGTGTTGTCTTCTTGGTGTGTCTGTGTTGTCTGGTTGTCTCCGGTTTGTCTCCGGTTGTCTCCGTGTTGTGTCTGTGGTTTGTCTTGTTGTGTTGTCTCTGTGTTGTGTTCTCTGTGGTGTGGTCTGTGTTGTGTTGTCTTTGTGGTGTGTCTGTGTTGTGTTGTCTCTGTGGTGTGTCTTGTTGTGTTGTTCTTCGTGTTGTGTCTGTTTGTCTGTGTTTTGTCTGTGTTGTCTGTGTTTCTGTTGTGTGTCTGTGTGTCTGGTGGTCTGTTTGTCTCGTTTGTCTGTTTGTCTGTTGTTCTCCGTGTTGTCTCCGTGTTGTGTCTGTGTTTGTCTGTGTTTTGTCTGTGTGTTGTCTTCGTGTTGTCTCCGTGTTGTGTCTGTTGTTGTCTCCGTGTTGTGTCTGTTTTCTCTGTGTTTGTCTGTTTTGTCTGGTGTTGTCTCCGTGTTGTCTCCGTGTTGTGTCTGTGTTGTCTCCGTTGTTGTGTCTGTTATGTCTCTGTTTTGTCTGTTTTGTCTGTGTTTGTCTCCGTGTTGTCTCGTGTTGTGTCTGTGTTGTGTCTGTGTTTTGCTGTGTTTTTTGTTGTCTCTGTGTTGTATCTGTGTTGTGCTGTTGCTCTGTGTGTGTCTGTGTGTCTCTGTGTTGGTCTTGTGTCTGTGTTGTGTCTGTGTGTCTCCCTGTTGTGTCTGTGTGTCTCTGTGTGCGTCTGTGTTGTCTCTGTTTTCTATTGTTGTCTCTGTGTTGTTCTGTGTCTGTGTTGTCTCTGTGGTGTGTCTGTGTTGTTGTTGTCTCTGTGTGTGTCTGTGTTGTTGTCTTGTGTGTGTCTGTGTTGTGTTGTCTCTTGTGTTTCTGTGTTGTGTTGTCTCTGTGGTTGTGTCTGTGTTGTGTTGTCTCTGGTGTCTTGGTTGGCGTGTGTGTTGTGTTGTCTTTTGTGGTGTGTCTGTGTTGTGTTTCTTGTGTGTGTCTGTGTTGGTGTTGTGTCTGGTGTTGTTGTTGTCTGTGTTGTGTTGTGCTGTGTTGTCTCTGTGGTGTGTCTGTGTTGTCTCGCGGTTGTCTCCGAGTTTGTGTCTCCGTGTTGTGTCTGTGGTGGTCTGTGTTGTGTTGTCTCTGTGGTGTGTCTGTGTTGTTGTTGTCTCGTGGTTGTCTGTGTTGTGTTGTGTTGTGGTGTGTCTGTGTTGTTTGTCTTGTGGTGTGTCTGTGTTGTGTTGTTCTGTGGTGGTTTTGTGTTGTGTGTCTCTGTGTGTGTCTGTGTTGTGTTGTCTTGTTTGTGTGTCTGTGTGTGTTGTCTCTTGTGGTGTGTCGTGTGTTGTGTTTGTCTCTTGTGGTGTGTTGTGTGTCTCTTGTGGTGTGTCTGTGTTGTGTTGTTCTCTGTGGTGGTTGTCTGTGTTGTGTTGTCTTTGTGGTGTGTCTGTGTTGTGTTGTCTTTTGTGGTGTGTCTTGTTTGTTCTTGTGTCTGTGTTGTTGTGTTTCCATGTGTTGTGTCTGTGTGTGTCTCTGTGGTGTGTCTGTGTTGTCTCCGATTGTCTCCGAGTTGTCTCCAGTTGTCTCCGTGTTGTGTCTGTGGTGTTGTCTGTGTTGTGTTGGTCTGTGTTGTGTGTCTCTGTGGTGTGTCTGTGTTGTGTTGTTCTGTGTTGTCTTGTGTGTGTTGTCTATGTGGTGTGTCTGTGTTGTGTTGTCTTTGTGGTGTGTCTGTGTTGTGTTGTCTCTGTGTGTGTCTGTGTTGTGTTGTCTCTGTGGTGTGTCTGTGTTGTGTTGTCTCTGTGGTTGTGTCGTGTGGTGTTGTCTCTGTGGTGTGTCTGTGTTGGTTGTCTTCTGTGTGTTGTGTGTGTTGTGTTTGTCTCTGTGGTGTGTCTGTGTTGTGTTGCTTTGTGGTGTGTCTGGTGTTGTGTTGTCTTGTGGTGTATCTGTGTTGTGTTTGTGTCTGTGTTGTGTTGTTTCCATGTGTTGTGGTCTGTGTTGTCTCTGCTGTTGTTCTCCGGTTGTCTCCGTGTTGTGTCTGTGTTTGTCTCCGTTGTGTGTTTCTGTTATGTCTCTGTTTTGTCTTTTGTCTGTTGTCTGTGTTGTCTCGTGTTGTCTCCGTGTTGTCTCCGTGTTGTCTGTGTTGTGTCTGTGTTGTGTCTGTGTTATGTCTGTTGTTTTGTTGTGTGTGGTCTCCGTGTTGTCTCCGTGTTGTGTTGTCTGTGTTGTGTCTGTGTTGTGTCTGTGTTTGTCTTGTGTTTTGTTTGTGTAGTCTCTGTGTTGTTCTGTGTTGGTCTGTGTGTCTTTGTGTTGTGTCTGTGTTGTCTCCGTGTTGTGTCTGTGTTGTCTCCTTGTTGCGTTCTGTGTTGTCTCTGTTTCTATGTGTTGTCTCTGTGTTGTATCTGTGTCTGTGTTGTCTCTGTGGTGTGTCTGTGTTGTGTTGTCTCTGTGGGTGTGTCTGTGTTGTGTTGTCTATGTGGTGTGTCTTGTGTTGTGTTGTCTCTGTGGTGTGTCTGTGTTGTGTTGTCTCTGTGGTGTGTCTGTTTTTGTTGTCTCTGTGGTGTGTCTGTGTTGTGTTGTCTTTGTGCGTGTGTCTGTGTTGTGTTGTCTTTTGGTGTGTCTGTGTTCGTGTTGTGTCTGTGTTGTGTTGTTTCTCAGTGTTGTGTGTTGTGTCTCTTGTGTCTTGTGTTGTCTCCCGAGTTGTCTCCGTGTTGTGTCTTGTGTCTGTTGTTGTGTGTGTCTCTGTGTGTGTGTCTGTGTGTGTCTGTGTTTGTCTCTGTGTGTGTGTCGGTGTTGTGTTGTCTCTGTGGCTCTTGTGTCTGTGTTGTGTTGTCTTGTGTGGTGTGTCTGTGTGTGTTGTCTCTGTTGGTGTGTCTGTTTGTTTGTCTCTGTGGTGTGTCGTGCTTGTGTTGTCTCCTGTGGAGTGTCTGTGTTGTATCTCCTCTCTTTTTGTCTCTGTGGTGTGTCTGTGTTGTGTTGTCTCTGTGGTGTGTCTGTGTTGTGTTGTCTCTGTGGTGTGTGTGTTGTGTTGTCTCTGTGGTGTGTCTGTGTTGTGTTGTCTTTGTGGTGTGTCTGTGTTGTGGTCTGTGTGTGTTCTCTGTGTGGTGGTGTCGTGTGTGTGTGTGTCTGTGTGTGTCTGTGTCTGTGTGTGTGTCTGTGTGTGTCTGTGTGTGTCTGTGTGTGTGTGTCTGTGTGTGTCTGTGTGTGTGTCTGTGTGTGTGTCGTGTGGTTGTCTGTGGTGTGGTCTGTGGTGTCTGTGTGTGTGTCTGTGTTGTGTCTGTGTGTGTCTGTTGTTCTGTTGTGTGTGTGTGTCTGTGTCTGTGTGTGTGTCTGTGTCTGTGTGTCTGTCTGTGTGTGTGTGTGTGTGGCGTGTGTCTGTGTGTGTCTGTGTCTGTGTGTGTCTGTGTGTCTGTGTGTGTCTGTGTGTGTCTGTGTCTTGTGTGTCTGTGTCGTGTTGTGTCTGTGTGTTTTGTGTGTCCTTTGTGTGTGTGTGTGTGTGTGTGTCTGTGTGTGTTTGTGTCTGTGTGTGTCTGTGTTGTGTGTTCTGTGTCTGTGTGTCTGTGTGTGTCTGTGTTGTGTGTCTGTGTGTGTGTGTCTGTGTGTGTCTGTGTGTGTGTGTGTGTGTGTCTGTTGTGTGTGTGTGTCTGTGTGTCTGTGTGTGTGTGTGTCCGTGTGTCTGTGTGTGTCTGTGTCTGTGTGTTGTGTCTGTGTTGTCTCCGTGTTGTGTCTGTTATGTCTCTGTTTTGTCTGTTTTGTCTGTTTTGTCTGTGTTGTCTCCGTGTTGTCTCCGTGTTGTCTCCGTGTTGTGTCTGTGTTGTGTCTGTGTTGTGTCTGTGCAGGAGAGAGATGTTTGTTTCTCTGTGGTGTGTTGTGTTTGTTTGTCTTGTGTGTGTGTCTGTGTGTTGTTCTTGGGTGTTCTGTGTTGTGTTGTCTTGTGTTGGTGTTGTGCTGTTGTTTGTGTTGTTTGTCGGTTGTCTCGTTGTGTTGGTGTTTGTTGGTGTGTTGTTATCTCTTTTTGTCTTGTTTGTCTCTGTTTGCTCGTGTGTCTCCGTGTGTGTCTGTGTGTGTCTCGTGTTGTTTGTCTTTGCTTGTGTCTCGTGTGTCTGTGTGGTCTCCTCTGTTGTATTCCTGTTGTTTTGTCTGTGTTTGCTCCGTGTTGTCTCCGTTGTTCTGTCTCCGTGTCTGTTCTGTTGTTGTTTGTAGTGTTCGTGTCTCGTGATTGTGCGTTGTGTGTTTATGTCTGTGTTTGTTTGTGAGTCTCCTGGTTTATCTGTGTTGTGTCCTGTGTTTGTGTTAGTGTTGTGTTTGTCTGTGTAGTCTCTGTGTTGTGTCATGTGTTGTGCCTGTGTTGTGCCTCTGTGTTGTTCTAGTCTATGTTGTGTCTGTGTGCTCGTGGTGTCTTGTGTTGTCCGGCGTCTGGTGTTGTCTCTGTTTCTATGTGTGTGTTCGTGTGTGTATCTGTGTTCATGGTTCTTCTGTGGTGGTGTCTGTGTGTTGTCTCTTGGTGTGTTGTTGTTGTGTTGTCTATGTGGTGTGTCTGGTGTTGTGTGATCTTGTGGTGTGTCTGTGGTGTGTGTTCCCTGTGTGGTGTGTCTTGTTGTGTTTCTTGTGGTGTGTCTGTGTTGTGTTGTTCTTTGTGGTGTGTCTGTGTGTGTTTGTCTTTGTGTGTGTCTGTGTTGTGTTGTGTCTGTGTTGTGTTGTTTCCATGTGTTGTGTCTGGTGTGTCTCTGTGGTCTGTGGTGTTGTCTCCGAGTGGTCTCCGTGGTTGTGTCCTGTGGTGTGTCTGTTTGTGGTGTCGTCTGTGGTGTGTCTGTGTTGTGTTGCTCTGTGTGTGTCCTGTGTTTGTTGTCTCTGATGTGTGTCTGTGTTGTTTGTCTTTGTGGGTGTCTGTGTGTGTTTTCTGTGGGTGTTTATTCTGTGGTTGTGTTGTGTCTCGTGGTGTGTCTGTGTTGTGTTGTTCTGTATGTGGTGTTCTGTGTTGTGTTGTCTGTGGGTGTGTGTTTCTGTGTTGTTGTGGTCTCTGTGTGTGTCTGTGTTGTTGTTGTCTTGTGGTGTGTCTGTGTTGTGTTGTCATCTGTGGTGTGTCTGTGTGTGTTGTTTCTGTGTGTGTCTTGTGTCTGTGTTGTCTTGTGTTGTGTGTCTGTGTTTGTGTCTTGTCTCTGTGGTGTGTCTGTTTGTTTATGTAGTCTATGTGGTGTGTCTGTGTTGTGTTGTCGTCGTGGTGTGTCTGTTGTTGATGTGTGTCTCTGGAGTGTGGTGTTGTCTCTGTGTGTTGTGTTGTGTTGTCTTGTGGTGTTCTGTGTTGTGTTTGTCTTGGTGTGGGTGTGTTTCTCTGTGTTGTGTGTGTGTCTCTGTGTGTGTCGTGTTGTGTCTCTGATGTGTTGTGTTGTGTTGTCTCTGTGGTGTGTCTGTGTTGTTCGGTTGTCTCGAGTTGTTGAGTGTTGTGTTGTGTCTGGGTGTGTCTGTGTTGTGTTGTCTCTGTGTTGTGTTGTTCTCTGTGTGTGTCTGTGTTGTGTGTTGTCTTTGGTGGTGTCTGTTGTGTGTTGTTCTCTGTGTGTGTCTGTTGTGTTGTCCTCCGTTGTGTCTGTGTGTGTCTGTGTTTTTGTCTGTGTTGTGTCCTGTGTTGTCTCTGTGTTGTGTTGTTCGTGTTGTTCCTCCGTGTTGTGTCTGTTATGTCTCTGTTTTCTGTTTGTCTGTTTAGTCTCCGTGTTGTCTCCGTGTTGTTGTGTCTGTGTTGTGTCTGTGTTTTGTCTTGTTAGTCTCCGTTGTTGGTCCTCCGTGTTGTGTCTGATGTTGTCTCCCGTGTTGGTGTCATGTTAGTTGTCTCTGTTTATGTGGTCTGTTTGTCTGGTGTGTCCTGCCTGTGTTGTCATCCGCTGTTGTTCCGTGTTCTCTGTGTTGTGTCTCGTGTGTGTGTCGTTATGTCTACTCTGTGGTGTGTCTGTGTTTGTCTTGTGTGTGTCTCCGTGTTGTGTTGTCTTTTGGTGGCTGTGTTTGTGTCTGTCGTGTGTTGTTTCATGTGCTGTGTTTTTGTTCTGTGGTGCTCTGTTTGTTCTCCGTGTTGTCTCGTGTTGTTCTGTGTTGTGTCTTGTGTCTCTGTGTTTGTGTCTCTGTGGTTGTCTGTGTTGTGTCTGTGGTGTGTCTTGTTTGTGTCTCTGTGTTGTTCTGTGTTGGTCTTGTGTTGTCTCTTGTTTTCCGTCATGTGTTGTCTCTGTGTTGTATCTGTGTCTGTGTTGTCTCTGTGGTGTGTCCTGTGTGTGTGTTGTCACTTGTGGTGTGTCTGTGTTGTGTTGTGTATGTTGGTGTGTTGTGTGTTGTTGTCTCTGTGGTGGTCTGTGTTGTGTTGTGTCCCTGTGGTGTGTTTGTGTTGTTTCTCCTGTGGTGTGTCGTTGTGTTTGTCTTGGTGTGTGCTGTGTCCTGTGTTGTTTGTGTGTCTTTGTGTGTTGTCTGTGTTGGTTGTGTGTATTGCTGTGTGTGTTGTTTCCAGTGTGGTCTTGTTGTGCTGTGTTGTCTGTTTGTGTCTCCGATGTCGAGTGTCTCGAGTTGTTCGTTTGTGCTGGTGTTCTAGTGGTGTGTCCTGTTTGTTCGTTCTCGATTGTTGTGTTGTTCTCTGTGGTGTGTCTGTGTTGTGTTGTCTAGCTGTGTGTGTCTGTGTTGGTGTTGTCTTTGTGTTCTGTGTGTGTTGTCTCGTGGTTGTGTTGGTGTATGTGAGTGATCTGTGTGTTGTGTTGTGTCCTGTGGTGTGATCTGTGTTGTGTGTTGCTCTGTTGTGGTTTGTGTGTTTTCTCTAGTGGTGTGTCTGTGTTTTGTTGTCTATGGGTGTGTCTGTTTGTCTTGTGGTGTGTCTGATTTGGTGTTGTTTCTTGTGTGTGTTGCATGTGTTTGCCTGGTCTGTGGTTCGATGTGCCAGCTGTTGTATCTGTTGTGTGTCTCTGTGTGTGTCTGGTTGTGTTGTTCGATTCTTTGTGCGTGGGTGTTACTGTTGTGTTTATCTGTGGTGTGTCTATGGTGTGGTTGTGGTGCGTAGTGTTGTGTGTTGTGGGTTGCTGTGTTTGTGTTGTCTCTGTCAGTGTTGTTGTTGTCTTTGTGGTGTTGTATGTTCTACGTGGTGTGTGTTGTGGTTGTCTCTGTAGTTGTTGTGTTCGTACTCTGAGTTGTCTCTGGTTTGTTTCTCTGTGTGTTCTGTGTGTGTGTGGTTCTCGTGGTGTGTCTGTGTTGTGTTGTTGTGTGTGTCTGTGTTTGTTCTGTTGTCTCAATGTGGGTGTCTGTGTTGTAGTTGTGTCTTCCATGTGTGTGTGTGTGTCTGTGGTTGTAGTGTTTGATCTATTGTGGTCGTGTTTGTCTCGTGTGTGTCTTGTGTTGGTTGTGGTCTGTGTTGTGTGTCTTCTGTGTTGTGTATGCTGTTGTATTCTGGTGTTTCTCTGTGGTGTGTCGTGTTGTGTTGTCTTTGTACTGTGTCGTGTCCTCGTGTTAGTGTTGCTGTTGTGTTTCTCTGTGGTGTGTTTGCTGTGGGTGTGTTGTGGTGTCTCTGTGGTGTGTGTGTTGTGTTGTCTCTGTGGTGTGTCGTGTTGTGTTGTTTGCTCTTTGTGTGGTGTTGGTTGGTGTGTGGTTGTCTGTGTTGTGTCATTGTGTCGTGGTTGTGTTGTGTCTGTGTTGTGTTGTTTCCATGTGTATTGGTCTGTGATTGTCTGTGTTGTTCCGAGTTGTCTCCGTGTTGTGTCTGCTGTTGTCGTCCGTGTTGTCTGTTATGTCCTGTTTTGTCTGTATTTGTCTCGTTTTGTCTGTGTTGTCTCCGTGTTTGTCTTCGTGTTGTCTCCGTGTTTGTGTACTGTGTATGTGTCTGTGTTGTGTCTGTGTTATGTCTGTGTTTTGTTTGTGTGTCGTTACGTGTTGTTCCGTGTTGTGTCTGTTGTTTAGGTGATTCCTGTGTATTTGTGTTTTTTGTGTGAGTCCTCTGTGTTAGTATTGTGTTGTGTTGTGTTAGTCTTGTGTTGTTCTGTTGTGTTCTCCGGTGTTGTGTCTGTGTTGTCTCATGTGCGTCTGTGTTAGTCCTCTGTTTTCTTATGTGTTTGTCTCTGTTTGTATCTGTGTCTGTGTTTGTCTCTTGGTGTGTCTTCGTCCATCGTGGTGTGTCGTGTTTGTGTTGTATGTGGTTGTGCTCTGTGTTGTTGTGTCTCTGTGTGTGTCTGTGTTGTGTCTGTCTCTGTGTCGTGTGTCTGTGTTGTGTTGTCTCTGTGTGTGTCGTGTTTGTTGTCTTTGTTGTGTCTGTGTTGTGTTGTATTGTGTGTGTCTTGTGTTTGTGTTGTGTCTGTGTTGTGTTTTTCCATGTGTTTCTGGTGTTGTCTGTCGTGGTCTGTGTGTTGTCTCCGGTTGTCTCGTGTTGTGTCTGTGGTGTCGTCTGTGTTGTGTTGTCTCTGTGTGTGTCCCTTGTTGTTCGTTGTTGTCTCTGTGTGTGTCTGTGGTTGTGTTGTCTCTGGTGTGTCTTGTGTTGTGTGTCTTTGTGTGTGTTCTGTGTTGTGTTTATCTGTGTGTGTGTCTGTGTGTGTTGTCTCTGTGTGTTCTGTGTGTGTGTTGTCTTGTGGTGTGGGTCGTGTTGTGTTGTCTCTGTGGTGGTCTGTGTTGTGTTGTCTTGTGGGTGTGTCTGTGTTGTGTTTCTCTGTGGTGTGTCTGTGTTGTGTTGCTCTGTGTGTGTTTGTGTTGTCTCTGTGGTGTGTCTGTGTTGTGTTGTCTCTGTGGTGTGTCTGTGTTGTGTTGTCCTTTTGTGTGTCGTGTGTTTGTTGTCTTGTGGTGTGTCTGTGTTGTGTGTGTTGTGTGTGTTGTTTGTCTGTGTTTGTCCGTGTTGTCCTCTGTGGTGTGTCCTGTGTATGCTCCGAGTTGTCTCCGTGTTTGTTCCGAGTTTTGTCTCCGTGTTGTGTCTGTGGGTGTCGTGGTGTGTCTCTGTGTTTGTTGTCTCTGTGGTGTGTCTGTGTTGTGTTGTCTTTGGTGTGTCTGTGTGTGTTGTCTCTTTGTGTGTGTCTGTTGTTGTGTTTCTGTTGTGTTGTGTCCTGTGTTGTTGTGTGTTCATTGTGTGTCTGTCTGTGTGTTTGTCTCTCTGTGGTGTCTGTGTGTGTTGTCTTGTGGTGTGTTCTGTGTTGTGTTGCTCTGTTGTGGTGTCTGTGTTGTGTTGTCTCTTGTGTGTGTTGTGTTGTGTTGTCTTGTGGTGTGTCTTGTTGTGTTGTTTCCTTGTGTTGTGTCTTGTGTTGTGTCTTGTGTTGCTCTGAGTTGTCTCCGTGTTGTCTCTGTGTTGTGTTGTTCTGTGTTGTCGTCTGATGTGTCGTATGTTGTGTCTCCGAGTGTCTCCGTGTTGTTCTGTGGTGTGTCTGTGTTGTGTTGTCTGTGTGGTTGTCTCGTGTTGTGTTGTCTCTGTGGTGTTGTGTCTGTGTTGTGTTGTGTATGTGTGTGTCTGTGTGTGTTGTCTTGTGTGTGTCGGTTGGTTGTTGTCTTGGTGGTGTGTTGTGTTGTGTTGTTCTGTGGGTGTCTGTGTTTTTGTGTTGTCCTATGTGGTGTGTCTGTGTTGTGTTGTCTCTGTGGTGTGTTTTGGTTGTGTTGTCTCTGTGGTGTGTGTGTTGTCTCTGTTGTGTCCTGTGGTGTGTTGTCTCGTGTGTGTTGTGTTGTGTTGTCTTGTGGTGTGTCTGTGTTGTGTTGTCTTTGTGGTGTGTCTGTGTTGTGTTCGTTGTCTGTGTTGTGTTGTTTTTCGTGTGTTGTTCTGGTTGTGTGGTGTGTTGTGTTGTCTCGGTTGTGTCTCCGTGTTGTGTCTGTGGTGTGTCTGTGTTGTGTTGTGTCTGTGTTGTGTTGTCGTCTGTTGTGGGTTCTGAGTCGTCTGTTGTTGTCTGTTTTCTGTGGGGTTGTCTGTGTTGTTGTTTGTCGTATGTGCGTGTGTCTGTGTTGTGTTTGGTCTTGGTGTGGTGTCTGTGTTGTGTTGTCTCTGTGGTGTGTCTGTGTTGTGTTGTCTCTGTTGGTGTGTCTGTGTTGTTTGTCTCTGTGGTTCTGTGTTGTTGTCTCGTGTGTGTGTCTGTGTTGTGTTGTCTCTGTGGTGTGTCTGTGTTTGTGTTGTCTCTGTGTGTGATCCTGGTTGTGTTGTCTGTGGTGTGTTGTGTTGTGTTGTCATTGTGTGTGTCTGTGTGTGTTGTCTGTGTTGTGTTTGTGTTCAACTTTTGTGTTGTGTCTGTGTTGTCTCTGTGTTGTTCCGAGTTGTTCGCGTGTTGTGTCTGTGTTGTCTCCGTGTTGTGTCTGATCTCTGTTTGTCTGTTTGGTCCGGTTTTTGTTGTGTGTTTCTCTCGTGTTGTCTCCTGTGTTGTGTCTCGTGTTTGTTTTGTTGTTCTGTGTTGTTCTGTGTTTGTCTGTGTTTCTGTGTTGTGTTTCTCCTGTGTGTTGTCTCCGTGTTGGTGTCTGTGTTGTGGTCTGCCTGTTTTATGTCTGTGTTTGTTTGTTAGTCTCTGTGTTGTCTGTGTTGTGTCTGTGTTGTCTTGTGTGTTGTGTCTGTGTGTCTCCGTGTTGTGTCTGTGTTGTCTCGTTGTGTCTGTGTTGTCTTGGTGTTCTCTGGTTGTCTGCTGTGGTGTGTTGCTGTGTCTTGTGTGTCTCTGTGGTGTTTGGGTGTGTCTGTGTTGTGTTGTCTCTGTGGTGTGTCTGTGTTGGTCTTGTCTGTATTGTGTGTGGTTGTCTGTGTTGTGTTGTCTTCTGTGGGTGTGTCTGGTTTGTTGTTTGTGTCTCTTGTGGTTGTGTCTGTGTTGTGTGTCCTCTGTGCGTGTGTCGTGTTGTGGTTTTGTTCTGTGTGTGTGTGTGTCTGTGTGTGTGTTGTCTGTTTGTGGTGTGTCTGGTTGTGTGTGTCTGTGTTGTGTTGTCTGTTCGTGTTGTGTCTGTGATTGTGTCTGTGTGTCTGTGGTGTTGTCTGTAGTTGTGTTCTCTTGTGTTGTGTCCTGTGTGTGTGTGTCTGTGTGTTGTTGTTGTGTCTTTGCTCTGTGTTGTGTCTGCTGTTGTCTGTGTGTGTCTCTGTGGTTGTCTGTGTGTATGTCTTGCTGTGTGTGTGTGTTGTTGGTGTCTGGTCTTTTGTGGTGTGTCTGTGTTGTGTTGTCTCTGTGGGTGTGTCTGTGTTGTTGTCTCTGTGGTGTGTCTGTTTGTTTGTCTTCTGGTGTGTCTGTGTTGTGTTGTCTCTGTGGTCTGTGTCTGTGTTGTGTTGTCTTGTGGTGTGTGTGTCTGTTGTTCCTGGTGTGTCTGTGTTTGTTTGTCTTCTGTGGTGTGTCTGTGTTGTGTTGTCCTCTGTGGTGTGTCTGTGTTGTGTGTCTCTGTGGTGTGTCTGTGTTGTGTTGT
The DNA here is from genome assembly GCA_035128595.1 of Eptatretus atami. Classification (NCBI taxonomy): domain Eukaryota; kingdom Metazoa; phylum Chordata; class Myxini; order Myxiniformes; family Myxinidae; genus Eptatretus; species Eptatretus atami. Next base: position 17,684,550 of record CM068965.1, read on the forward strand.
CTCATGTGTTGTGTGTCTTGTGGTGTGTCGTTTGTGTTCTCTGTGTGTGTGTGTCTGTGTTGTGTGTCTCTGTGTTGTGTCGTTGTTTGTGTCTCTGTGGTGTGTCTGTTGTTGTGTGTCTGTTGTGGTGTGTCTGTGTTGTGGTTGTCTTGTTGCTGTGTTTGTTTTGTCTTGTGTGTTGTGTTGTGTTCTGTGTTTGTGTGTTGTTTCTCTTGTGTTTGTGTCTGTGTTGTCTCCTGTGGTGTGTCTGTTTGTCTCCGTTAGTTGTGTGTTCTCTGTTTGTCTCCGTTGTGTGTCTCTTCGTGTTTGTTGTCTGTGTGTGTCCTGTGTTGTCGTTTGTCTCTGTGTGTGTTCTGTTGTGTTGTCTTTTGTGTGTGTTCTTGTTGTGTTGTCGTCTGTGTTCTGTGTTGTGTTGTCTTGTGTGGTCGTGTTCTGTGTTGTGTTGTCTTGTGGTGTGTTCTGTTGTTTGTTCTGTTGTCTGTGTTGTCTGTGTCTGTGTTGTCTCTGTGTGTGTGTCTTGTTGTATGTGTCTTGTGCTCTGTTGTGTTGTGTCTGTGTTTGTTGTTGTCTCTGTGGTGTGTCTGTGTTGTGTTGTCTCTTGGTCTGTGTGTGTGTCTGTGTGTGTTGTGTCTGTGTGTCGTGTTGTGTTTGTGTTGTGTCATGGTGTTTGCTGCTGTTTGTCTCCGAGTTGGTCTCCCGATGTTTGTCTCCGATTGTCTCCGTGTTGTCTCGTGTTGTCTCCGTGTGTCCCCCCCCCCCAAGTGCAGGATCAGATGTTTGGAAAATCTGATCAGGATAATCACCAGAAGTCGAACATGACGTCACGGAACATGATCTCGATGATAGTTTATGATTTGTATCAAAAGTTCTCACCGTCAACTCGAGTCTTGTTTCCTTTTCTTCACTCGGATAAAATACATCACATAAAGTCCTCCACGTGTCAGTCATAGAACCAAAACCCACACACGTACGTTGCCTCGTCCTCCATCTTCAGATCTCTGATCCTCACCGTCCCGTCTCCTCACTTGGGTTCCCACGGTTGAATCCTCCCTTTGAATCTCTTATTGTATTTGTGGAGCTCTGAAGATAAGGTGTTGTTATGGTATATATATTTAATCCAATACAAATTCAGATTTTATTTGTTTCCTTCATTGTGATTAAACGACAGGAAGAATCACATCCTCTCCCCTCACTCCGATCACATCCCGTTGTACACAAAGTTCCTTTGTCCCTTCCATTGTAAACATGGTCCGTGTCCTGGCTCTGTGATCCTGGAGGGAAAATAGGAATCAATGAAATATCGATCAGAACAAGATTTATAAACTGATCAAAAACGTTTTATTTTACAAATCAAATCGAAATATAATTTATTAAGACATGATAATTTATTAATTAATTATAAATTAGTGTTTATTTTTAATAAATTAATAAATAATAAATATCTGTATTCCTCAGTGGTGATCTCTCGGTGACTGTCATATTGTGTGAATGGTTCCCGACCAGGAGGAGCCTTTTGTTTTCTCATTAATCTACACATTTCGAGTTAAACTAACTAGTTGATGTTTCAGAGTAAATAGGAATTAAAAAAAAGTTAAAATAAACGAACTCTGCACACGATCACACCTCGCCCCTCACACCCTCACCCCTCACACCCTCACTCTCACCCCTCACATCCTCACCCCTCTCCTCACACCCTCACTCCTCACTCCTCACACCCTCACCCCTCTCCTCACACCCTCACTCCTCACACCCCTCACCCCGTCCTTTTCATCTTATCCGGATTTATTTTGGGATTTTCTTTTCACCCTTTATGGTCCATCACCTGTTCAGGTAAATTTAACTGTTCCATGTGCTGTGACTCTGGAATGGTTGTTTGTATTGATATTACGTACAGGGGACGCTCTGGAATCTCCAACTTGACCTGGTGATGATTCATTGTCCCCATTAAACCCGATTGGATCTGAGCCTGATTGTGTGGTATCTTTAACAGGTACTGACTGATGAGCGGTTCGAATCGTTGGATTCTCCATGTAGTGTCACGAGGGGTGCTGTACCTGGAAGCACACCACCCTTCCAAAAGAGATAGGGAAGCCGGGTGTCTCCTTTGCACTCACAATGTGGGAATCTTCTTCG
>CM068965.1:17713451-17730399 GCA_035128595.1 Eptatretus atami
ATTTGGAAAAAAAAAATTAACAAAAGCAAGCCTCGCTTTCGGGTGAACAGGTTCCCTGGGCAAGGGGTGGATGATCCCCATGGCCAGGGCACAGGATGGACACTAGTTAGGAGGATGGGTTAGTGTTAGTTAGACCGGCTCCATGGGGCAGGGGTAAGTCCTCATGGGGCCCGTGGAATGGATGATGAGGATAGAGGGATGTTAGTTCAGATTAGGTTTGGAAATGATTTTGTAGATTGAGGACAGTGACAGACTGTGATGTGTAGAGGGGACGTAGCTTAGCTACTAGTTTTAAATGGAAGTGCTGTAGGTAAGGGACGACGTGGGAGCACGAGGTAGTTAGGGGAGGTAGTTAGAAGGTGGCAGAGTTCAGCGGTGTGTGTGTTGAAGAGTTGGTGAGTTGTGTGGAGACATGTTGAGTGAGTAGGCAGCGGGTCTGTGTGAGTGGAGCGAATGTGGAATGCATGTGGCGATGAGTGATTGGGGGAGGAGTGATCCCGCCCAAGGGACCCCGGGTCAGTGTAGAGTGAGTTAGTGGGTTAGTTAAATTGACACAAATGGAGGTCGTTTTTGTTGTTGGTGGAGTGTAGGCTCGAAACCTATTTGGAGGGGTGCAGGAGCCCTGTTGAGGGCTGGGAGCGTGGCTGCGAAGGTGAGTATCGCTGAGTGGGTACCCGGGCACCGGGCTAGTCGGCCGCGGTAGGCCAAGGCCATGGGGGGCCGGGATAGCGTAGTGGGCACGGGTGTGCCCGCTTGGTGCAGGGGCCGGGGCGCCATTAGCCGCGTGGGCAGTGTCGTGGGACGGGTGACCTCGGAAAGGGGCCCGGGAAGCCAGCCTGCACGTGAGCGTTCATGGAGTCGCCATGGAGGGCACTCCCCGGTGTTAGGGAGCGTAGAGCTCGGAGCAGTGTAGTGCCGCGGGGTGCCATCGTTTGGAGAATGCAGAGGGTCGTGCCTGCCAAGGGAGCCACGCGTCCCAGCCATGAGACCGGTGAGGGCACGGAAGAAATTGGGGGGCGGAGCCCGAAATTGTAAGAGACACCAACACAGGCGACGGGAATCTGGGTTTGTTAGAACCAATAGCTTAAGCGCGAGGCGCTGGTTGAAAGCCCGGGGTAAGTTTAAAGGTTAATGGATAGGGTAGATTAGAAGTGTACCACTCCGCACCATCCACCTTCGCTCTCGTTGTGGGCCCGCTGGACCCACTTTGGGTTAGAGAATCGCTGAAGATCTGGGGAGGCCATCTGAGGCTTCATTGGGCTCGACACAGGACGCTAGCTCTCCCTTATTCCCCTCCGGGAAGGGAACGTAGGGTTGGGAGTAGGCTAGGGGACGATAGGTTAGCCGAACAGAGACAGTAAAGGGGTTAGGGGACAAATTATAGTGGGGAAGTGGGGAAGTAAAATAAAACAACAAAAATTAGTTGGGGCTAAATTGGGTTTTACAAATAAGGGAGTGGGTATGAACAGTGCAGAGGCAAAGGCGATAGGTGGGGGGGACGTGGGTAGGTCCGAGCCCGCCTTCCGAGTGGCCAGCACCACGCACTCCCACCAACCTGCACTGCACGGCAAGAGGCCGGCCAACTCATCGGCAGCTGTTGTTTTGCTGCAAGGCCTGTGCGGCCGGATCGTCGCAGCTGCTGTGCTTCAAGGCCTGTGCGGCAGTTCATTTGCCGGCTGTGTTTGCCGGCAACGGCCTTTTCTGCAGGCTGTGTTTGCCTGCTCAACTTTGCCATGCCTTGCCTGCTGCCTTTGCCATTCATGCCCACTGCCCATGTCCACAGCCTCTGTTCTGTTTTGCTTGCCCCTTGTTCATTGCCATGTGCCGCCAGGATCATCGAGCAACAGTTCGCAAGCTGCAGGAACTGTCCTGTTGGCAGCTACAACACGGGCCTGCAGTGGCGGCCCGGCGCCGGTTGACTCTTTGCCCTTTTCCTGCAGAGTCCATTGATCCTGGGCCATGGAGTAGTGTAAATTTATAAGTAAAGGATAAGTTGTGTATTGTAAATATGAGTGCGCCCCCGGCATGTATGTGTTAGCGCGGCAATTTTATTAAGTCGTCCGTGTGAGTGGGTTTGTTTAGTTAGTTACTCAGCCCTCAGGTTATTTATTTTGGGACACGAATACATGAATGTCGCACTCAGGATCGTAGGTAAAACTACTGGGGAGAACTACACATGATGGACACGATAATTTGACGACTCGGGACGAGTCTTGTAAAAAGGGAGGGGGTAGTGTTACGGCTGTGGAAATTCGCAATCACCATTCAGGTCCCGTAGGTGAGATATTTTTTTAATTACATGTATAGTTAGCCCAAACCCATTGTTTAGAGGGAATTAATGTGATTCATTCGGGCTGCGACACTTTGGTTAGTCGTTTTCTGTTCTTTCATTATTTTCGAACCAACCATTACAACAACGCCAACCAGGCCACCATACAACAAGCAATACGCCACCATTACAACAACGCAACCACGCCGCCACTTCAACAACTACGCGTTCGGACTCGGCACACGGTTGCCAGAGGCCTGGCCTTCAAAGGGAAGCAGGCGGCCCGGCCCCGTTCCCCCCTCCTCCCGAACGAATGACACGATTGGACGGAGGCCCACGCCCCTTCTGGAAGTTCCAGCATGTTCTGGAAAGAGGGTGGAGCCGAAAACGGGGGCGGAGTGGAGGGCGGGGCCCGGGCGATAAAAAGGGACGGTAAAGGCGACGGAGTGAAAGGATCTCGCGTCTGTGTGGAGAAGGATTTCGCGTCTGTGAAGGAAGGGATTTCGGCCCGGCGATAAAAGGGACGGCGAAGGCGACGGAGTGAAAGGATCTCGCGTCGAGTGGAGCGGAGGATCTCGCGTCTGGAAGGACTGCGGAGGATCTCGCGTCGTGTGGACTGCGAAGGATCTCGCGTCGTGTGGACTGCGGAGGAACGACTCGACACTCAGGGAAGTAGCACTTCCATTTTCTTTTGGTTCTGTGTGAACGTGTGTGTGTGGCGCCATGTCCGTAAAGTAGAACTGTGTAAGTGTTGCCGAGTGTTCGCGTTAGTCGGTCGTATTACATTTGCTTTTGTGCATCGTTCCTTTTGTTGTAAATACACTGACAACAAAATTTTTTACTGGAAATGTGTAAAGTGATTAGACTAATTTGGGTACGCTGATTTCAAAAATCATAACCGTTTTGCTGTATCAGGTAGGATTTTCAGTAACAGAAATATTCCCATTGCCTAGAAGTCAGGATTTCAATGAAATTTACAAAAATTCATTTATTCATGTATTTCATCATGAATGCTTCAAAATTATAGAATTACAGAAAAACTCCACTAGAATGTAATTAAAAATGCTTTAGGCATTTGGCTTGCGTTTGTGCTGCTCTGTGTCATTTTCACGATGCAGGAACCAGCAGAAATCGCCCATCATGTTCGGGTTGTGGCCGCTTGGTAACGCGTCTCCATGAGTAAATCTCTTGGTGGAATCGCTCGCCGTGCTGGTCCGAGACTGCTCCCAAGTTGTCAGGGAAGAAGTTCAGGTGCTGGTGTAGGAAATGGATTCAAAAAGGTTCATTCGGGTTCAAAAGGTTCATCATCACAATCCTCTTCACCACTGCTTACAGCTATGTTTGATCAGCTGGAGGTGTTGGAATGGGGTTCTCGTCATCATGAGGCACAGGTTTACGAGCAGAGACGCAGTCAGCGTACTTGATGTGACCTTTATTCTTCTTGTTGAAGCCGGCGATGCTTGTGCAGCAGAAATAACAATCATCATGATGATCTGCGGCTCACGCCATATCATGGGCACCGCAAATGGCATGCTCGCGCGCTTGCCCACCAACCACTGAGTCAAGGTTGTGTGACAGCTTGTGCAGCAGATGTGTGGTGCCAGCTCTGTTCTTGGTCCCACCTTACACCCGAAGTAGTGAAAGTAGGCGGCTTCATTTTCACTGCTGTAAGATACTTCGCTGTTGATTTTTTGGTATACGACCACAGACATAACAGAAGTTGTCAGGATGATTGGTACAGGAACGCCTACTCATCTTTATCTGAAAGAAAGAAATATAACACAAGTTAACAACAATTGTACGAAATAGACATGTTAAAGACATATGTAAATTTCATTGAAATCCTGACTTCTAGGCAATGGGAATATTTCTGTTCCTGAAAATCCTGACGTGATACAGCAAAACGTTTATGATTTTTGAAATCAGCGTACCCAATTAGTCTTAATCACTTTACACATCTCCAGTAAAAAGATTTTTTGAAATTTGTTGTCAGTGTTATTATGTGCATTCTGTGATATATGTGTGCTCTCCGTGGGTCGTATAAATAAATGCTTTCTTGTGTTGAATTGTTCCCCGTTTCGCTGCGTCCTTTCCTTTGTTGGGTCTTCATCTTGCTTCACGTAAAGGGTTTGAGTGGTCGCGGGACGCCCGAGATTAATTGGAACCGTCAAGGCCGACGATAACACCGCTCGGTTATCTCTGTAGCACGGAGCGGACTGCTTGCGGTTCGTGTCCGGAGTCGGCCTGTGGCGAGTTAACCCTCGGTAGGTTACCAGTGCGGGATTTAAGTTATTAACTTTCGGCGATTCACCCTACCGCACGGGTAGAATGCGGACTGGGTTGTGGTGAGGCCGAAAGGTCCACCCGTGACTAGATCCCGGCGTTAGTCCGAGAGGGTCACGACAGAATTGTCAGTCCGGTGGGCGACGTGCCGCGATTCGAGTTACGTGGTCGATCGCACGCCGGCGGGCCGAATTCGCAACAATATATATAATCATATTTTGATGTGATAACCATTGCAGACTGGCAGCTTATTGGTTGTTATCATCTCTGGAATGTACCCATCCTCCGCATAATGAGAGCGAAAAGGCAACTCAGAAACATTCAGTAATGATGCAATTGCTGTTTCCACTGGCTAGAATGAACTGCAAACCACAAATACATGTCTGAATGCTTTATTTATACATCCGAATAATCCTGTCATTCCTGAAGTCAGAATTTGTTTTATGCAGAAAGGGGCGAACAATAGGGCCTATCAAAATGTTGCTGATTAGTGATTTTCAGTACATTTTAATTTATAATATTGTCATACAAGTTCCCTGGGTAGTGCTACTGAACGCAGTAGCCTACTACATGCACATGTTGTATGAGGAAAACATTTATGAACATTTTACAAGTTTTTACCACAGTTAAAGGAATTGCCCTTCCCCTACCCTCGTTCCAACAAGCGTCCAAAATGTGAAATTAACGGATAACCCAAATTTCACACGCTACTGTGGCATGTTTAGTACTATGTTTACTCAGTATATTTGTAGCCATGAATGTCCTTGTGATTGTGCCAAAACATTCACACCATGGATCATAGTCTAGTCTTCATCACTGTTATCAGCATCAGAGTCCTCGAGGTCTACAACCTCTTTCGACATCAGCGGCTGGTTGCTGCAGGTTCGCAACTTGCACATGTCAGTGCACTTCAGCTATTGAGCAGGCATGTGCAGTCTGGGAGTTTGCACGACCGTCCACACTTGCAGGAAAGCAGTTGCAACACTGATCGGTGCTGGAGAACCCTGCACTCACTCGATGGCCAGCTTCCCGTCATCATCAGTGGTCCATCCACAACCTGGGACTTGGAACATAGGGTTGGCATTGCAGACAGCGCCTCCAAATAGCAGCCTGAGATTTGCACGGAGGACGTGCATGAAGAGGCAGTCTTCACATGGTGGAAGCTGATGGACTCTATTCTCTCCCGTCTGGCACAGAAGAGTTGATGGCGGAGTTCATTGACTTTGTGTGTTGGTAGACGGCACGTACATGTGGCAGGTGACCTCTTGCAGCTTCTGAAAGAGCTCGGTGGATACTCCCATGAATGACCGAGCTGACTGAAGGCCTCTTGGTAGGTCTATCCGATTCATTTGCTTCAAGGCGCCCATCTTTCCCGGCCTGCAAAGGCACTGACTGTATCACAACCGGAGAACACGTGCAGTCCAACCAGGGCATCACAGACACTGTCTCCCATCGATCGAGCAAGCTTGTCAATGTCTAGGAACGTGTGCGGGTTTGCGTACCCACTTCTGATACACGGGGCATGGGATGTCCTTAATGAAGGCAAGACACAGCACAGGGACATCTGTATCTTCGGCAGTGATCACCACAGCCTTGTACCGCACTCTGCTGCATGCAGAGCATGCAGAAGCATTGGGTGTCTGCTTCCTCCTGCGTGACATTCAGCTCTGCCACTTCCTCCCAGTGGTCCTTGTTTTTTTGTTTTTTTTGATTTTCCCCAAAACGTCAATATCTCAGAATGGTGAAATGTAAAAATGCAAAATACATACACTAAGCTGCTCTTCTGGAACGGTATACAATATTAAAATAATCATAGTCCCTATCAATAACTTAGTAGCCCTAAAGTTTGGTTTCCTCAGATGGTACCGATATATGCCTGGGCCCATGGACTAGGTGGGGTAACGGGGTAAACAAGATGGAGAGTACAGGGACTTTGAAGAGAAGCAGAGAACATTCAGGAAGGTTGGGGATGGAATAACGGGGGTAGAAAAGATCGAGGTTTTGGTTGGGGAAGAGAGATGGTGGTGAACAGCTGTTTTGAAGACCTGGAGGGAAGAGTGGGATTTAAGAGAGTTTGAGAGTTGTTTCCAAAGGAGGGAAAAAAGAATGAAAGAGTAAAGGTGAGCAGAACTTCCTGAGTGCCTCCGAAAATATGGGTGGACAGAAAGCAGACAAAGAAAGAGGGGGGGGGCGAGGCCGGAGAGGAGACGGTAAAAGACAGAAAACCATCGACCTGTTGCAGTGAGAGAGTGAGAGACCAAAGACTCAGCCTTGAGACCCAAAGCCTTGAGATCCTTGAGACTTTATTTTTGGAAATGATTCAATCAAAAGCAATGGGACATTCTCGAATACTGAGAATGGACAGCGATCTTCTACTTCCATGAAGGATTGACTACACGAGCCCTTTACCTTTACACCCACTCCTCCATGCTGTGCTGCTTATACAGCTGGACCTTCAGGCCGAGTCTGAATCTTGAAACAGGACGTTGAAGGATTTTCACGAAAATAGTGGATTTGAGTTCTCTTTTACATTTGCTATGAATTGACAAAATACTCCTAAAACTGATCCAAGGGTATCTTTTCAATCCATCAGACCAGGTGTTGCCCTGCCATAAATACACAGAAAGCTTAATTTCCAAGAAGCACGAATACGAGTGGTGCTGGGACTTTATCAGGTCTCGCTGAATCTCTCTCCTTTTTAAAATGTATAAGTTTATCATTTCGATGATGAGTTTCCCCGTTTTGATGTCCAGTTATTGATCTATGATTGTGGCCATTTATATTCCGCAGCTGGACTGGAATACTGGTTTGCGAGTTGGTTTATGGTTTGATTTGTTTCTTCGAGAAAGGTTGTTTTCAGGATCAGCCTCGATCTACACAGGTATTCTTTGGTCATAATTCGGCGAGGGTATTGCATTTGGATTTGTTTGTTTGTCTGTCTGTCTGTCTGTCGTTTGTTGTTGGTATTCTTTGGTCATTGGGATTTGTTTGTTTGTCTGTCTGTCTGTCTGTCTATCTGTTTGTCCGCACAGAACTTTCGTGTTTTTCTCCTCAACCGCTTGTCACATTGAGAGGAAATTTTCACCATTGGTGCGACTACTCTTGTAGAAGGTTTTAATGATAAATATGACGTCATAGGTCACTGATGTGGCAGCCATATTGGAAAAACGGAAAAACTTTGGACCTATCTCTAAAACCGCACCAAGGAAAAAAAGTGAAACTTGGCACACAGCAAGTACTCCTCATGGGGAATGATGTGTATTTTTATGAGTCATAGGTGCCTTTGTTATGACCTCATAATTGCATATGTAGAACGCCACATCTGATGGGTTTAAATGTTTGAGGGTCATTGAGGGATAAAATGGGTGCACAATAAAATTTTGATGACGTCATCGGCCACGTGATTCGGCAACCATATTTTTTTTTTTAAACCTTCTCGAAATGGGAAACGATTGAGGTGAAACTTTCACATATGACTGCCTATCATGAGGAACAAAAGGGTCACAACACATGATGTCATAGGTCACATGGTTTGGCAGCCATATTGGATTTGCCCTAAAACCTATAAAAAACACCACTCAAAACAAGCTCGGTGAGGGTTTGCAATCTCTGTTTGCTCCTTTCTTCTTGTTGTTTAGTTTAGCGAGTGCAAATTAAATAGTGAAACGGTTTCATAAAAATATGAAGATAAAAGATTTTCTTCTGTGTTCATTTTGTTGTTCATTGTTGATACTTGAACGTTTTATCACAATTGGGTGAACCCTTGTTTGTTTGAAATTGATTTGTGATTATTAGCCAAGGTTCAGGTACTTGTTATATTCTGTCATAATGGTGATATCCCATGATAATCATATTATTGACTACATGATCACAGTTTGCCAATTAATTACATCCTTCCCCTGTTTCAGAACCTGATTCAATGATGGATTAAACTACAGACTCCACTCCCCATTTACATTCCTTGTGGCCTTTTTATACATATTTGGAATAAAACCACAAATTAAATTATTGACATCTTGTCTATCAATGGAAATCAAATAAATTCCTCTGACCCCCTCCCCTCCGACCCTCCTCCCTTTCCCCTTCCCAATGGTCCAAGTCGCCTCAAATCAGGATTTGATTAAAACAATTTCTTTTTATTACTGTCGCCTTTCTATTTATTTATATATTTTGATTTATTTCAACATCACCTCAGATTTATAGAGGAGATTGTGCATAAATCGATGCGGGGCAACGGCATCGGTTAACATCAGTGCACTTTGATAAGAATAGCGAAGACATTAGTTAGTCGTACAAATCAAATAGCTACTACGTGTGTGAGATTTGGGATTTGAACCTGGGTTGATGGAAAAGCTAAACAAGGCAATGCAGCAAACCTGCTTTTTATAACATCCAGGTAAAACGAGCGTATGCATGTGTGTCTGTCAGTAAACGCAGGTCTACTTTAACACAAAATTAAATCGTTAAATTATCAGATCTATTGTAATCTATATACACTGGTAGGACTCAGCATGTTGAGTGCTCTTGTGTTTCATTACCTGGTAGGGTTTTCTCTTCACCAGTTTGTCTGTCGGTCTGTAAGCAGGCTATCTCAAAATATATGGAGGATGCGGATGGGACTTGGTGGACAAGTTGCATGTGTGACAAGAACGAATTGATTCGATTTTGGTGAAGATCACCATTCGGATACGGGAATTTTTAGTGATTCTTCATCATCTGAGAGATGGGACAAAATAATAGACAGCATGATTTTTAACCCTTTGAAGCTGAGCTCTTGGACTCTGGGCTCCCTGGAGAAAAATCCGCCCACTCAGGGTACATGGAGGTTTGAATAGCGGCTGGTAAAACGGCCGCCAGGGTTCAGGGTTAAAAAGTTTTGGACGAGTTGTGACAAAATCGTTGGATGAGTTGGTTACGTGCACAAGACACAGCCGATTCGATTTTGGTTCAGGTCTGGATTCAGATCAGACCTATCAGTGGGATAAAACGTAAACGATGTTCAGCCTGGCAGAGATATGCAAGGAATCTGTTTGAGATAGTGAATGGTCACGGTCCGATACCGTCAGAGTTCTGGCATCAAGCAGATCATTGGTACGTTCAGTCAAAGGTAGATTCTATCCCGTGATTGCCTTGGCACATCACTCATCCGTTGCTGGATTTTCAACCGCATGGTAACACAACCTTGGACACGGGATCCGGTGGGAAGTCTCTACGGCAGGGGACTGATGTGGTCGCTCAGCGACTCAACGGATTGAACCTGGGCAACCGGGTCAGACCACGTGACCGTAACATCGGTGTCCGGAGTTTGATTCGACCACAGAGATAAGTGATTGTGCTTAGAAGCAAAATTTCTGGGCATGCATCAAGCGCAAATATTTGTTCGGAGTCTGTAATGATGTCAGTCGAGGCGAGCAGGACTAGGAGGGCGCGAGTGAGCTGGACGCCACCATGAACAAAACAGACATTGTTGAGGGGGGGCTCTGGAAGGTGAGGTGGAAGACACTTAATTCCTGGTAGCTTCCATGATCCTCCGAGTAGCCCAGTGTCCACAAATGAACAATGCCATGAGTAGCTGGTTGCTTTGCTCGACAGAGCTGATTATTGAGGCCATGATGGACAGGCTGGGGGCTGAGCTGTGGCTGGACATGAAGGCTGGGTGGGCAGAAGTGGCGGACAAGCGTGACGAAAAAAAATTGAGCAAGAAAAAAAGAAAAAAGCTAGAAATTGAGCGTTCACGGGGAGCTGAAACTGAGCTGGTGGCCATTTGTGGGGAGCAGCAGCAGCAGCTGGGGATCTGGCATGCGTGCAGGACCACAGCACGAAATTGTGGCCAGTCAGCCAATGGTGGGTAGTGGGATTAGAGGCACAGTATGGGAGTTTTAGAGAAAGAGGGAACAGTTCTGAGTAGAGGATAGAATGAACAGCCATTATGGGTCACAACAAAGATAAAAGAAACATAGATTAATTTAAACAAAAATGGGGAATGAAACCGGTGCGGGGAGATGAAAATAAAACTGTGTTGAACAGTAGATAAAGGTAGTGAGTTGGTTAGTGCAGCACCAGAGTGGGAAATAAGCACGTAGGATGAGAGGAGTGAGGCACATGTGTGGGAAAATTTGTGAAAGGCGCACGTGACCCCACAGGAGGTATAATAATCCATGTCAGGGAAGTCGGTAGAGTGGCCAGATGGTAGATGGAGCCAGCGGCAATTGCACCAACAGCAGGTACATGGATGACACACACAATGATGGTACTACAAATGAGAAGATTGGGGGCCAGGTAAAAGAGGGCTAGTAAGGAACTCTCCACAACGAGGTGTGTGAGCCTATGTTTGTGTCCGTTGTGTGTGTGTGTGGTGTGGTGGGTTCCGCAAGCGAGCCATCTGAATTTGCACCCAAGGCCATAGTGCAGGCCATGTAGTGGAGTTACGCGTCCACTAGCGAACTGTGTGCTTCGGCACGCGGTGAGCAGACGTGTCGTCGATCGAAGCTGCCTGGCTTGTGCCATCCGGCATGGGTGGGGGAAGATGTGAGTTGGCGCACGTGCATGTGTGTGAACAAGGGAGTGTGTGTGGTATGTGTGTGTGAGCACTTTAGAGTGTACTTTAACAAGTCGGGGGAAGCAGTCATTGGGGGCAGACTTATACAGTTAGAACAGCTTTCCTGGTGTAGGTAAGCACGATTCCGGCCAAAGGTGAGCCAGCTCTGGGTGAGTAAGGGGTGCGCATGTGGGAGCATGCATGCAGGCCCTTGCAATTAGACAGCTTAATGATGAAATACTCCTGCCAGTTTTCATGGCGAATCCGACTGTTTAAATCCAATGGAAGGATTGTCAAATGTACAGACTTAGCAAAATATATTGGCCTTGCACTTATGCAACACGTGAGAGACCATTGGGAAAGCATGAGACAGCTCTATCTACACTTTGAAATGAGTCCTACAGAGCCGCTGCACCCTCTAGGAGGTTTCATGAGCTGGAGGCTCATTGGCACCAGGATGGTGTCAATCCCCACGAACCCAGTGAGGGTGCCAACAGTCGCTCAGTTATTTATTAGTAATGCTCAGTTGTCGACACCACCACACAATGCCCTGAGGTTCTTGCCAACAAACCTTGGTGCTTTGGTGATGTTCGCAGTGCTGCCCTCCACCAACATCATGCAAACAGCACAGCACGACACAGCACAAGAGGATAATCTGATGATCAAAACCAGGAAACACAGGCAAGCAAACTGACAATCACAGCAAGAGCAACCCAGGGAGTAGCCCACTTTTATTGGCTTGCTTGGGGATATAACCATGCTTCCAGGCCTTACTGATCTGCAAGTTCGCACTGGCGCTTTAGGCCGATTGGCTGCCTTGCACAGTTGGTTTATGCATTTCGATCAGTAATTCCATATGTCCTTCTGGTTGACGGGGCACCTTATCATGGTGAGCACCCTTCAATCCGGCATTTCCCCATTTTTGGAATGCTATGTTTTCCCTGGTGGAACCGAGTCGCTAGTAAATGTTCTGCTTGTATTTTGAGGGAGTGTGGGGAGAGGATGTGGATGAAAGACGGACGTGGGGAAGAATACAATAACAAAGAATGGATCCTGGAGTGAAAGCACGAGGGAAGTGAACATCTATCTATATATGCAATGCATATCTATCCACACTGAGTATGATATGCTTAACTAAACAGCTTACTTAAGAAACTAGATAGTGATAGAACACGATACCTATGCAGTGTTCAGGTATATGCAAGAGGGCCTTGCCATTTGCGGGGAGAGGGTGGGCTTACATTCTTGAAATCAATGACGGCCTGAAAACGACAGCCAGAACAGCATTTGCTGGAGTACACGAGTACCCGTGAAATGCAAATCCAAACTTAGGGGTAATGGGAAAATAGGCTAAGGACTTCAACTTTAAAATTTCTCCAAACTTAATTAACACATTTGTGCATTATTTGTGCTATTTGTTTTCATGAATAAAAGACTGTTGTTAGAACAAAAATAAAGGATTTTTTCCTGTAAGAACATGAAATAAAATTCATTTTCTTGAGTTAATAAGATCATGAAACTTACCTTGAATAATAATGATGATAAACTTTGTCCAACAACGCTTGGTGATGTTGATGATATTAACGATAAAGATGAGTTGATGAGAGTATGGTGATCATGGTGTTAGGGTCTGAGGGTTATTGTGTTGATGTCTCATTTTAATTAGGTAAACAAATGTGGAAAATAGTTTGCCAACCGCATTATTCACGGTAGCGATGAGCAAAATATTTTGAGCCCACATCGATCTTTGTGCAACGGATTCCAGATGGAACATAACTTCAGATTTCTTTGTCAACGTTAAATTATGTACATGTTAGGACCAGCCCAATAAGTGGCCAGCATACATAAGATTCCCATCGTGACGTCACAACGCCTCCACACCCCCCCTCCCAAGGATGAAGCCAATTTCAACAATCTGATCAAAGTCGACCTCTTTGTGATTACATATTTGTTAAGAGAAGACCACACAGTGAAATTGATCATTGTTTATTCTTATTATATGTTTGTCTCTCAAACTTTGTTTGGACTTGCATATTACTGTGATCCATGTTATATTAAAACTAGGTACATTCAATGCTTTGTGGTGCACACCAGATATGGTCACAGCATGGATAGATACCAAAAAGCAAAGTAAAAAAATGGTGATAGAAATTACTGAAGTAACGTCCTGTGTGATTCTCTTGTTTAGTGGTTTTTTGAGGCCAAATAAGCTAACAGAATCCCCCATTCCCAACCAACAAAAAAACAGTGGTAGGAACAACTCTATGCACTTCCTCCACCCCCCCCCCCCACCACCAAAACCCATCACTGCTCAACATCTTGCTTGTTTTGTCATCATGCATGCTATATCTACACAAGTGGGTGGATATGCATTATGCAGGAGTGATAGGATGTGAAATAGTAACCAGCATGATGTTCAAAAGACCTTTCTTTTGTCTGTATCTCATTGAATGTTCTGAAAATACTGGACAGTTTATTGACAAATTAGCTGCGAGTCAACCTTGGTTCCAGCAGTGACCATCCTGTATCCTCAAAATTCATGTCCACGTGTCATGACACACACACACTCGCTCTTCAATGGGTTTGAAAAGAGCATGAGAGGCGACACCTGTCAGATACATTTGACATGTACTGGAAGTTGACCAGCTTGGACAAAACTGGTATTGAGGTTTTCGTCTTGCCACTTGTTAACTCCACGCATGACCAAGGTACGAACCTGGTGAGTGTGAAAAGGCGTAGGCCGATCGCTGGGACAGGGGGGACGCTTTTTGGGCTTCTTGGATGGTGCAGGAGCAGTTCGATTGAGTTTTGCCATGCAGGCAACCTGAAAGAAAGACAAAGTGAGTGTGAACGAGTCAAAGTGCAGCCATCATGGACAGAGCAATAGACATGGAGTTTTTATAGCTAACGTTGGACATCGTTCTTACTTGTACACCTGCACTCATGCTGAGAGGTGTTTCGTGCTGACATGTGTTCATTTGAGGCTCTCCACTAAATACGTGACTCTGAATGGTGTCATGTTATTTCCATTCTGCATACGGAAATAAATATTTAAATACGCAGCGAGTAAGTTGGCTTGCGATCAACTCTGGAAGTACATCAGCCAGTTTGATTGATTCGCAACAGAGAATCCATCTTCAAATGTGCAGGCGCAGTCAAAGCTCCACTCCTCTCCTCCAGAAGGAGTCACGATGTACTGTTGTGGGGCGAGTTCGGCAGCGAGCATGACCGCTAGATGGAGCAGTAGAGGCGGTCCACCGAAACACCGGAATTATATGGTCGTCACCCCGGATAACTCCGGAGCCGACGGACCTTATCGGACCGAAGATCGCCAATAGGTCGACCACGTGGGATAGGGTCGATTGCCAATTTCAATTTACCTAAATACCCACGTCGTCCAAACAACAGGGGAAATTCACCCTCGGCGGAGCTCGAGTGGAACGAGCCATAGGCGCGTCGAACCGTGCGTAACCGAGCGGATGGTCACCGAGATCCGTCGGTCCAAATGCACAATTTACCCTCGCTACTTCTCAACACACACCGTGCTAAACCAATTAAAGAAGGAAGAAAAGAGCTGAAACATTTAACAGGGGATTTATTTATAATGGGGGAAAGGGAACACAAAAAGAGCAGAGTTATCCGACTATAAGAAATGCAGTCATGTACAAGCAAAGCACTTATCAGTTGCTACTTAAAGACGGGCCACACACAGACACACACAACACAGAAATGGACCGATGGTCTTTATTGAAGGCTCCAGCTCGAGGACAGTGAGCTAGAAACCAGAGCCTGTGCTTGGACTCTGTCACCTCGTGTGGTCTTCGACGATCCGGCTCGGCGGACTCGAACCCGCAACACGAGCGCTGCCCAAGCACCAGGTACCATGCTCTCCAATCGGCCATCACCAATCGACCAAGGCAGGAGAAGATCAGAGGCGACGATGATCCAGTTCGGCGGGACTCGAACCGCAACACGATGATGAGACACCACGATGACGACCAAGACCTTTTACCACTTTTACCACATGACGACCTCCACCACCTCACTCTTTTACCACTACGACGAGTCCACCACCTCGATCCTTTTACACACTCCTACCCACTACCCAGCTGGCATTTCTTATATTCTTTTCTCTTCCGGGGTGAGCACATGCGCGTGAGGCGCTCTCCACCCTCATTGGACGGGGCGTCGTGGGAGGTCGCTCTCTGTGGCGATCTCAACCTTCTTGTCTGGCGTGTCGTGGGAAAGCGCCTTCTGTGGCCATCCAAACTCTCATTATTAGCCGGCGTGTCATGGGAAAACTGCCTTCTGTGGCATCTCAAACTCATTGGCCGGCGTGTCATGGGAAATCCGCCTTCTGTGGCCATCTCACTCTCATTGGCTGGCGTGTTGTGGGAAAACCGCTTCTGTGGCATCTCAACTCTCATTGGCCAGTGTGTCGTGGGAAAGCTGCCTTCTGTGGCATCTCAACTCTCATTGGCCGTGTGTCATGGGAAAGCCTTCTGTGGCATCTCAACTCTCTTTGGCCGGCGTGTGGTGAAAACCGCCTTTGTGGCCATTCTCAACTCTTGGCCGGCGTGTTGTGGAAAACCGTCTTGTGCCCATCACAACTCTCATTGCCGGCGTGTCATGGGAAACCCGCCCTTCTGTGGCCATCTCAACTCTCATTGGCCGGCGTGTCATGGGAAACACCTTCTGTGGCCATGTCAACTCTCATTGGCCAGCGTGTCGTGGGAAAACCGCCTTCTGTGGCTGATGGCAAGGGGCACGCCCTGCTTCCTGGGCGGAGCTCTGATCTGAGGCGATGGAATCTCCGCCACGTACGTGGTCGAGACGCACGTAGACAATGACGTAGGTGTGAGGAAGCGAGGTGAAGGCGTGTTATGTAAACGAATCTCCGCAGCGCACAATGTAATTCGTTAGACTCAGGTAGGGGGCCCTAACGATAAACACATACTTACCGAAATAACTAAGCTACGGGGACGGCTGTCTGTCTGTGTGCACAGGCTTCCAATTCGTAAGAGTACGACAAAGGAGTCACGTGAGTGATGACGCTCGATCGTCAAAGTGCCATTATTTAATATTTTTTACATTTAACTTGATTAAGAAATTAACGGGTTCTTTTTGTAATGTTGCGTGTGAAAAAATGCGGTGCAGACAATTTTGGGGAGATTGGCCCAGGAGTTGGGAAAAGTACAAGGAACAAACAAACAAACAAACAAACAGAGTTGAATAATGTATACATATACTGTGTACATATTCAAGTCTGTTTGTACCAACTGCTGACGGGAGTACCAATCTTTGCGGGATTGTTAAAAAAGAAAACACGGTTGTTGATAAGGGAAAAATAAAATTAGGCGGTGTATAGATACGGCGCTAGCTATACACTCGTGAGCGAGTATGGGGAGAGTGTGAATGGATATTCATCACAGCCTTTTCGATGCTGAAATCCAATTAATATTGGCGGCGATCGGCCACGTAACGTAACTCGAATCGGACGAGCGTTGCCACAGGAACGGACAATTCAGTCGTGACCCTCCTGGAACTACGCCATGAGCCAGTCACGGGTGGGGGTTTAACTCACACTATCGTGCCAATTGCCCACCGCGCAGGATAAGGTTGCTCGCCAAATTCCGACCTACTAAGTACCTGCGCGAGTGGTCGACCGGGCGATCGTACTCGCCGCAGGTCGACTTCGGACACGAACCGCTTAAGCGGCTCGTTCCGTGCTGCAGGGATAACCGAGCGGAGTTATCGTCGACCTCGGATGGTTCAGATTATTTACCGGGTGTTCAACCCACTATCAATCCCTTACGTGATGCAAGATGGAACTTTCAAACAGAGGAAAGGACGCGAAC
>CM068965.1:17732354-17756850 GCA_035128595.1 Eptatretus atami
GGCGAGGCCGGAGAGGAGACGGTAGAAGACAGAAAAACCATCGACCTGTCTGCAGTGAGAGAGTGAGAGACCCAAAGACTCAGCCTTGAGACCCAAAGCCTTGAGATCCTTGAGACCTTTATTTTTGGAAATGATTCAATCAAAAGCAATGGGACATTCTCGAATTACTGAGAATGGACAGCGATCTTCTACTTCCATGAAGGACCTTGACTACCACGAGCCCTTTACCCCTTTACACCCACTCTCCTCCATGCTGTGCTGCTTATACAGCTGGACCTTCAGGCCGAGTCTGAATCTTGAAACAGGACGTTGAAGGATCTTTCACGAAAATAGTGGATTTGAGTTCTCTTTTACATTTGCTATGAATTGACAAACATACTACCTCCAAAACTGATCCAAGGGTATCTTTTCAATCCATCAGACCAGGTGTTGCCCTGCCATAAATACACAGAAAGCTTAATTTCCAAGAAGCACGAATACGAGTGGTGCTGGGACTTTATTCAGGTCTCGCTGAATCTCTCTCCCTTTTTAAAATGTATAAGTTTATCATTTCGATGATGAGTTTCCCCGTTTTGATGTCCAGTTTATTGATCTATGATTGTGGCCAGTATTATTCCGCAGCTGGACTGGAATACTGGGATTGCGAGTTGGTTTATGCTTGATTTGTTTCTTCGAGAAAGGTTTGTTTTCAGGATCAGCCTCGATCTACACAGGTTCTTTGGTCATAATTCGGCGAGGGTATTGCATTTGGATTTGTGTTGTCGTCTGGTCTAGTTCTGTCTGTTTGTTTGTTTGGTATTCTTTGGTCATTGGGATTTGTTTGTTTGTCTGTCTGTCTGTCTGTCTATCTGTTTGTCCGCACAGAACTTTCGTGTTTTTCTCCTCAACCGCTTGTCACATTGAGAGGAAATTTTCACCATTGGTGCGACTACTCTTGTAGAAGGTTTTAATGATAAATATGACGTCATAGGTCACATGGTGTGGCAGCCATATTGGAAAAACGGAAAAACTTTGGACCTCCATCTCTAAAACCGCACCAAGGAAAAAAAGTGAAACTTGGCACACAGCAAGTACTCCTCATGGGGAATGAGTGTGATTTTTATGACGTCATAGGTGCCTTTGTTATGACCTCATAATTGCATATGTAGAACGCCACATCTGATCGGTTTAAAAATGTTTGAGGGTCATTGAGGGATAAAATGGGTGCACAATAAAATTTTGATGACGTCATCGGCCACGTGATTCGGCAACCATATCTTTTTTTTTAAACCTTCTCTGAAATGGCTGAAACGATTGAGGTGAAACTTTACACATATGACTGCCTATCCATGAGGAACAAAAGGGTCACACACATGATGTCATAGGTCACATGGTTTGGCAGCCATATTGGATTTGCCCTAAAACCTATAAAAACACACCACACAAAACAAGTCCTGGTGAGGGTTTGCAATCTCTGTTTGCTCCTTTCTTCTTGTTGTTTAGTTTAGCGAGTGCAAATTAATAAGTGAAACGGTTTCATAAAAATATGAAGATAAAAAAGATTTTCCTGTTGTGTCATTTTGTTGTTCATTGTTGATACTTGAAACGTTTTATCACAATTGGGGTGAACCCTTGTTTGTTTGAAATTGATTTGTGATTATTAGCCAAGGTTCAGGTACCTTGTTATATTCTGTCATAATGGTGATATCCCATGATAATCATATTATTGACTACATGATCACAGTTTGCCAAATTTAACCATCCCTTCCCCTGTTTCAGAACCTGATTCAATGATGGATTAAACTACAGACTCCACTCCCCATTTACATTCCTTGTGGCCTTTTTATACATATTTGGAATAAAACCACAAATTAAATTATTGACATCCTGTCTATCAATGGAAAATCAAATAAATTCCTCTGACCCCCCTCCCCCCTCCGACCCTCCTCCCTTTCCCCTTCCCCAATGGCTCCAAGTCGCCTCAAATCAGGATTTGATTCAAACAATTTTCTTTTTATTACTGTCTGCCTTTCTATTTATTTATATATTTTGATTTATTTCAACATCACCCTCAGATTTATGGAGGAGATTGTGCATAAATCGCATGCGGGGCAACGGCATCGGTTAACATCAGTGCACTTTGATAAGAATAGCGAAGACATTAGTTAGTCGTACAAATCAAATAGCTACTACGTGTGTGAGATTTGGGATTTGAACCTGGGTTCGGATGGAAAAGCTAAACAAGGCAATGCAGCAAACCTGCTTTTTATAACATCCAGGTAAAACGAGCGTATGCATGTGTGTCTGTCAGTACACGCAGGTCTACTTTAACACAAAATTAAATCGTTAAATTATCAGATCTATTGTAATCTATATACACTGGTAGGACTCAGCATTGTTGAGTGCTCTTGTGTTTCATTACCTGGTAGGGTTTTCTCTTCACCAGTTTGTCTGTCGGTCTGTAAGCAGGCTATCTCAAAAATATATGGACGGATGCGGATGGGACTTGGTGGACAAGTTGCATGTGTGACAAGAACGAATTGATTCGATTTTGGTGAAGATCACCATTCGGATACGGGAATTTTTAGTGATTCTTCATCATCTGAGAGATGGGACCAAAATAATAGACAGCATGATTTTTAACCCTTTGAAGCCTGAGCTCCTTGGACTCTGGGCTCCCTGGAGAAAAATCCGACCACTCAGGGTACATGGAGGTTTGAATAGCGGCTGGTAAAACGGCCGCCAGGGTTCAAAGGGTTAAAAAGTTTTGGACGAGTTGTGACAAAACTGGTTGGATGAGTTGGTTACGTGACAAGAACAAGCCGATTCGATTTTGGTTCAGGTCTGGATTCAGATCAGACCTATCAGTGGGATAAAAAACGTAAACTGTTCAGCCTGGCAGAGATATGCAAGGAATCTGTTTGAGATAGTGAATGGTCACGGTCCGATACCGTCAGAGTTTCTGGCATCAAGCAGATCATTGGTACGTTCAGTCAAAGGTAGATTCTATCCCGTGATTGCCTTGGCACATCACTCATCCGTTGCTGGATTTTCAACCGCATGGTAACACAACCTTGGACACGGGATCCGGTGGGAAGTCTCTACGGCAGGGGACTGATGTGGTCGCTCAGCGACTCAACGGATTTGAACCTGGGCAACCGGGTCAGACCACGTGACCGTAACATCGGTGTCCGGAGTTTGGGATTCGACCCAAGGAATAAGTGATTGTGCTTAGAAGCAAAATTTCTGGGCAGGCATCAAGCGCAAATATTTGTTCGGAGTCTGTAATGATGTCAGGTCGAGGCGAGCAGGACTAGGAGGGCGCGAGTGAGCTGGACGCCACCATGAACAAAACAGACATTGTTGAGGGGGGGCCTCTGGAAGGTGAGGTGGAAGCACACTTAATTCCTGGTAGCTTCCATGATCCTCCCCGAGCTAGCCCAGTGTCCACAAATGAACCAATGCCATGGAGTAGCTGGTTGGCTTTGCTCGACACGAGCTGATAATTTGAGACCATGATGGACAGGCTGGGGGGCTGAGCTGTGGCTGGACATGAAGGCTGGGTGGGCAGAAGTGGCGGACAAGCTGGACGAAAAAAAATTGAGCAAGAAAAAAAGAAAAAAAGCTAGAAATTGAGCGTTCACAGGGAGCTCGAAACTGAGCTGGTGGCCATTTGTGGGGAGCAGCAGCAGCAGCTGGGGATCTGGCATGCGTGCAGGACCCACAGCACGAAATTGTGGCCAGTCAGCCAATGGTGGTAGTGGGGATTAGAGGCACAGTATGGGGAGTTTTAGAGAAAGAGGGAACAGTTCTGAGTAGAGGGATAGAATGAACAGCCATTATGGGTCACAACAAAGATAAAAGAAACAGATAGATTAATTTAAAACAAAAATGGGGAATGAAACCGGTGCGGGGGAAGATGAAAATAAAACTGTGTTGGAACAGTAGATAAAGGTAGTGAGTTGGTTATGTGCAGCACCAGAGTGGGAAATAAAGCACGTAGGATGAGAGTGGTGAGGCACATGTGTGGGAAAATTTGTGAAAGGCGCACGTGACCCCCACAGGAGGTATAATAATCCATGTCAGGGAAGTCGGTAGAGTGGCCAGATGGTGAGATGGAGCCAGCGGCAATTGCCACCAACAGCAGGTACATGGATGACACACACAATGATGGTACTACAAATGAGAAGATTGGGGGCCAGGTAAAAGAGGGCTAGTAAGGAACTCTCCACAACGAGGTGTGTGAGCCTATGTTTGTGTCCGTGTGTGTGTGTGTGTGTGTGTGGGTTCCGCAAGCGAGCCATCTGAATTTGCACCCAAGGCCATAGTGCAGGCCAGTGTAGTGGAGGTTACGCGTCCAGCTAGCGAACTGTGTGCTTCGGCACGCGGTGAGCAGACGTGTCGTGCGATCGAAGCTGCCTGGCTTGTGCCATCCGGCACGGGTGGGGGGAAGCATGTGAGTGTGCGCACGTGCATGTGTGTGAACAAGGGAGTGTGTGTGGTACTGGTGTGTGAGCACTTTAGAACACAGTCGGGGGAAGCAGTCATTGGGGGCAGACTTATACAGTTAGAACAGCTTTCCTGGTGTATGGTAAGCACGATTCCGGCCAAAGGTGAGCCAGCTCTGGGTGAGTAAGGGGTGCCGCATGTGGGAGCATTCATGCAGGCCCTTGCAAGTTAGACAGCTTAATGATGAAATACTCCCGCCAGTTTTCATGGCGAATCCGACTGTTTAAATCCAATGGAAGGGATTGTCAAATGTACAGACTTAGCAAAATATATTGGGCCTTGCACTTATGCAACACGTGAGAGACCATTGGGGAAAGCATGAGACAGCTCTATCTAACCTTTGAAATGAGTCCTACAGAGCCTGCTGCACCCCTCTACGGAGGTTTCATGAGCTGGAGGCTCATTGGCACCAGGATGGTGTCAATCCCCACACGAACACAGTGAGGGGTGCCAACAGTCCGCTCAGTTATTTATTAGTAATGCTCAGTTTGTCGACACCACCCACACAATGCCCTGAGGTTCTTGCCAACAAACCTTGGTGCATTTGGTGATGTTCTGCAGTGCTGCCCCTCCACCCACATCCATGCCAGAAACAGCACAGCACGACACAGCACAAGAGGGATAATCTGATGATCAAAACCAGGAAACACCAGGCAAGCAAACTGACAATCACAGCAAGAGCAACCCAGGGAGTGAGCCCACTTTTATTGGCTTGCTTGGGGCATATAACCATGCTTCCAGGCCTTACTGATCTGCAAGTTCGCACTGGCGCTTTAGGCCGATTGGCTGCCTTGCACAGGTGCGTTTATGCATTTCGATCAGTAAATTTCCATATGTCCTTCTGGTTGACGGGGCACCTTTCATGGTGAGCACCCTTCAATCCGGCATTTCCCCCATCTTTTGGAATGCTATGTTTTCCCTGGTGGAACCGAGTCGCTAGCAAATGTTCTGCTTGTATGTTGGAGGGAGTGTGGGGGAGAGGATGTGGATGAAAGACGGACGTGGGGAAGAATACAAATAACAAAGAATGGATCCTGGAGTGAATGCACGAGGGAAGGTGAACATCTATATATTACATATGCAATGCATATCTATCCACACTGAGTATGATATGCTTAACTAAACAGCTACTTAAGACACTAGAGAGTTGATAGAACACGATACCCTATGCAGTGTTTAGGTATACGCAAGAGGGCCTTGCCATTTGCGGGGGAGAGGGCGGGCTTACATTCTTGGGCTGACATTCTTGAAAATCAATGACGGCCTGAAAACGACAGCCAGAACAGCATTTTCTGGAGTACCACGAGTACCCGTGAAATGCAAATCCACAAACTTAGGGGGTAATGGGGAAAATAGGGTTAAGGACTTCAACTTTAAAATTTCTCCAAACTTAATTAACACATTTGTGCATTATTTTGTGCGATTTGTTTTCATGAATAAAAGATCTGTTGTTAAGAACAAAAAATAAAGGATTCGTTTCCTGTAAGAACATGAAATAAAATTCATTTTCTTGAGTTAATAAGATCATGAAACTTACCTTGAATAATAATGATGATAAACTTGTTCCAACAACGCATTGGTGATGTTGATGATATTAACGATAAAGATGAGTTGATGGAGATGATGGTGATCATGGTGTTAGGGGTCTGAGGGAGTTATTGTGTTGATGTCTCATGTTAATTAGGTAAACAAATGTGGAAAATAGTTTGCCAACCCGCAATTATTCAAGCGGTAGCGATGAGCAAAATATTTTGAGCCCACATCGATCTTTGTGCAACGCGATTCCAGATGGGAACATGAACTTCAGATTCCTCTTTGTCAAACGTTAAATTATGTACATGTTAAGGACCAGCCCAATCTGGCCCAATAAGTGGCCAGCATAACATAAGATTCCCATCGTGACGTCACAACGTGCCTCCACACCTCCCCCCCTCCCAAGGATGAAGCCAATTTCAACAATTCTGATCAAAGTCGACCTCTTTGTGATTACATCATTTGTTAAGAGAAGACCACAAGTGAAATTGATCATTGTTTATTCTTATTATATGTTTGTCTCTCAAAACTTGGTTGTGGACTTGCATATTACTGTGATCCATGTTATATTAAAACTAAGGTACATTCAATGCTTTGTGGTGCACACCAGATATGGTCACAGCATGGATAGATACCAAAAAGCAAAGGTAAAAAAAATGGGTGATAGAAATTACTGAAGTACACAGGTCCTGTGTGATCTTCTCTTGTTTAGTGGGGTTTTTTGAGGCCAAAATAAGCTAACAGAATCCCCCATTCCCCAACCAACAAAAAAACAGTGGTAGGAACAACTCCATGCACTTCCTCCACCCCCCCCCCCCCCCCCCCCCAACCCCAAAACCCATTTCACCTGCTCCAAACATCTTGCTTGTTTTGTCATCATGCATGCTTATATCTACACAAGTGGGTGGATATGCATTATGCAGGAGTGATAGGATGTGAAAGTAACATCAGCATGATATTACAAAAGACCTTTTCTTTTGTCTGTATCTCATTGAATGTTCTGAAAAATACCTGGACAGTTTGATTGGCCAAAATAAGCTGCGAGTCAACCTTGGTTCCAGCAGTGACTATCCTGTATCCCTCAAAACTTCCATGTCCACGTGTCATGACACACACACACACACACCTAGCTCTTCAATGGGTTTGAAAGAGGCATGAGAGGCTGACACCTGTCACGATACATTTGACATGTACTGGAAGTTGACCAGGTTTGGACCAAACTGGTATTGAGGTTTTCGCTTTGCCACCTTGTTAACTCCACGCATGACCAAGGTACCGAAGCCTGGTGAGTGTGAAAAGGCGTAGGCCGATCGCTGGGACAGGGCGGGACGCTTTTTGGGCTTCTTGGATGGTGCAGGAGCAGTTCGATTGAGTTTTGCCATGCAGGCAACCTGAAAGAAAGACAAAGTGAGTGTGAACGAGGTCAAACTGCAGCCATCATGGACAGAGCAATAGACATGGAGTTTTTATAGCTAGAGTTGGACATCGTTCTTACTTGTACACCTGCACTTCATGCTGAGAGGTGTTTACGTGCTGATCATGTGTTCATTTGAGGCTCTCCACTAAATACGTGTACTCTGAGTGGTGTCATTTTATTTCCATTCTGCATACCGGAAAATAAATATTTAAATACGCAGCGAGTATATTAGTTGGCTTGCGATCAACTCTGGAAGTACATCAGCCAGGTTTGATTGATTCCCAACAGAGAATCCATCTTCAAATGTGCAGGCGCAGTCAAAGCTCCACTCCTCTCCCTCCAGAAGGAGTCACGTGATGTACTGTTGTGGGGCCGAGTTTCGGCAGCGAGCATGACCGCTAGATGGAGCGTAGGAGGCGCTCCACCGAACACCCGGAATTTATAGGTCGTCACCCCGGATAACTCGGAGCCGACGGGACCCTTATCGGACCGAAGATCGCCAATAGGTCGACCACGTGGGATAGGGTCGATTGCCAATTTCAATTTACCTAAATACCCACGTCGTCCAAACAACAGGGGAAATTCACCCTCGGCGGAGCTCGAGTGGAACGAGCCAGTAGCGTGCTCGAACCGTGCGTAACCGAGCGGATGGTCACCGAGATCCGTCGGTCCAAATGCACAATTTACCCTCGCTACTTCTCAACACACACCGTGCTAAACCAATTAAAGAAAGGACAGAAACGAGCTGAAACATTTAACAGGGGATTTTTATAATGGGGGAAAGGGAACACAAAAAGAGCAGAGTTATCCGACTATAAGAAATGCAGTCAATGTACAAGCAAAAGCACTTATCAGTTGCTACTTAAAGACGGGCCCACACACAGACACACACACACACAGAAATGGACCCCGATGGTCTTTATTGAAGGCCTCCAGCTCGAGGACAGGTGAGCTAGAAACCAGAGCCTGTGCTTGGACCTGTCCACCTCGTGTGGTCTTCGACGATCCGGCTCGGCGGGACTCGAACCCGCAACACGATGCCGCTCCAAGCACCAGGTACCATGCTCTCCAATCGGCCATGCACCAATCGACCAAGGCCAAGGAGAAGATCAGAGGCGACGATGATCCAGTTCGGCGGGACTCGAACCCGCAACACGATGATGATGACCACCACGATGACGACCAAGACCCTTTTACCACCCTTTTACCACCATGACGACCTCCACCACCTCAATCCTTTTACCACTACGACGACGTCCACCACCTCGATCCTTTTACCACCCTCACTACCCACTACCCAGCCTGGCATTTCTTATATTCTTTTCTCTTCCGGGGTGAGCACATCGCCGTCTGAGGCGCTCTCCACCCTCATTGGACGGGGCGTCGTGGGAAGGTCGCTCTCTGTGGCGATCTCAACCTTCATTGTCTGGCGTGTCGTGGGAAAGCCGCCTTCTGTGGCCATCCCAACTCTCATTATTAGCCGGCGTGTCATGGGAAAACTGCCTTCTGTGGCCATCTCAACTCTCATTGGCCGGCGTGTCATGGGAAATCCGCCTTCTGTGGCCATCTCAACTCTCATTGGCTGGCGTGTTGTGGGAAAACCGCCTTCTTGGCCATCTCAACTCTCATTGGCCAGTGTGTCGTGGGAAAGCTGCCTTCTGTGGCCATCTCAACTCTCATTGGCCGGTGTGTCATGGGAAAACCGCCTTCTGTGGCCATCTCTAACTCTCATTGGCCGGCGTGTCGTGAAACCGCCTTCTGTGGCCATCTCAACTCTCATTGGCCGGCGTGTGTGGGAAAACCGCCTTCTGTGGCCATCTCAACTCTCATTGGCCGGCGTGTCATGGGAAAACCGCCTTCTGTGGCCATCTCAACTCCATTGGCCGGCGTGTCATGGGAAAACCACCTTCTGTGGCCATGTCAACTCTCATTGGCCAGCGTGTCGTGGGAAAACCGCCTTCTGTGGCCTGATTGGACAAGGGGCACGCCCCTGCCTTCCTGGGCGGAGTCTCGATCTGAGGCGATGGAAATCTCCGCCCACGTACGTGGTCGAACGCACGTAGACAATGACGTAGGTGTGAGGAAGCGAGGTGAAGGCGTGTTATTGTAAACGAATCTCCGCAGCGCACACATGTAATTCCCGTTAGACTCAGGTAGGGGGCCCTAACGATAAACACATACTTACCGAAATAACTAAGCTACGGGGACGGCTGTCTGTCTGTGTGCACAAGGCTTCCAAATTCGTAAGAGTACGACAAAGGAGCACGTGACGTATGACGCTCGATCGTCAAAGTGCCATTATTTAATATTTTTTACATTAACTTGATTAAGAAATTAACGGGTTCTTTTTTGTAATGTTGCGTGTGAAAAAATGCGGTGCAGCAAATTTTGGGAGATTGGCCCAGGAGTTGGAAACGTACAAGGAACAACAAACAAACAAACAAACAGAGTTGAATAATGTATACATATACTGTGTACATTATTCAAGTCTGTTTGTACCAACTGCTGACGGGAGTACCAATCTTTGCGGGATTGTTAAAAAAGAAAACACGGTTGTTGATAATGGGAAAAATAAAATTAGGCGGTGTATAGATACCGGCCTAGCTATACACTCGTGAGCGAGTATGGGGAGAGTGTGAATGGGATATTCATCACAGCCTTTTTCGATGCTGAAATCCAAATAATATTGGCGTGCGATCGGCCACGTAACGTAACTCGAATCGCGACGCGTTGCCCACCGGAACGGACAATTCAGTCGTGACCTCCTGGAACTACCGCCATGAGCCAGTCACGGGTGGGGTTTAACCTCACCACTATCGTGCCAATTGCCCACCGCGCAGGATAAGGTTGCTCGCCAAATTCGACCTACCTAAGTACCTGCGCGAGTGGTCGACCGGGCGATCGTACCTCGCCGCAGGTCGACTTCGGACACGAACCGCTTAAGCGGCTCGTTCCGTGCTGCAGGGATAACCGAGCGGGAGTTATCGTCGACCTCGATGGTTCAGATTATTTACCGGGTGTTTCAACCCACTATCAATCCCTTACGTGATGCAAGATGGAACTTTCAAACAGAGGAAAGGACGCAACGAAACGGGAAACAGTTCAACAAGCAAGCACCTTTATTTCACACACATGCACGTATGTACAGCCATGCAATCAATGTGGGAAAGCAAAAAGGAAAATGCAACCAAAGCAAAAGCACTACTACCGACTATAATTATTTACAACACTTAAACAATTATACTTGTCGGGACTCGGCACCACATCATGCATTCAAAATAAACAGGAAAGACCTCCCATAGGCAGGGAGGTAGACGGGGTCCGTGGACCAAATGTGCGCGGAACCTGAGGAGCGGCCAGGTCCACGAGACCGAAAAGGTCTTACCCGCGTCCTCATGACGCGATGGCGGGCAAGCCGCAATGTCCGCGCAGCTGCGCCCCGACTCCGTGCCCCTGGCGTGGTCGGTGAGCCCTCTCCGGCGTGCTCCGCACCAGCACGGTGGGTCGGCACCACGGTTAGGGTGGGGAATGAACGGGGCCACCGGAACTATCTCAGCGCGGATGGGGGGGAATTGTTGATGCTCAGGGTCGAGCGAGGGGAATGGCTGGCTGGCTTGTCGCTTGTGAGAGCATGGTGGCTCGATTCCAACGACGAGACGAGCCCAGCGACGAGACGAGCCCAGCGACCAGCGACGAGATGACACCACACTACAACTCTCGACAATTCTCCTTCAGGACAAGGGACCAGCGACTCTCCAACAACTCTCGATAATTCTCCTTCAGGGACAACCGAACACCGACAACCGACTCTCCACAACTCTCGACAATTCTCCTCCAGGGACAAGGAACCGGGACTCTCCACAACTCTCGACAATTCTCCTCCAGGGACAAGGGAAGGGGGACTCTCCACGCCCACGCCTTTTGTAGGTCGGGCTCCGCCCTTCGCTCCGCCCCGTGCCCCGCCCCGTTCTTGGCTCCTCCTTCCTTCGAGACGCTTCCAGAAAATGCCTCGAAGGGGGGCGTTCCTCTCCCCCGGCCGCGTCACAAATATCCGCCAATCGGGAGAGGACGCGCCACCCCCTCCCCCTTTCTCACCAGGCGCGGGGAAAATGGCGGGAAAACCCCACAGGCGTTGTTGGTTTTCTTCTCCACCGCCGTACGACGAGGGAAGGAAGATTCGGGCGGGAGATATTTGCGCGGGTGTTTTGGGCGGGAGATCTTGGCGGGAGATATTTAAGCCGGAGTTTTTGGCGGGAGATGCCCCCTTCGCACCCTTGTTGCTGCTGCCACTCCGCTCCTTTCATCCGTCCCGCAGAGATCGTGACCGCACGGTGCTCGTTGAATGGCGAGTGGCGAAGATGGTGGTAGCGTAGTTGTGGAAGGTGGCGTCGTGGTGTGAATGGCGTGATGTTGCGTCGTGTTGTGAATGGCGTGATCGTTGAGATGTTGGTTGTGGCGATGTTTGTTGTTGTTCTTGCACCAAAATAACGACAGCAAAAGAAAAACGACTAACTGAAGAATCGCAGCCCGAATGAATCACACATATTCCCTCTAAACAACGGGTTTGGGCTAACTACACATGGACTTACCGATATATCTCACCTGAGGACCCTTTATGGTGTAATGCGAATTTCCACAGCCGTAACACTATACAACACCCGAAGAGGAAGATAAATACAAAAAACAAATTCTCAACCTCCCCCTCACTTTTTAATTTTGATCAAACTGTCTGTAGTACGTACTAGGCATGGGCCATGGCAGGAAACACTCTCCTCATGCGTGTATGTGTGCAGCACATTATATGCTGTGTGTACGTATATGTGTGTATGCGTGTATTGCTTTGCTGCTTGATTCGTGGTATCCCTAAAAAGACAATTGTTGACGGACGGATGCAGGCACACACATCATGACCGAGCTGCTTTTATATTGTTGCGAATCTCGAAACCACGATCGCACTCAACATTCAGGTCCTTTAGCTCAGTTATCTCGGTAAGTACGTTTTCTATAGATAGCTCGCCTTCCATTGTTTAATGGGTAAATCTATGTAAATGCGCTGTGATTCATTTTAATAGTTAGGGTTCGATCAGAACGACCCTCCTCCACAACTAAGAAGAAGAAGAACCCTCCCGTCCCGTGATTCAACATTCAACAGCGTCCCGTGATTCAACAGCTGACTCAACAGCGTAAACAGGAATGACGGTTGGGACGGGGGTTGGGACGTTCCGGCAGAAAGCAACGTAAATAGCCCCCACCCGCGGTTGCGGGGGCGGCGCACGAGGCCGAATGAGTCACGCCGGAAGCAGGTGGGCTGAGAGGGATAAGGAGGGGGACCCTCTGCTCGGCTCGAGAGATTCCAAGGGTTGTTGTCTGGTGCTGGTTCAGCTTGGCTGGAGTAGTTGGATCTTCGGGTGGCTTTTGTCCTGCTTCGTGGCTTCATCTTGGCTCAGCTGGCTCTTCTTGGTGCGTGGAGCTCTTTCGCGGTCTCTGCTTGGTTCCCGTTTGGTGCGACTTCTTGGCTTCATCTTGGTCGGTGGTTCTTCGGGGAAGCGACGCATCGGGTCGGGAAGGATCGGCGCCTCGTCTCACCAGCACGTGGTCCGGAGCGCGAGGGGATCCGCGGAGCTCAGAAAGGATCGTGGCTCGTGGTGATTGGATCCAGCTCACCCACGCTGGTGCCCGGTCCGAACAGCTTGAAGACCACATGAGTGGAAAGGTCCGAGGCAGACCCTGGGCTTCAGCTCATCTGTCCCTCCGGCTGAAGTCCGCATTAAAGGCATCAGCCACCATTTCTGGGGTGGTGTGTGTGTGCGTATGTGTGTCCGTGGGCCCGTCTAACAAGTAGAAAACTGTTAAGTGCTTTGTTCGCTGTATATACTTGCATTTATTTTATTCGTATAGTTCTGCTCTTTTGTGTTCCCTAGCTCC
This sequence comes from Eptatretus atami, assembly GCA_035128595.1. NCBI lineage: Eukaryota > Metazoa > Chordata > Myxini > Myxiniformes > Myxinidae > Eptatretus > Eptatretus atami. Next base: position 17,745,718 of record CM068965.1, read on the forward strand.
CCATTATTACTGTATAAATAAACCCCAAGTGTTAAATGTATCAGCTCGTTTTGTGTTTCTTGCATTGGCTCGGCATGACGCGTGTTTGAGGATTAGTGTTCGTAACTTGTTCATTTGGTCTGGCCCGACTTTGGTAATTCCGCTCGGTTACGCCGGATCCGAGTCGGCGATAGCGACTCGATTCGAACAAAGTCGGCCGAGGGTGAACTTCCCCGGTAGTCGGACCACGTGGGTACTTAGGTAAATTGAAAAGTTGCAATCGACCCTACCCCACATGGTCTATCCATTGGCGAACTTCGGTCCAGTCAGGACCCGTCCGCTCCGGACTATCCGGGGTGACGACCTTTACATTCCGGGCGATCGGTCGAGCCGACTCCACTGCTCCATAGCGTCGTGCTCACGGTCGACCCCCCGGCCCCGTAACAATATATTAGATGAACAGAGTTATACAAATGTGTAGGAAACCTCCATCTGAACACTTGTTACAGATTATCTGCTTGAAGACACGCCGTAATGACTTGTTTAGAAGTGAAGATAAGGTTTTGAAAATGTAGAGACGTATACTGTAGTTCCAACCTTACACACTTACAAAGCAAAAAGCCTCTCAAGTGTCACAACTTATTAGTAAAAAGGGCTCATTATACTGTTGTTACCATATCAGTTAAGCCAAGTTATATAGCATGTACATGTTATATATATATATATATATATATATATATAATTATATATATATTATAATAATATATAATATATATATATATGGTTTCATGTGACAGGAAAGGCGATTTGATTAAAGATTTTTCTTAAAGGATGTAAGACGAGCATGATGAGGCAAATAGCCAATTTTACAAAGATGTTGTGAGTACCAAAAGTGCGGTGGGTGGTGCACAGTAAATAAATTGGAGAAATGAAGATGGTCACAGAAGAGAGACTGAACCAGTCCTTCCAAAAAAAACCCCTCACCTTTTGGGAAAGCGTAGGCGTTAGATCGATTTGGATGAATCGGTAAATGAGAGTAGGAAGCAGAGAGATTGTGACCGATAGCAGGACGGTGAACCAGAAATCTGGCCGCCTCAGCGCATTGCGAGGGACACCTGCAGAGGACCACATTATCTTAATATTCTTAAAGCAGCCTGCGAATGTGACGTGACACACATCTCAAGCAACATTAGGCATTTGGTTCTGCGCTGGAGTTGCATCCCTCCCTCCCACCGTGCACCGTGAGTCATCAGTACAGTAATGATTCGACATGGTAAGGTAATACGTACCCACAAATGGGAACTCAGATGGGAATACCAAATGCATTCCATCACAGCTCATGGTGAAGATGGCTGCAAAATACACGGCAGTGCTGCCCCACAGGAAGAACTGGTTCACGACAGTCCAGTACATGATATCCATCGCCATCTATGGAGGAAACACACCCTTAACGTGAGATCGAGACAGGCTTGATCTTGAGGAGCAAAACATACCAGTTTACTTCTTTAATGGAATCTCATAGAACTATACGTGTAAAACACAGTCCTTGTGTGTCGGCATAAAACTCCATCACTTTCTTGGTCTTTAATTATTCAATCAATATTGAGGGTTTTCGAACAGTAAAAGCAATAGCAAGCTCACCTGCAAGCCAACGACTAGTAAGGTGCTGGTGCCGGCCACGAGGGCAAAGGTCTGGTAGTCTGCAGCTCCAGAGTATGCGCCAAAGGGGATAAAGAAGAGTGCGAGGGAAGCGATGGCTGCTCGAAAGCATCCGCCCATGAAAATATTACTGTTGAAAAGCTCTGATTTTCGGCCTGGTTCATAAAGGCTTGGAAAGGCCAAGCTCCAGGAGGCACCCATATCCTGCCAATTCAGAGAAGTTAATTTATTTTTTGTATACAAAGTCGAGGCTCATGGAAGAGCTACAACACTGAAGGTCTCAGGGCATAACAGAACAAAAGGAACAGTAGAAAGAGGGGGGACACCAACGGCAGGTTTAGGAACAAAACAGAGGGAGACTTGGACAAATAAGGGATGTGTGGAGGAATGAGCGGTAGGGGAGGACGCACAGGGAGGATGCACGGGGTGGAAAAGGTGGATATAAAAGCAAACTTTCAGGAAAGATTAACTGCAAATTTGGAAAGAGGTGGGCTTGGGGGGTTAACAGTGTTAACAAAAAGATCATGGTTTTGGAAGGGAGATGATCTGAGATGGTGCTGAAATGTAGTACTTGTACCACTTTTGTATTCAAGCTATTATTATCAATCGTCACTGTAAGTGCTGGTGGTACCATTAAATGTCAACATACTTTTCTTACCATAATGAGTAGGGCATACTTCGGGAGAAATCTTGCCCCCCTCCCCCCTCCACCCACTCTCCCATGGAATGCCAACCTACAGGACCTCCAGTGGCCTGTAAAAGTATTCACCCCCTCCAAAGTTTTTATATTTGATGCCATCGGAGCTTATTACCTCCACCACCGAAGGTGAAGGAGGTTATGTTTTCACCCCGTTGTCTGTTTGTCTGCTCATTGCGCAGGATATCTCAAAAAGTCTGGGGACGGATCCGGATGAAATTTTGAGGACAGGTCGGTGTGTGTGCGGACGAACTGATTAGATTTTGGTGAAGATCCGGATGGGGATCTGACAAATTTTAAAACTGATTCTTCACCATTGAGAGATAGGGCCAAAAAAACGAGAAACTACTGCATGTATAGCATGAAATTCAAAAATGTATTGGGCCCGATATGTTCTCATGGATCAGGTATTATGTGGCGGAGTTAAGCGCTCTACTGAGTACCCTTATCGTTTCATGATGCTTTCAAATGAAAGTTACATATAGAGTTTTCACAAACTACTCCAAAGTGATAAACCTCAAAAATGCAGATAAAATGTGAATAAGTTTGATCAACAGAAGAAAATCAGATGATTCTCAGGTGCATAATATTCAACTCCTTCCTTGTGAACTCTAAATCACTTCTGGAGCTAATTATTTGTTTGAAAGATTACAAAATAAGTGTAATCGGTTTCACCTGTATGTAATTAGTGGTTAACTTAAAAATTATTCTTCCCATGTATCAAAGGAGTTTTAAGGTGCAACTCACTTGGTCAACCAACAAGCAACATGAAGACCAAGGAGCTTTCCAAAGAAGTCAGACATAAAGTGTGGAGACACATCATTCAGGAGAGGGTTATTAAAAGATTTTCAAAGTCACTCAATCCCTAATTGGAGTACCGGTGAAATCCATCATTAAGAAGTGGAAGATTTATCACACCACCCAGACTCGACTCAGATCAGGTCACCCATCCAAACTCAGAAGCTGGGCAAGCAGGAAACTGGTTCACGATGTCACTGTAAAGCCAGCAATGACTTTGAAAGATCTGCAAGGCTCTATGTCTGAGAATGGGATCAGTGTTCATCAATCAACAATATCCTTTTCCCTTCACAAAGCTGGCCTTTATGGACAGGTGGCAAGAAAGAAGCCAATACTGAAAAAGACGCATCGAAAAGCTCATATAGAGTTTGCGAGAAAGTATCTTAATGATACTGCAGGCATGTGGAGAAAAGTTTTGTGGTCAGACGAAACAGGACAAAAAATTGCAACGTCTGGTCGAAAATTCAGAGTGGTACATCTGGTGTAGCCCAACATGCCTATCACGCAGTCAACACCATCCTTACTGTTGAGGATGTGGTGGCAGCAGCATGTCATGGGGCTGCTCTTCATCAGCAGGGACTGGCAAGCTTGTCAAAATAGAATGGACAATGGATGATGAAAAGTTCAGGAGAATCCTTGATGAAAACCCGCTTGATTCAGCCATGAATCTGATAGTGGAAAGAGATTCACATCAGCAGGAAATGATCCGAAGTACAAAGTAAAGCCACACTAGAATGGCTGAATAAAAGAAAATAAATGTTCTTGAGTGGCCCACAAAGTCCTGACTTGAACTCAATTGAACATTTATAGTGACACTTGAAGATGCAGTCCACGACATTTCCCACAAACTTGGCAGAACTAGAGAAATTTTCACATGAAGAACAGTCAAAGATTTCACCATCTCACTGTGCAAAGCTGGTAGAGACAGAGCCAAAAATACTCATCGCAGTCATTGCTACAAAAGGTGTTTCCACCAACTACTGACCTAAGAGGCTGAATACTTCTACAACCAGTGAATTTTGATTTGTGCACGTTTTTTGCAGGTATTCCTGACATGTAACCTCCTTCAACTAAAGCAGTGTTTAGCTTGATCTCTTCAGTTATTAATAATAACGTTGAATTGGAAAATTTGTTTCTACATAATTCGTAATTCAACTAAATGTGCCATTTTTGGTAGGGGGTGAATACTCTTGCAGGCCACTGTATCAGTGCTCTATCCTCTAAATGCTGAGTGTCAAGCGAGGAAGCAGCGCATACCACATTTAAAGACCAGTACGACTCGCCCAGGGGTAAAGTTCGAACAAGACCCAGCCATGCCCATTCAAAAGTATATCTTCTTCTCCTTTCTTATGCAGCACGTGGCTGCATGTAGCATCATTTGCTGGGGGTACAGCTGTGCTGTTCATGCAGTTCCCCCTGTAGGTTACAGGAGGAATCTATAATTTGTTCAGTGTGCCGGCAATAGCTTGCCTGCTCTACACGAAGGATACCATTGGATATTTAATGTCCACTAATGAATGCTGCCAGACGGGACACCCGTTTTGACGTCCATCTGAGGGACAGCACACACACACTGTTATAACACCCTGTTTGTGAAATCCCAGGATGACAGTTTATAGCTGGTTTGGGATTCTAATCTGAGCTAGACAGTTGAGAGGTGAGTATGCATACCTCTTGGCTGCCCTGCCAGCCCCAAAAGTAAATGAGCACAGCAGATACAAACTGTAGTGCATATGCAGACATCGAAAGGAGCAACAAATTTACGGTTATTTTCATGAAAATTCTCACAAGTGACTGCTGCAAGACTTCAGTTGTAAAAGCCTTTTTGAAAATATTTTAGAACTGGAAGAGGGAGCGTTCATTTTGTTTGAACCCTTATATTCACTCGAAAGAGAAACTCGACAAGAGTGCTCGTCTGCCCTCAATTGCTCGGATCACAGAGTTGTTCTCGCGATAAAACATCGAGAAATTCGAAACCATGTCTTCACGTCACAAGACAACAATGATGGATGTTTTCATGGAAGACACACCTGGTCGAAAAGGGCCAAAGCGAGTACAGGCAGAGACGTGAACACGAGGTTGTACAGGGTGATAAACCACTCATCATAAACCGTCTGCAACAACAAGGTGATGGACAACAAACAACAAAAACAATAAGGCCAGTGATGGAGTGAGCTCTCAATTACCATTCAATTACATTCTGTTTTCATCAACCTCAACCACCAGGGAATCGGCCTCAACCTCAAAGAAGGCTGGTCTGAAGAAAGCATGCGTTTGCTTATTCAATAATACATTGATCATGTGTCTTGTTCTACTTTGTCACGAGCTATGTTTCCACTGACAAGTGTTTTTTTTTCTCTACTCAACGGGTGACCACACAAACCTGCGCAGAGAAGCCATTGAAGAAGGCGAACCAGAAGTGAACAAGTGTGAACGTGAAGTTCTTGTAGAAGAAATAAGAAAGGAACTTGGCCGTACGCTGGTAGGACAAGCGGCCATGTACGAACAAGAGGCGTTGCAGGAACTGAAACTGGCCAAAGGAGAAGTCGGATGCAAGTGCGGCCTGCGTACCCTCTCGGCCGGTTATTCCTACACCGATGTGTGCAGCTTGGGAAAGAGGTGAGAAGGCAGGAAAATTCGATGACACATTAAATATTGGATGACTATGACACGTCCAAAGATTAGCACTCACCTTCACTCCTTTGTCGCCATTTTATAGAGTCTGTGGAATCACCTTCAAACTCTTCCCCACATCCCTTCAAGATGGTGGCCTATCATATCGATCTCATGCCGTCTATAATTTCTATCCATGATCTCTTCCATTTATGCTAACCATGGGCCGTTTATCAAACCTGGATCGCTGTAGTCTCATGATGATGCTGTTTGCATTCCCGTTCGTTTGCCTGATCCCTTATGACCTGCTATCCATACCTTCTGTTGTCTGGTTCTTTCATGAGCTTCAACTCCCATGTAAACAAAGCCATTGAAGCCGGTTTTGCCAATTTTCATTCTTACACTCAATTAGCATGCAAAATATTAATCATTGTTATACAGCCACCTTTAATCATGCCAACGTCATTGGCTCCATCTCCGATGGCCAATGTCACTACTCGACCTTCTTTCTTCACCAGCTCTACGATCTGACATCGGCACAGACATGGCAAACATTGAAGCACCTGACTTGGGGATCATTTGGATTGCAGAGTAGAACAGGAGAGAGATTTATTTCAGGAAGGACATCAGTGAGTCCGATGGGTTTTCACCACCATCTAAAAATGGTGATACACATTGTGGACAGGAGACGAACAAAGTAAATGTCACACAACAAACTAGATTGCTTGAAGCCATCATCCCCGGTGCAACGTCAGACGTTTCAGTACCTGTGCCTTCTGCAGTGGGGTTGCACGACAGCATACCACGGCCTGGCAGGAAAAGGCCACCCGCAGGAATTCCATCTGTGTGGCAGGCTCCAGCGCCAAGGCCTGCACCCCCCCCCCAAATCAAGCAGAATATACAATTAATCTCACGGACTCATTCACCAACCATCGGTTTACTACTTACACCAGATGATATGATTATTGGTTACGATAACAACGTGTAGACCACAATTATTCCTACCAAAGATGTATTTCTAAAGCCTTAACCTTTCAGGCAATTCATTGATGCGATTCTATTTATCCATTACGTCCTCTCATTGGCAAAAAGGCTGATTTGGTGGTGAATGTGCCAGAGGACTTGTGAGTCTGATATGATGGCATGGAGCTGGTACAGATCATTTCAGGCTATAGGTGGAGATTTTCACTCCCTCTTGTTAGCATTCGATGGTGTAATGCATACCAGGGTGGGACCGTTGATAACCAGGGCATATGGTGCCGGTTTGCTCTCCATCAGCAATGATAACTTCCAGTGACTGCAAACTAAATCGATCTTGGCTTGGAATGTTCTGCGTTTGAAGAAAGGTAAAACACACACCACACAACCACACACACACACAACACACACACACACACACACACAACACACACACACACACACACACACACACACACTTCTTATAGCCCTTGTGATCTCCATAGATGAAGGAATTGCTATGCTGGTTGATTGTAATGTCATCGAATTGTAATTATCTTCAGAGGAGAACACACTTACCATCAGGCAATTTGTGTCAATGACTTTTCAGAACTGTCTTGAAGTCATACACACGTCATGCACCTGCCTCTTTCCAGGTGTAAGAATCTTACACATGCCTTATGACAGAAGAAGAAGAAGACAGTACTACTACTATGATGACTAGTTGACTACTACTACTACTTTAATACCCACAATTATTTCCAACCTCTTGTGGGGTCACAGCCCATATTTTTGGGGCAAGACTTTCACGAACTGGCTTTGCCTGGCCTAATGTTTGACTGAAGGCGATTTGAATAGGAACTTGTAATTTCAGGGTGCCAGAGATAACTAAACCCCTCTTCATGAAAGACACCAACTAATGATAGCTGATGGGACATCCAGCTTCGTGCCCATCCGAGGGTTGACGCACTTTCCTTCATCCGGCCTACAAAGCACCGATCTGACAGTTTATAGTCTGGTTGGGAAAGGAAGAAAAGGATGAACTTTTTTTGAAATAAAATCAAAAATCAAAAATTAAAAGCGATCCTTCCTCCATTCTAGCTCGAGTTGTTTGAATTCATTCAATGTGCGTTGTTACATGGATTTTATGGAAATTGGTCAAATAAGGTAAAATTTTGATCTTTTATTATGAGAAAGCGACTGATCGTCAGAGCTGGGAGGATGGCCGAGAGGTACGCACACTTGCCTTTAAGCTGTCTATCCTGGGTTTGAATCCTGACCCAGCTCTAAACTGTCATCCTGATTTTTCCACAGGCAGGATGATTAATCAATGTGTCGGATGTTGCTGGGTCCATCGTCACTCGGATGGACGATAAATGGAGATCGCATCTGCTGGCATCAGTTGGTGTATATTAAAGATCCCACAGTGTCCTTTGTGGAGTAGGCGAGCTATCGCCAGCAGTATTAACAAATTATAAATTCCTTTTCTAACCTACACAATGCATTGTATCAGCAGCAAAGCTATGCCCTCACCCAATGATGCTACCCCACAGCCTTGTGCTTCATGAAGGATAAGAAGAACTGAAGCCTGTCCAATTCAATGGTTTAGTCAAAGCAGAGTTGACCCAGGCTACCTTAGACCACATGGAATAGTGTCTCTAAAGACCCCTACAAATCTTGCTTTCAAATGTCAGTGGATCTGGGATTCTCTCAAAATACCTCCAAAGGATTGTGTCCTGTAATCATATTATTTAATAAGGCAACGTCATTCAAATTTCTGCCACACCTACACAAATTTGTGTCAGATTACCTCAATTCCTGGGAAACCTCTTCAATCGTGGAACCGCAAAGAATGAAGAGCTCCGTTGTTGAATCGGACAGCAAATTACAAGAGTAACCGATGTTCACCGCAGTCTCTGGAAGATAGAAATTAAACATAATCATTGATTACAAATCTCATAATGTCCATACTGTTCAGATTCGCTGTACATGTCACACGACTTGAACACGCAAACCGCCGCACAGCTCACTGTCCTATGGAGGGGATATTGAGCCGGCTGTCTTGTCTACAGTAGTATACATGAGAAAATACCGAAGGAGGCGACTCAGCTGGTCATGCCTGTGCCACACCTGCATTGCTGAAACTCAATCTAAACAAGGTGACACAAGGACACATCTGAGAACGTTTTTTGGCCCAACTCTTTCACGAACAGGCCGAATTGGCATGACATTTGATAGAGGAGATTCAAGCAGGAATGTGGATTTATTTTTTCATGGTCCCGGCAATAACTCTCTTACTCTTCATGAAAGACTGTGTAATATTTGATGTTGACAAACTGTTAGCAGACTGGACACTGGACTTAACGTCCATCTGAGGGTTGGTGCAATTTGTGGTGCAACACCTGACATGCAGAATATCAAGCCGATGGTTTATATTGTTGGGTCGGGAACCAAACCCAGGTGAGGCTGCTCAAAAGTAATGAGTGTGCTTCCTCTGCACCATCCTGTCATTAATTTTTGCAGCTGAATATTAAATATAAATTTTTATTACATTTTTTCTAACTAAATTTCAGACCCATTCCAATTGATGACCCTGGACCCCTCTATCCACTACAATTCGAATTATATATTCAATGCTATTTGAAACCATCCCCCTGCTAAAATTATTATACTCGGAAGGCCATTACATACATCAATCATTTTTAACGAGACCCTGTGGTGTAATAGTGAGACCATCTGCTCTAAGTCTGGGAGGTGGGTGGTTTGAACCCTGACTGAGTCATACGAAGGAATAACGAGAACAGCACTCAGTAGAGTGAATAGTCTCACCCGGTGTGCTCATTCTGAACAAATATGCCATTGTTAACGGAACATGCCACGATAATGGCCCACTGCTATTAAGGTCCGGATACCAGGATCATCCATACGCCCAAAATGATGGACTTTCAGATTTTTCGGATGAGGATTTCGATTTAACCAATTAAGGCTGTAATACTACTTCACTGACAACATCATGGTAATCACCATAAATACCCTCATGGGTATTTGATGACATATGTCAAGTATACATTTTTTCATTAAATGTTTTTGTTAAAAAAAATTCCTTCGATGCTTAAAGTTTTGCATTGATCAGACAGACGGTTGCACAGAAGAAAGAAATTTTTAAAGTGAAAACATATCAACGTAGACACACACAGATGGACAGATGGACAGATGGACAGAGACAGACTGGGGAGATGCAATCGTCTTGCAACCAATTCGGAGAGAGACAAATGGTATGTGCTGCATCCTTGCTTGATGTTCGGCATTTAAAAAGGATAGAGCATGGACAAAACCATAGGTCAGGTCGGGTATGGGAGCATGCGCCGGAGCAGCGTGTCGCTGCGTCCACTCTACGCTGGTACTCCAGGGGCCTCTGTCTGGCCATCCCCCAGGCAGATGCCTGGCCCATCCCCATCTCCTTGAGATGCTGATCAATCTGCTGTAACCACGAGGACCGTGGTTGGCCCATCGTCCTCCTCCACTCACGAGGCTCCCTCGCTGAGAGAATTTGGTGAGCAGGATAAGCATCAGGAAAACGAGCCACATGTCCATACAGCCACAGCTGATGCTCACAGACTATGCAGGTAACAAATCTCATTTGAGTCTCTCTCAGCAACTGCTGGTTGGACACAAAGTCCAACAAGCGATTGCCAAGGATTCTCCGAAGAGACCTGGTACCAAAGGAATTAAGTCTCTATCTGGGATCCCTGGTCAGAGTCCAAGTCTCACATCCATAGAGCAAGACTGGAAGCACCAAGGACCTGAAGACTCAGACTTTCGTCCTCCCACACAGGTACCGGCAGCACCACACCCCATGATCCAGTGAATCCATGACTCCCCAGGCCCGACCCAGACATCTATTGACCTCTGGCTCGCAGCCAGCAGAGTCATGAATATCACTGCCAAGTTAAGTGAATCTCTGTGACCTCAACATCCTCACCACAAACAGACAAGATAGCAGCATCCAAGATGTCATTTGAAGCCTGGATCTTAGTTTTGATCCCAGAAACCCATAAGCACAGCAACTCCGACTCCTGATTCAGCACCTCAAGGGCCTCCAAAAGGATATCTAGAGTCTCTGTAAAGATGACTGCATTACCTGAGAAATCAAAGTCAGAGATATTGACATTACCAAACGATGCACCACAGCTTAATCTTTCCGACATCCTCCCCAGAATCCAGTCCATACAAGCGCTGAAAAGTGTGAGGGCCAGTACACACCCCTGCTGAACTCCAGTAACAACTGGAAATAAGCTAGAGATGGTATCACTACTTCTCACAGCACTCTCAGTACCAGAGTATAGTTCAGACATCAGAAGGATCAGTTTTGGTGGCACCCCACGAAGACCAAGAATCCTCCAGAGGGCATCCCGATTCACTGAATCGAA
>CM068965.1:17780869-17795335 GCA_035128595.1 Eptatretus atami
TTTAATAATGTGGCGTTGAGGTGTTTTTAATAACGCGGCGTTGAAGTGTTTTTAATAACGTGGCGTTGAGATGTTTTAAATAATGTGTTGTTGAGCTGTTTTTAATAATGTGGTGTTGAGGTGTTTTAAATAATGCGGGGTTGCGGTGTTTTTAATAACGCGGCGTTGATGTGTTTTTAATTACGTGCTTGAGGTGTTTTTAATTCCGTGGAGTTGAGGTGTTTTTAATAACGAGGCGTTGAAGGTGTTTTTTAATACACGTGGCGTTGAGGTGTTTTTTAATAACGTGGAGTTGAGGTTGGGTTTTTAATAACGGCGTTGAGGTGTTTTAATAAAGTGGTGTTAAGGTGTTTTTAATAACGTGGTGTTGAGGTGTTTTTAATAATGTGGCGTTGAGGTGATTTTAATAATGTGGCTTTGAGGTGTTTTTAATAATGTGGCTTGAGGTGTTTTTAATAACGCGGCGTTGAAGTGTTTTTCAATAACGTGGTGTTGAGATGTTTTTAATAATGTGTTGTTGAACTGTTTTAATAATGTGGCGTTGAGGTGTTTTTTAATAATGTGGCGTTGAGGTTGTTTTTAATATGTGGCTATTGGGGTGTTTTTCATAATGTGTTGTTGATGTGTTATTAATAATGTGGCATTGAAGTGTTTTCAATATGTGGCATTGAAGTGTTTTTAATAACGTGGCGTTGATGTTTTTTAAATAATGTGTTGTTGAGGTGTATTATTACGTTGCGTTGGGTGTTTTCATACTGTGTTGTTCATGTGTTATTAATCATGTGGCATTTGAGTGTTTTTATAACGTGGCATTGAAGTGGTTTTGAAGAACGTGGCGTTGAGGTGTTTTTAATAACATGGCGTATAGGTGTTTTTAATAAAGTGGTGTTAAGGTGTTTTTAATAACGTGGTGTTGAGGTGTTTTTAATAATGTGGCGTTGAGGTGATTTTTAATAATGTGGCTTTGAGGTGTTTTAATAATGCGGCGTTGAAGTGTTTTTAATACGTAGCATTGAAGTGTTTTTAATAACGTGGTGTTGAGATGTTTTAAAATAATGTGTTGTTGAGCTGTTTTTAATAATGTGGCGTTGAGCTGTTTTTAATAATGTGGCGTTGAGGTGTTTTAATTACGTGGCATTGGGTGTTTTCATAATGGTTGATGTGTTATTATAATGTGGCATTGAAGTGTTTTTAATAATCGTGGCATTGAAGTGTTTTTAATAACGTGGCGTTGATGTTTTTTAATAATGTGTTGTTGAGGTGTATTTAATTACGTTGCGTTGGGGTGTTTTTCATAATGTGTTGTTTCATGTGTTATTAATATGTGGCATTGGAAGTGTTTTTAATAACGTGGCATTGAAGTGTTTTTAATAACATGGCGTTGAATTGTTTTTTAAATAATGTGTGTTGAGGTGTATTTAATTAACGTGGCGTTGAATGTTTTTAATAACGTGGGTTGAGGTGTTTAATAATGTGGTTTGAGGTGTTTTAATAATTTGTGTTGAGGTGTTTTTAATTAGTGGTGTTGAGGTGTTTTAATTAGGTGTGTTGAGGTGTTTTTAATAATGTGGTGTTGAGGTGTTTTTAATAACGCGGCGTGAAGGTTTTTTTCATAACGTGGCGTTGAGGTGTTTTAAAGAATGTGTGTTGAGCTGTTTTTGATAATGTGGCGTTGAGGTGTTTTTAATAACGTTGTGTTAGAGGTGTTTTTTAATAACGTCGCGTTGAGGTGTTTTTTAATATACACTGGCGTTGAGGTGTTTTTAATAACATGGCGTTGAGGTGTTTTTTAATAACGTTGTGGTTGAGGTGTTTTAATACTGTGGAGGTGAGGTGTTTTTAATACGTAGCGTTGAGATGTTTTAAAGAATGTGTTTTGAGCTGTTTTTGATAACAGTGGCGTTGAGGTGTTTTTAATAACGTTGTTTGAGGTGTTTTTTAATAACGTCACGTTGAAGGTGTTTTTAATAACATGGCATTGAGGTGTTTTTAATAACGTGGCGTTGAGGTGTTTTTTAATAACGTCGCGTTGAGGTGGTTTTTAATAACGTGGAATTGAGGTGTTTTTAATAACGTGACGCTGAGGTGTTTTTAATAATTTGGCGTTGGTTTAAATGATTTAAGAATGTCCTCTGGCTTTTGATGAACGTGAAGATAGGGGGAGGAAGACAGATTTGGGATGGGGAGGGGTGTGGGGCAGAGACCAGAGATGAGACAGAGAGTTGGGAAAGGGGGATTGACACTTTGGGGGGGGGGGTGGTGGTTGAGGATTTGGGATCAGGAGGGGGTTTGAAAAGCTGGAATGGGGAGATATTGAAACCTTGGATTGGGTGAGGGGTTGAGGAATTGGGGTTTGGAGGGAGGATTTGAGGACTTGGGTTTGGGGGGAGTTGAGGATCTGGGGTGGGTGGTGTTTATTTAATAATCAAGTAATTATTCTTTGCATAACATTGTTGAAGTTGCATTTTACATTACGCGGAATTTCTGAAGGTAACCTGCTCGTCTAGAATATAACGAGCTGCCTACTGAGAGACCAGGAAGAGATTAAAAAGTGAAAATGGAGGGCCTGTGGCAACGGGTTATTCACACCTATTGGAGACAAATGATACCATGAGTAAATGACGATGATGGACCGTGGCATGGACGCAATGCTGGTGCCCACGACATAGAAAGGCGGCAGAATACCAGAATGATATGAAGGCCTCGTTTAACAATTTATTATAAAGTCTGCATATCAACTTCCAAATTAAATCTTCGGGGAGATCGCATTAGGCCGAGGTGTAAACGCTTACTGTATTTGTCATACTAGCAGAGTATAGTCCCGTCATATGGACGATCTTGTTCCAAGCATGCAACACGTCTTCTGACGCTTACCTTTATTTGGGCGGTAATAGGCAACTGACAGCTCTTTATAGGCAAAGTAAAAAACCCAGGTTACATGCATGAAGCAAAACATACCTACTGCATACAATTCAAAACACCTCACTGTACTGTAGGGTCTAATGAGTTGACAACTGATGACTGAACGTTATGATGATGTGTGTTTGGCTACAGGGTATCATTATACGGTCTCCACTACATTTGGCCATTTTGATGGCTGAGAGGAAAAGCCAAAACTACTAAAACAGTAGATTTTTCAAATGTTCTCTACCCCATGTTCATGTTTGTTGTTCTCTGTAACACAGTACTGGAGACCTTAGTCAATTACTACAACTACTACTGCTGCTGCTACTGCTACTACCACCACCACCACCACTACTCTACTACTACATCAACGGTTTCATGAACATTTCCCTTTTCCAACTTTAGGCTTTGGGGTGTTGTATTTTTTTGTTGCTCACTCGACCGCACGACTGGACTGCTCAGCCTAATGCCGGGACTGCCATGCGAGGCCTCACGTTAGTCGTGGTCGCGGTAGCTGACGGAGTGAATTTTTTTTGTCGTAAATACTGTCAGTACAGCATTTTGATTAACTTTACATTTGTATCGTCCATGTGTCCACAAACGATGACATTAATTGGGCTTGATGGTCAAAACAGTCCTCACTGAAATGTATTGTGTTTGTTCCTTCGGCCTTTCTAAATCAGCACGAAGTGCGCATGACCTGCCGAACTCATTTGATTGCTAAAAGTTGGTTTTGTGGATATTTAAAAATGCTTATTCCATCGAACAGGCCAAGGCGATACTGTACACCACTTTGACATGAACTTTAAAGACTTTAACGCTATTGAGCTTAAGCACTTCAAGTTCAACGAGATAGGTTGATGAGCCGACTTCGCTCCCCAACCCGTCTACGTCACCAAAGATCAGGCAACCAAATGTGTCAGATTGCTGCTTGCAGCCTGGGCAGTTTAAAATATGTTTTGCAAAAGCTGTTTATTGCAGACCAGGTTCGATGAAATAATCTTAAACATGTTTTTTTTTGGATTTAGTGTTGAGTTGTTGGTAAGTTGAAATGGGGATTTTCTGTATCCCGCTTATATGTAACAAGTCTAGGTCTTAGAGTGGAAGATGACATCTGCATCATGTTGGATCTTTTACCCCAAAGAGCAAGCTTCCAACACAACAAGAGAACTGATTGATGGTCTATTTGATGTTGAGCTCATTCTACTGGCTCCTAACTCACCGTTAAATCGTCTCGAGCTCTTCATAAATGGCGGCGACTTTCTCTTCCCGATCAACGATGGCTGTACTGGCTTGTGTGTAACCGGGTTGACCATTGTGTAAATCCTCTCATCCAAAATGCGCATTGCCACACACACAGGGTGCGGAGACCGCTTCCGGAAAGATCTGGATCAATAACATCACAAGGAACCAGCTGTTGTTTTATAACAACACATTAGAGTTACTGACTGTCCTTTTTGTCATTTTGAATCACAATCTCATGTCAAAACCACAATCTAACCCACCTCCCTTACCCACCCCACACCTCAACCCCCAACCCAACTCCCCCATGTTTGACTCTCACATGCATATGTTCAGTGGTGATGTCTGCCAGGTGTCACTGCCTGCTTTCAGCCTGGGCAAGATGGCCGAGTCAGCTCCTTGCAGTAAAGAAACAAGCTTTCCTTCTGGTGTTTGAACTGAAGGGGTCCAAAAGTGTCACCATCATTGAGTGTTACAGTACGTCTAGTACGTTGTCACCATCAGGTCACACCTTTCTCAAAAGCAACAACACCTTCGTTTTTTATCAGCGGTTTACTGGTAAATTGTTGAGCAAACATCCATGATTTTTACAAATTTAATTAAAAAAACAAACTTGGTGAGTGACTATTCCTAATAAAGTACATGTGTTCACAAAATTTTAATATGTGGATAAAATATAATTAACCGGATCCATGTTAACAAGAAACACCCCTCTACGGTTTCGCGGTGACAATTATCGGTGCACACACCTCAACGAATATAGGTGACCACAGGGTGGGCTGCAGGGATCACATGGTGTTTTAATGGATAAAATAGTGGACTCGAGCAGCAAGACTTAAAATCAAGTTTCATGTTTGAAATGACCCTTTAAAATTACTCTTATTATTGACAACGACGCACCGTTGATGTCATGTTTGATATTCATGGTCCATGGTCATTTACATTTGATCGAGGTTCGGGGACAACTGATCAGAGTGGTCTCTTCTAACCAGGTCCAAACATTCAGTCTGTGTAAAGGATTGAGAAATTTGGAGCTACATAACATTGAGGACAGCAAGCGACTTCGCGACACATGATATCGGAGACGACAATTTGATTCATTTAACCGGATATTAGCTCTGAATTTGTCCGATCGCACGTGCACAGAGAGGAGTGAGAATATTTTTTACTCTGTCTGCCTGGCAGTCAAACCAAATTGAAAAATCATTCCAAACAGAAACTACCTTTTTAAGGATGTCATAAAGGACACAAAACAACAGGCCCAATAATCAATGTACGCGTTGGTAAGGTGATGTAATAAAAGAGAAAACATCGGTAAAAACCCAGAATTAAATTATACATCTTAAGCTTTATTTAAATTGAATTATACTGTCATGGTCTTGGGGTGGTTAACCAGCTTGGATGGATTAACCAAATATTTTAACTCGAGGCGGGGTTAGCCTGCCTCGGAAATGTTGTTTTTGTGTTGTGTTGTAAACGTAGTTTTTTTTTAAATGAGTGGTCCTGTCAAATGCAAAAACGTAGGAAAAGTCACAGGGGGCATCACATACTGGAGAAACTATCTAAACCATACCTAGTTAACACAGCACCACCCCCCCCGTGTGGTGACACGTAAACAATCTAAGCTCCCAGTTTTCCTTCTTAAATTACATCGAGATGCTCCTACTCATCCACGGAGCATGGATTATACTATACAATCCTATCTCAATGAGATTGCTCCATCTACCCACCACACGTAACAATATATTTGAACACTGTAGAACACAAATTGCCTTCATAACACTTCAAAACCATGCGATATATCGGGCATGGTATGTGAAGGGTCGGGGTGAAGAAGTGCTGATTGACGGTAACTGAACACACCCTGATGTTGGCTTAACGGTAAGGTGACAGGCTCTTAGATCTTAGGGTCTTGATGGAGTTTTGAGTCATTGAACCATTAAATAACCAGTTGGTTGCTATCAGTCTGGTCTCTTTCCAAGGTTGGCAAAATAAGTACCAGCTTACTGGAAAGAGGGGGCACTGCATCAGCGGCACAGCCCGCTCCCAGCAGTGATGCAACTAGCAGCCACACTGCATGTGAATAATAATCTGTGTAGGGTATCGCCTCTCCTTGTTCAAGTGATCTATTATGTATTTATTTATTTTTACATGGCCACCACATTCGGTGAAGCACGCTGCTCATGGTCCACAATGAAAGACTACCGACAACGCCCATGCGCCGCCTTTCATTGGTGAAGTCAGGAGAGCGACGACTGCAGGATCCTTCGCCCAATCGGTGCCGGCTCGTTCAGCTCGATGAGCTCACGAGCACGGGACTCAAATCGAAACGTGGCTGCTCGTGCTGCGTTCACTTAGTGCTGCCTCATCTGGAGACTGTGCCTGGTAACACACATTGCCTGGCAGGTGCAGGGCATGTTCGGGGGTGTGCGGGGGGGGGGGGGAACTTGAGACCTGCTGTGCTTTTATTACAAAAAAATGTGTCATATTCCTTTGCATGTAAAATCGTGATGGAAATCGGCAGTGGGTACATTTTCATACAATAACTTGGTCATTTAAAAATGTTTTTTAACAGGTCAAGATTTTTTAAAATGGTAGGTGACGCTTAGCATTTAGAACAAAAAGACTCTTTAAAATAGTAGGTGACTCTTAGCATTTGGAAAGGATAGAGCACTGACAAACAACAATAGGTTGGCAACCATTGCACAGGCTGGTTGGCCCTAATGGCCTGCTGATTGAATTCTTAATACAGGAACTCGTATTTAAATATTCATCCAACTTGCTTGTTCTTACCATTCGTGTAACGTTTTATATAACAAAGGGTTGAATCAAAAGCAATGACCTTCAGTCTCGAGCTGAGAGATTGTTCATGTTATACAACATAGCGACCGAGAACAACAAACACTGTATACCACCCTTCTCATCTGTTCTGCACCACAGTGTGGCACAAAAGCCAGTGCTCTGAAACATCCGTGACGTGCTCGTTCCATGATTTTGCCGCGAGCAACAGGGCAGCATCCATCTTGGGGGCGCATACTGTCTTGTGAACAATACAATAACATGGCGGTTATTTTTGGATAACATCATCCTCAGTAAATGTCCAACCCTCTAAATGTGGTATTTTGCTTTCCCGACGTTTCCCTCATGTTGAGGCCTTCACTTTATTTTTCTGTCATTTTGTAATCAACCTATCATTTTTACTTTGTCACCTTCAGGTGTCTTCACTCCCATCGTCATTGTCCAAATTTCCTGCACAATGTGAATGTAGGTTAGGATCTATGGTTGTGTACTTGGCCTCAAAATGTGTTCGTTTCTGATTTTCAACAAACAAGAAAATTTATGGCTCGACCTTAAACTTGTGCAGTATAGTTTGGAGAAGAGTGACCTCATTATGCATTATTATGTCATGACAACCTGCCTATCCCAGAGTACGAAGAACATGATAGGGGCGATAAATTTAAGTTTACATGAATCGAACATAATGGACCAAAATCGCTTTCTGATGAATGGCCTATGAAGAGGTCGCCACGCTTCTCCATCCACCGCCCTCTACGACACGAACCGTAAAGCTTTCCATGCACGAGCAGGCGATGAAACGCATGACGTTGCGCGTAAGTGTGCCCGTCTTATCGGATGAGGCATGCACGCGATCTGTCCGAGCTCTTCGCTCAGGTTGGTGCTGCGAGCGCGGGCTATCCCGACTCCTGATTCCACATCCCACAGTCCCAGCATATGAAGAAGCTTTGTGCCGAGGCGGATTATCTTCCACGCTGGAGGGTGGATGAAGGAGATAGAATGCAGGAGGTTCCAAAATAGTCACCAAAAAGTGATTCATGCAAATGGCTCATGTACTCTCAAACCAATTCACAATGATTGCATCACTTTCTCCCAATAGGAAATGTTTTCTTGATATAAAAAGGTGAAAACAAAATATTCTGACAAAGCAAACAATGCACCTGAGGCCCAAGCCATGGTTATGAAGAGCTATGAAAAAGCTTGTCAAAGCAATAGACGTGCATCTCTCCAGGCCGGGCTGCTGCAAGACTAAATGAAAAACATGCATCCTGGCCTTGAAGGCCTAAATGCACTCTCCTAAAGGTGTCTCTGTGCTCTGTTCTCTGTTCTCTGTTCTCTCTCTCTCTCTCTCTCTCTCTCTCTCTCTCTCTCTCCTCTCTCTCTCTTCCGCCTCCACCTTTCTCATCTCCTCTCTTCCTTTTCTTTCTCTCATTTCTCTCTCTCTCTTAATTTTTTATCCGTTGTTACTGCATCTTCTTACTTAAAATAATTTCTTCTTTTTTTCCCTCTTATATCCTGTTTGTTGTAATGAATTTTATCCTTATCTTTTGTAAAAGGACTAACATCTTTCTACCTCTATCTCTCTCTCTCTCTTCTCCGTCTCTCCTCTCCTCTCTCTCTCTTCTCTCTCTCCTCTTCTCTGCCCCTCCGTGTACCCCTCTCTCTCTTCTCTGTCTCTGTCTCCTGTCTCTCTTACGTGTAAAAATTGTTTTTCACAAAACTAAAGTCAAAAACATGATTTCAAAACAAAGAAGCACTGTTTCGCCTATAATCACAAGCAAGCAATAAATAAGCTCTAAAATGCTGACTTTGGTGTTAAGCCTGTTATGCTGTTTGACTTTGCATTGATGAGAGGAGTTTGCAAGAATGCTTGAATTGTACAGCCCACAATGCATCGGTGAGTCAGAGTCAGTGACATGATCAATGCAAGGAGAATCGGATGAGAGAAATCCTCACCAAAAACTGGAGGTTTTGCACAAGAGAAGAGGATGAGCGAGAGATCTCCCAAAAAGTTTTGCACAAGGACAACGCCTTGAGAGTGTTCAAGCCAGCTTGGAACTCGGACATCACCCAGCAAGACAAAAGAAAACGAGCATTGTAGAATATATGCCAGGCTATTTTTGGTTGGCCTATACGACCACAATTCTCGACCGAACATGATTGTGGTTCCAAGCTCACTGACATATCAAAGAGATTGGTACGACTGTGTTAAGTATAATGAATATAGGACCAGAACATGAGGAAACCATTGAACAGGCATTGTTTCACAGATGGTTCGGCAGGTCAGAAAACTGTGAACTTTTCTCCAAGCTTCTCGACCACCAGATTGTAATGTGTCCAATCTCGAGAATTGTGCTCATTGTGAGCAGAAACAGAAAACTCTGCAAAACATTGCACACATGCCGTTACGAAGGTCATCGCTCCAACTCGAACCAGGTTCTCCAATGGACCTGGGACCTTGAACGTCCGCGTAGCAGAGGACTTTCAAGATCATAAAAAGTTCTCAAACTTAAAAGGTGGCCAAGCAAAACATAACAGACGGATGCAGAAGTGGACACACAACAACCAACCACCACCACATGACATTCAACACAAAGATTCGATAACAATGTCAATGGTCCAGGTCATTGGAATGTTCTTCCAATTACTTACACACAACACAAGCGGCTTCATTCAATGGTGCAATTGTGGGTTCTCTTGAAATGGACGTCCGCGCTTCTGCATCAGTTTTGCTGTCAGAACCTGAAGATGCAGTGGAAAATGAAAAGAATCGATTTTCTGGGGCCTTCCCTTCTGCAAAAAGGATCTCCTCGTTTACCTGACTTCACGGAGTACGACCGATTCATTCTCCCGGATATATGGTCAAACCTGCCGAAACACGTCGGTTGTTCCCGTAAATAAACCCGCAGAAGGCATATTATCGGAATTAAGGGAGATCTCAGCTTGTTCCAAGACCAACTCTTCCATTGAGTCGATCCAAATCGGTTGTTGGGTTGGTCGCAGATCCCAGCCTGGGGTCCCAACTCACAGTTAAGGTGGATTGGGGTATGAACGTGTATCGCTTTTCCAACGTCGGGCATTAATCATGCTACTGTGTTTATAAAACACTATGTGAGATACGTATATTTTCATATCAATGTAAGGTGTTTCGTCATCGCAAGAGTCTTTAACCGGTGAAACGTTGAAAGCTTAACGACATCGTCGCCAAAGTCCTGGCAGTTGGTCTCCAATGCTTGTTCGCTTTTAAGTTGTTTCTCTGCAAAGATGAGTCATTTGTCATATGAAATAAACTTTCCGAAAGAGCTGTGGTATTACTACGTAATAAACACGATAAATATATTGTTGGCTGTGGAAATTCGCTTAAAACATAAAGGTTCCCGTAGGTGAGATATCTCTAAGTGCATGTGTAGTTAAGCCCAACGTTGTATAGAGGGAATTTATGTGATTCATACGGGCCTGCGACGCTTTGAGTCAGTCGTTTTTTCTCTTTCTATCTTTTATTTCAAACACACAACATTCAACAACCACGCCATCCCATCACAGCGCCAACAGCACACTGCCACCACCGTCACCTCCACCATCTACGACTACTACATCTTCGCCAACTACGACGGTAAAAAAGGCGCGAGGAGGGAACTGCGAGGATGCGCAGGTTTCCCCCGCCTGTTTCTTCCGTTGACTTCCCGCGCTTGGAGTGGGAGGAGGGGCGATGCGGGTCAAAGGTCAGAGGTCAGGTTAAAGGGAGGGGCCTGATTTTGGGGGAATAATGATCTGGGCCAAGAAGCCAACAACTGACTTCCCCGGCCCCCGGACGGACGGGGTGGAGGGAAAGTGTAGGCAGCCCCTTTCGAGAAAGCTTTCTCCAAGAATCTCGAAGGGAGGCGGGGCCGAAAACGGGGCGGGGCGGAAGGGGGAGTCCGCGCGATAAAGACGGACCACGGGCGGGCGGCAAAAAAGCTTCCCTGAGAGGCTCCCAAAATGAGGTTTCCTAAAAAGGCTCCCTCTCGCGCTTCTTCTCCTCTTCAATCTTTGGCTGGTGGTTCGGTTGGTTGGTCATCAGGAAGAGGTTCCTGTGCCCGCGCCTGGCGAGGGCCCCTGTCACGAAGGCACGGACGGGAGACGCGGCAGCGCCCGTTGCGGGTGGACCTGAGCGTCGGACGGGGTGCCGGAAGAGGGTTCGCCGCCGCGGAGAGGTCGGGGCCAGGCCGCGACCACGCTGACGGTCCGCGGGAGAGGGACTTCACCAGCCATAACAGGGAAGTCGCGACTTCTTTCCTTTTCTTTGGGTTTTGTGGCAAATGACTGTGGGTGAGCCTGTCGAACAAGTAGACTGTTAAGTGTTGCCTGTCGTACGCGTATTCGGTTGTAGCTCTGCATCGTTTTCTTTTGTTTTGATTGCTATATGTGCATTTTTCATTACTGTAATGACTGTAAAACTACTGCTTCGCGTGCTTGTCTGTGTGTGTGTGAATAAAGTGCTTGCATGTTGAACTGTTTTTTCCGTTTCGTTCGTCTTTGCTCTTTTGACTCTCTCTGTTTCCGTAACGGGGTCCGTAGTGTGGCTTAAATACGCCGGTAATTATCTGAACCGTCCCCAGGTCGGCGATAACAACCCTGCCGGTTATCCCGCTAGCAGGAACTGGCCGCCAAGCGGCTTCGTGTCCGGAAGTCGAACACTGCGGGCGAGGTAACGATCGCCCGGTTTAACCCATCCGCGTGGGTACTTAGGTAGGTCGAGTTTGGGCAGAACAACCCTATCGCTACGCGGGTGGCGATTGGCAACGATTGTGTGAGGTCGAAAGGCCCACCCGTGACTGATGGGCTTCCGGGCGATAGTTCCGAGGTCACGACTGAGTTGTCCGTCCGGTGGGCGACGCGCCGCGATTACGAGTTCACGTGGCCGTTCGTACGCCGGCGGGCGCGAATCGCAACACTGGTGTTAGTACAGGAGTGGTGAATTCAATCCACCTCGGTTCCAAACTAATCACGGGAATCGTTCAAGGGGTGAGAAGGGAGCGACCCCGCCGCCCGTTCCCTCCAAATTCGAGCAGCCAAATTAATCTCTTACGGAGAAATAAGATGGAGTCTCACCAGGCGAGCGGGAGCGGGGGTAGATCTGGATTTAGAATGTGTAGAATCCAAATGGTCCAGCGATGAGATCCCCATGCAGGAAATGCTGGTTGTACAGGACAAACAACTCCCCAAACCAAACCAGAGCCCGAATGGGTGCGGCGGCGGCCCGCGTGGTATGACCACCTCCGCTCCCTCTTCACCAAAACCCCCGACCTGCCGAATCGGCCCAGCCGAGTGGCACCCGACATGGCCAGCTATGCGCCAATGCGGCCGGGAATGACGCAACTATGCAAGGCAATTGAATGCAAAAATGGATACAAACACAAACACAAATGGAATGGAATGAATAAAAATGTGGATGGCATTACAAAAACAAAATGGATAATAATGTGCCATGCTGCGGGAAGAGATGCAGAACATGGCATAGGCTGCAGGCAGGCATAAATGGCAAATTACGGGGAAGGCGAAACGCGGTCCAAGTGGAGCTCAAATGAAATGGGCGGGCCACGTGTGGGAGCGAACGAAGCTGAGAGGGAGTGCAAACGGCTGTCAGGCCCGCAATGGAGGCGTGAGGACAAATTAATTCGGATGGGGACGTGTTGGGCCGAGGGGTAGTGACGGAGAAAAGCAAACAGTGACGGGTGACACAGAGGAAACATTAAATGGGGTGACCGACAACGTGGGTGAGACGAGACACGAGTGGAGACGGAAAGAAGAAAAGAAATAATAGTTGAGACGAAGGGAAGTAAAGACAAAGGGAAATGAAAGTATTGGCAGAGACGCGGGAGCATGGGACTGATAGAGGGAAGACTAACACGATACAGACGGGGTCAAAGAACGCACACACACATTCATTGGTTAGTGGAGGACATTGGGTGAGCTTTCCGGGAACGTGTAGGGACCGGGTGGCGAGCAGGTTGATAGCCTCCTTCGGGAACAGAGGGAGACGCTATTCTCCCCTCGAAGCTGATCACGACCATATGAGGTAGGTTCGGTCGTGCTTTGGCGGGCTCGAGGGGAGGAGTGCTGTGGACAGGTGCAAAACGCCGAGCTTGGGGGGGTATGAGGCCCCGGAACCCTTGTGGGACAACGAATCCCAGTGTGTTGTCCCGGTGTGTGTGGTGAAAGGTGTGAGTCTGACCCGTGTGGTGGAAGGCCCGTGTGTGAGTGGTGTGGTTGCGAGTGTGCGGAGTGCGTGCCTCCAGCACGCCGTGTGTGGATGAGACCCGTGTGTGGAATGAGGCACCGCGGTGAGTTCCCCCGCGTGTGTGATGGTATGGTGTGTGTGAGGGAAATGGCACGAGTGAGTGAGCGGTCCGAGGTGAAGGGAGAACGTGTGTGTGGAGAGCGGTAAGTTGAGGGAGATGACGGTCGGCAATGCGGGCGGCAAACGCAGCCGTGTCTCCCAGTGTGAATGTAATGGAGTGGAAGTGTGAGCGTCGTGACAAGCAAGGTGTGGTGGATTCGAATGGGATGACGACGGCGACATGTGAGGGACAAAAGCCGGGTAGGCGGCGGTAGTTGTTTTGAGCACCGCGCGGGTTCACCCCAGCGGCGAGCTCGAGGTCGTGCTGTGCAACGCACGAGGCCGCCACGTGCTCGCTTGCGGGAGTGAAGCCCGGTTCGAAACGCACGCGGTGGATTTGCCGATCCGGCCGGACGGACAAAGTTTAGGCAGGATTTCGGATTTGGAACCGGCACGGGTTCTCCACGCGAAGCTTTGTGTTAAGCTCCAACGGGCAGAGCACAATGTGTTCGCGTGGGGAGGCCCCTCGAGTGCGAGGTTTTGCTTTTGGGTGCGCAAAGGGTGACGTCATGGCTGCACCGTGTGGTCGGGATCCGGCAGGAGGGTGAATCCTGCCAGATGGTACCGGTCCAGAGGGACGAGTAAACGGTGAGCTGCATGAGGTCACGGGAAGGTGCAAAGTGCGCGAGCTTGTGAGTTGGCAGCGCTGGTGCTGCGCATGTGAAAAAAAAATTATTTAACAAAAGCAAGCCTCGCTTTCGGGTGAACATGATTCCTGGGCAGGGGTGGAAGACCCCCCTGCCAGGGCACAGGATGGGAACTAGTTAGGGGGAAGGTTACTTAGTAGAACGACTTCATGGCAGGGTAAAGTCCTAAATGGAGTCATGGAATGGATTAGTTTTAGAGGGATGTTAGTTGAGATTAGGTTGGGGAAATGATTTTTGACTTTAAATTTTGAGGACAAGTGACAGACTTTGGATGTGTAGTGGGGACGTAGCTTAGCTAAACCGTAGGTTAAAAGGAACGTGCCTGTAAGTGTAAGGGACGACGTGGGAGCACGAGGTAAGTTAGGGGATTTAGTGAGCAAGGAGGCGTGATTCAGCCATGTGGTGAGTGGGAAGTGTGAAGTGGAAACATGTGCTTGATGAGTGAGTGAGGTCCCCCCAGCGGGTCTGTGGTGTATGGAGCGAATGTGGAATGCATGG
>CM068965.1:17796662-17841950 GCA_035128595.1 Eptatretus atami
TTGTTCATGTGTTATTAATAATGTGGCATTGAAGTGTTTTTAATAACGTGGCATTGAAGTGTTTTTAATAACATGGCGTTGATGTTTTTTAAATAATGTGTTGTTGAGGTGTATTTAATTACGTGGCGTTGACATGTTTTTAATAACGTGGTGTTGAGGTGTTTTTAATAATGTTGTGTTGAGGTGTTTTTAATAATGTTGTGTTGAGGTGTTTTTAATTAGGTGGTGTTGAGGTGTTTTTAATTAGGTGGTGTTGAGGTGTTTTTAATAATGTGGTGTTGAGGTGTTTTTAATAACGCGGCGTTGAAGTGTTTTTCATAACGTGGCGTTGAGGTGTTTTAAAGAATGTGTTGTTGAGCTGTTTTTGATAATGTGGCGTTGAGGTGTTTTTAATAACGTTGTGTTGAGGTGTTTTTAATAACGTCGCGTTGAGGTGTTTTTAATAACATGGCGTTGAGGTGTTTTTAATAACATGGCGTTGAGGTGTTTTTTAATACGTGGTTGAGGTGGTTTTTAATGAACGTGGAATTGAGGTGTTTTTAATAACGTGAGCTGAGGTGTTTTTAATAATTTGGCGTTGGTTTAATGATTTAAGAATGTCCTCTGGCTTTTGATGAACGTGAAGATAGGGGGAGGGAAGGACAGATTTGGGATGGGGAGGGGTGTGGGGCAGGAGACCAGAGATGAGACAGAGAGTTGGGAAAGGGGGATTGACATTTGGGGGGGGGGTGGTGGTTGAGGATTTGGGATCAGGAGGGGGTTTGAAAAGCTGGAATGGGGAGAATATTGAAACCTTGGATTGGGTGAGGGGTTGAGGAATTGGGGTTTGGAGGGAGGATTTGAGGACTTGGGTTTGGGGGGAGTTGAGGATCTGGGGTGGGTGGTGTTTATTTAATCAAGTAATTATTCTTTGCATAACATTGTTGAAGTTGCATTTTACATTACGCGGAATTTCTGAAGGTACCTGCTCGTCTAGAATATAACGAGCTGCCATACTGAGAGACCAGGACAGAGATTAAAAAAGTGAAAATGGAGGAGCCTGTGGCAACGGGTATTCACACCTATTGGAGACAAATGATACCATGAGTAATGACGATGATGGACCGTGGCATGGACGCAATGCTGTGCCCCACGACATAGAAAGGCGGCAGAATACCAGATGATATGAAGGCCTGTTAACATTTATTATAAAAGTCTGCATATCAACTTCAAATTAAATCTTCGGGAGATCGCATTAGGCCGAGGTGTAAAAGCTTACTGTATTTGTCATACTAGCAGAGTATAGTACCCGTCATATGGACGATCTTGTTCCAAGCATGCAACACGTTCTTCTGACGCTTACCTTTATTTGGGCGGTATATAGGCAACTGACAGCTCTTTATAGGCAAAGTAAAAAACCCAGGTTACATGCATGAAGCAAAAACATACCTACTGCATACAATTCAAAACACCTCACTGTACTGTAGGGTCTAATGAGTTGACACTGATGACTGAACGTTATGATGATGTGTGTTTGCTACAGGGTATCATTATACGGTCTCCACTACATTTGGCCATTTTGATGGCTGAGAGGAAAAGCCAAACTACTAAAACAGTAGATTTTTCAAATGTTCTCTACCCCATGTTTCATGTTTGTTGTTCTCTGTAAACAGTACTGAGACCTTAGTCAATTACTACAACTACTACTGCTGCTGCTACTGCTACTACCACCACCACCACCACTACTACTACTACTACATCAACAGGTTTCATGAACATTTCCCTTTTCCAACTTTAGGCTTTGGGGTGTTGTATTTTTTGTTGCTCACTCGACCGCACGACTGGACTGCTCAGCCTAATGCCGCCGACTGCCATGCGAGGCCTCACGTTAGTCGGTGTCGCGGTAGCTGACGGAGTGATTTTTTTTGCGTAAATACTGTCAGTACAGCATTTTGATTAACTTTACATTTGTATCGTCCATGTGTCACAAACGATGACATTAAATTGGGCTTGATGGTCAAAACAGTCCTCACTGAAATGTATTGTGTTTGTTCCTTCGGCCTTTCTAAATCAGCACGAGTGCGCATGACCTGCCGAACTCATTTGATTGCTAAAAGTTGGTTTTGTGGATATTTAAAAATGCTTATTCCATCGAACAGGCCAAGGCGATACTGTACACCACTTTGACATGAACTTTAAAGACCTTTAACGCTATTGAGCTTAAGCACTTTCAAGTTCAACGAGATAGGTTGATGAGCCGACTTCGCTCTCCCAACCCGTCTACGTCACCAAAGATCAGGCAACCAAATGTGTCAGATTGCTGCTTGCAGCCTGGGCAGTTTAAAATATGTTTTGCAAAAGCTGTTTATTGCAGACCAGGTTTCGATGAATAATGCTTTAAACATGTTTTTTTTTGGATTTAGTGTTGAGTTGTTGGTAAGTTGAAATGGGGATTTTCTGTATCCCGCTGTATATGTAACAAAGTCTAGGTCTTAGAGTGGAAGTGATCATCTGCATCATGTTGGATCTTTTACCCCAAAGAGCAAGCTTCCAACACAACAAGAGAACTGATTGATGGTCTATTTGATGTTGAGCTACATTCTACTGGCTCCGTAACTCACCGTTAAATCGGTCTCGAGCTCTTCATAAATGGCGGCGACTTTCTCTTCCCGATCAACGATGGCTGTACTGGCTTGGTGTAACCGGGTTGACCATTGTGTAAATTCCGTCTCATCCAAAATGCGCATTGCCACACACAGGGTGCGGAGACCGCTTCCGGCAAAGATCTGGATCAATAACATCAGCAAGGAACCAGCTGTTGTTTTATAACAACACATTAGAGTTACTGACTGTCCTTTTTGTCATTTTGAATCACAATCTCATGTCAAAACCACAATCTAACCCACCTCCACTTACCCACCCCACCACCTCAACCCCCAACCCAACTCCCCCATGTTTGACTCTCACATGCATATGTTCGGTGGTGATGTCTGCCAGGTGGTCACTGCCTGCTTTCAGCCTGGGCAAGATGGCCGAGTCAGCTCCCTTGCAGTAAAGAACAAGCTTTCCTTCTGGTGTTTGAACTGAAGGGGTCCAAAAGTGTCACCATCATTGAGTGTTACAGTACGTCTAGTACGTTGTCACCATCAGGTCACACCTTTCTCAGAAAGCCACAACACCTTCGTTTTTATCAGCGGTTTACTGGTAAATTGTTGAGCAAACATCCATGATTTTACAAATTTATTAAAAAACAAACTTGGTGACGTGACTATTTCCTAATAAAGTACATGTGTTCACAAATTTTAATATGTGGATAAAATATAATTAAACCCGATCCCATGTTAACAAGAAACACCCCTCTACAGGTTATCGCGGTGACATTATCGGTGCACACAACCTCACGAATATAGGTGAACCACAGGGTGGGCTGCAGGGATCACCATGGTGTTTTAAATGGATAAAATAGTGGACTCGAGCAGCAAGACTTAAAATCAAGTTTCATAGTTTGAAATGACCTTTTAAAATTACTCTTATTATTGACAACGACGCACCGTTGATGTCATGTTTGATATTCATGGTCCGATGGTCATTTACATTTGATGAGGTTCGGTGGACAACTGATCAGAGTGGTCTCTTCTAACCAGGTCCAAACATTCAGTCTGTGTAAAGGATTGAGAAATTGGAGCTAACATGAGACCAGGACTTCGGAACATGAATCGGAAGACAATTTGTCATTTAACCGGATATTAGCTCTGAATTTGTCCCGATCGCACGTGCACAGAGAGGAGTGAGATATTATTTTTACTCTGTCTGCCTGGCAGTCAAACAAAATTGAAAATCATTCCAAACAGAAAACTTACCGTTTTTAAGGATGTCATAAAGGACACAAACAACAGGCCAAATAATCAATGTAACGCGTTGGATAAGGTGATGTAATAAACAGAGAAAACATCGGTAAAACCCAGAATTAAATTTATACATCTTTAAACCTTTATTTAAATTGAATTATACTGTCATGGTCTTGGGGTGGTTTATACCAGCTTGGATGGATAACCAAATTATTTTAACTCAGAGGCGGGGTTCAGCCTGCTCGGAAATGTTGTTGTTGTTGTAGGAACGTAGTTTTTTTTAAATGAGTGGTCCTGTCAATGCAAAAACGTAGGAAAAGGTCACAGGGGGCAATCACATACTGGAGAAACTAATCTTAAACCATACCTAGTTAACACAGCACCACCCCCCCCGTGTGGTGACACGTAAACAATCTTAAGCTCCCAGTTTTCCTTACTTAAATTACATCGAGATGTCTCCTACTCATCCACGGACCATGGTTATACTATACAATCCTATCTTCCAATGAGATTGCTCCATCTACCCCCACAAACGTAACAATATATTTGAACACTGTAGAACACAAATTGCCTTCATAACACTTCCAAAACCATGCGATATATCGGGCATGGTATGTGAGAGGGTCGGGGTGAAGAAGATGCTGATTGACGGTAACTGAACACACCCCT
This sequence comes from Eptatretus atami, assembly GCA_035128595.1. Classification (NCBI taxonomy): domain Eukaryota; kingdom Metazoa; phylum Chordata; class Myxini; order Myxiniformes; family Myxinidae; genus Eptatretus; species Eptatretus atami. The sequence continues at coordinate 17,801,159 of CM068965.1, forward strand.
GATGTTGGCTTAACGGATAAGGTGACAGGCTCTTAGATCTTAGGGTCTTGATGGAGTTTGAGTACATTGAACCATTAAATAACACCAGTTGGGTTGACTCAGTCTGTCATCTTTCCAAGGTTGGCAAATAAGTACCAGCTTACTGGAAAGAGGGGGCACTGCATCAGCGGCACAGCCACGCTCCCAGCAGTGATGCAACTAGCAGCCACAGGCTGCATTCGAAATAATAATACTGTGTAGGGTATCGCCTCTCCTTGTTCAAGTGATCTATTATGTATTTATTTATTTTTACATGGCCACCACATTGGTGAAGCAGCTGCTCATTGGTCCACAATGAAAGACCTACCGACAACGCCCATGCGCCGCCTTTCATTGGTGAAGTCCAGGAGAGCGACGACCTGCAGGATCCTTCGCCCAATCGGTGCCGGCTCGTTCAGCTCGATGAGCTCACGAGCACGGGACTCAAATCGAAACGTGGCTGCTCGTGCTGCGTTCACTAGTGCTGCCTCATCTGGAGACTGTGCCTGGTACACCACATTGCCTGGCAGGTGCAGGGGCATCGGGTCGGGGGCGGGTGGGGGGAACTTGAGACCTGCTGTGCTTTTATTACAAATAAATGTGTCATATCCTTAGCATGTACAATCGTGATGGAAATCGGCAGTGGGTCACATTTTCATAAACTTGGTCATTTAAAAATGTTTTTAACAGGTCAAAGATTTTTTAAATGGTAGGTGACGCTTAGCATTTAGAAACAAAAAGACTTTTAAAATAGTAGGTGACTCTTAGCATTTGGAAAGGATAGAGCACTGACAAACAACAATAGGTTGGCAACCATTGCACAGGCTGGTTGGGCCTAATGGCCTGCTGCATTGAATTCCTAATACAGGAACTCGTATTTAAATATTCATCCAAACTTGCTTGTTCTTACCATATCGTGTAACGTTTTATATTAACAAAAGGGTTGAATCAAAAGCAATGACCTTCAGTCTCGAGCTGAGAGATTGTTCATGTTATACAAACATAGCGACCGAGACAACAACAACTGTATTACCCTACCCTTCTCATCTTGTTCTGCAACCACAGTGTGGCACAAAGCCAGTGCTCTGAAAAACTCCGTGACGTGCTCGTTCCATGATTTTGCCGCGAGCAACAGGGCAGCATCCATCTTGGGGGCATACTGTCGTTGTGAAACAATACAATAACATGGCGGTTATTTTTGGATAACATCATCCTCAGTAAATGTCCAACCCTCTAAATGTGGTATTTGCTTTCACGACGTTTCTCATGTTGAGGCCTTCACTTTATTTCTGTCATTTTGTAATCAAACCTATCATTCTTACTTTGTCACCTTCCATGGTGTCTTCACTCCCATCGTCATTGTCCAAATTTCCTGCAACAATGTGAACTGTAGGTTAGGATCTATGGTTGTGTACTTGGCCTCAAAAATGTGTTCGTTTCTGATTTTCAACAAACAAGAAAATTTATGGCTCGACCTTAAACTTGTGCAGTATAGTTTGGAGAAGAGTGACCTCATTATGCATTATTATGTCATGACAACCTGCCTATCCCAGAGTACGAAGAACATGATAGGGGCGATGAAATTTAGTTTACATGAATCGAACCATAATGGACCAAAAATCGCTTTTTCCTTCAGGATGAATGGCCTATGAAGGAGGTCGCCACCCTTCTCCATCCACCGCCCTCTACGACACGAACCGTAAAGCTTTCCATGCACGGAGCAGGCGATGAAACGCATGACGTTGCGCGTAAGTGTGCCCGTCTTATCGGTGAGGATGCACGCGATCTGTCCGAGCTCTTCGCTCAGGTTGGTGCTGCGAGCGCGGGCTATCCCTGACTCCTGATTCCACATCCCCACGTCCCAGCATATGAAGAAGCTTTGGCCGAGGCGGATTATCTCCACGCTGAGGGGTGGATGAAGGAGATAGAATGCAAGGAGGTTCCAAAATAGTCACCAAAAAGTGATTGCATGCAAATGGCTCATGTACGTCTCAAACCAATTCACAATGATTGCATCACTTTCTCCCAATAGGAAATGTTTTCTTTGATATAAAAAGGTGAAAAACAAAATATTCTGACAAAGCTAAACAAATGCACCTGAGGTCAAAGCCATGGTTATGAAGAGCTATGAAAAGCTTGTCAAAGCAATAGACGTGCATCTCTCCAGGCCGGGCTGCTGCAAGACTAAATGAAAAACATGCATCCTGGCCTTGAGGCCTAAATGCACTCTCCTAAAGGTGTGTCTCTGTGTCTCTGTGTCTCTGTGTCTCTGTGTCTCTCTCTCTCTCTCTCTCTCTCTCTCTCTCTCTCTCTCTCTCTCTCGCTTGGCACGCACGTGCAAAGGCAAGGGGCTGTTGCTCAGTCTCTGGCGGTACGTGTGGAGCCTGTGTTGCTTTCTCTCTTCTTATCATCTTCTTCTCCTTTCTCTAATGTATTTTTTTGGGGTATCCGTGTGTATAAACTGTTGTCAATGCTTTATCGATTACTTGAAAATTGAATTGGTTTCTTCTTTTTTTTCCACTCTTGTATATTATCCTTTGCTTTGTTGTATTGAATTTTTATCCTTTATACTTTTTTGTAATAAAAGGACATAAAAGTCATCTATCTATATCTCTCTATCTCTCTCTCTCTCTCTCTCTCTCTCTCTCTCTCTCTCTCTCTCTCTCTCTCTCTCTCTCTCTCTCTCTGTCTCTCTGTCTCTCTCTGTCTCTGTCTCTCTGTCTCTCTCTCTGTCTCTGTCTCTGTCTCTGTCTCTGTGTCAAAATGTTTTTCACAAACACTAAAGTCAAAACACATGATCAAAACACAAGAAGCCTGTTTCGGCCCTTAATAATCACAAGCAAGAAATAAATAATCTTTAAAATGCTGACTTTGGTGTCTAAGCCTGTATGCTGTTTGATTTTGCATTGCATGAAAGGTAGTTTAGCAAATGCTTGAATTGTACAGCCCAACATGACATCGGTGATGTCAGAGTCGAGTGACTGATCAATGCAAGGAGAATCGGATGAGAGAAATCCTCACCAAAACTGGAGAGTTTGCACAAGGAGAGAAGAGGAGAGGAGAGATCTCCCAAAAAGGTTTGCACAAGGACAACGCCTTGAGGAGTGTTCAAGCCAGCTTGGAACTTGGACATCACCAGCAAGACAAAAAAACGAGTGTAGAATAATGCAAGGCTAATTTTGGTTGGCCTATACGACACCACAAATTCACGACGAACTGATTGTGGTTCCCAGAGCTCACCTGACATACAAAGAGATTGGTACGACTGTGTTAAGTATAATGATATAGGACCAGAACATGAGGAAACCATTGAAAACGGCATTGTTCACAGATGGTTCGGCAGGCAGAAAAATGTGAAACTTTTCTCCAAGCTCGACCTCCCAGATTGTGTGTCCTATCGCGAGAATTGTGCTCATTGTGAGCAGAAACAGAAAAATCTGCAAAAACATTGCACACATGCCGTTCAGAAGGTCCATCACTCAACTCGAACACAGGTTCTCCAATGGACCTGGGACCTTGAAAGTCCGTGAGCCAGAGGACTTTCAAGATCATAAAAGTTCTCAAACTTAAAAGGTGCAAGCAAACAAAACAGACGGATGCAGGAAGTGACAACAACAACCAACAACCACCACCATGACATTCAACACAAAGATGATAACAATTGTCATGGTCAAGGTCATTGGAATGTTCTCCAATACTTACACACAACACCAAGCGGTTCATCAAGTGGTCAATTGTGGTTCTCTTGAAATGAGACGTCCCGCTGTTCTGCATCAGTTTGCTGTCAGAACCTGAAGATCAGTGGAAACAATGAAAAGAATCGATTTTCTGAGGCCTTCCCTTTGCAAAAAATGAATCCTCCTCGTTTACCTGACTTCACGGAGTCGACCGATTCATTCTTACCGGCATATATGGTCAACCCGAAACACCAGTCGGTGTTCCGTAACATACAACCCCGCAGAAGGATATTATCGGAATTAAGGGAGATCTCAGCTTGTTCCAAGACCAGCCTTCCATTGAATCGATCCAATCGGTTGTTGGGTGGTTCGCAGATCACCATGCCTGGGGTCCACAAACTCACAGTTAAGGTGGATGGGTAATGACGTCGTATCGCTTTCCACGTCGGGCATTAATCATGCTACTGTGTTTATACCACTATGTGAGATACGTTATATTTTCATATCAATGTAAGGTGTTCGTCATGCAAGATGTCTTTACCGGTGAACGTTGAAAGCTTAACGACATCGTCGCCAAAGTCTGCAGTTGTCTCCAATGCTTGTCTCGCTTTTAAGTTTGTTTCTCTGCAAAGATGAATTTGTCAATGAAATTAACTTTCCGAGAGCTGTGGTATTACTACGTAATAAAACACCGATAATATATTGTTATGGCTGTGGAAATTCGCATTACACCATAAAGGTCCCGTAGGTGAGATATCTCTAAGTGCATGTGTAGTTAGCCCACACCCGTTGTATAGAGGGAATTTATGTGATTCATCCGGGCTGCGACGCTTTGAGTCAGTCGTTTTTCTCTTTCTATCTTTTATTTCAAACACACAACATTTCAACAACCACGCCATCCCCATCACAGCGCCAACCACACTGCCACCACGCCACCTCACCATCTACGCTACTACATCTTCGCCACTACGAACGGTAAACAAAGGCGCGAGGAGGGAACTGCGAGGATGCGCAGGTTTCCCCGCCTGTTTTCTTCCTTGACTTCCCCGCGCTTGGTGGGGAGGGGGATGCGGGTCAAAGGTCAGAGGTCAGGTAAAGGAGGGGCCTGATTTTGGGGGAATAATGATCTGGCAGAGCCAAAAATGACTTCCCGGCCCCGGACGGAGCGGGGTGGAGGGAAAGTGTGAGGGCACGCCCCTTCGAGAAGCTTCTCCAAGAATCTCGAAGGGAGGCGGGCGAAAACGGGGCGGGGCGGAAGGGGGAGTCCCGCGCGATAAAAGACGGACACGGGCGGGCGCAAAAAAGCTCCCTGAGAGGCTCCCAAAAGAAGGTTTCCTAAAGGCTCCCTCTCGCGCTTCTTCTTCCCTCTTCATCTTGGCTGTGGTTCGGTTGGTTGGTCATCAGGAAGAGGTCCTGTGCCGCGCCTTGGCGAGCGGCCCTGTCACGAAGGCACGGACGGGAGACGCGGCAGCGCCCGTTGCGAGGTGGACCTGAGCGTCCGAGGGGAGTGCCGGAGAGGGTTCGCCGGCCGCGGAGAGGTCGGGCCAGGCGCGACCACGCTGACGGTCGCGGAGAGGGACTCACCAGCCATAACGGGAGTCGCGACTTCTTTCTTTTCTTTGGGTTTTTGTGCAAATGACTGTGGGTGCGCCTGTCCGACAAGTAGAACTGTTTAAGTGTTGCCGTGCGTACGCGTATTCGGTTGTAGCTCTGCATCGTTTCTTTTGGTTTGATTGCTATATGTGCATTTTTCATTACTGTATGATGTAAATAGTGCCTTCCGTGCTTGTCTGTGTGTGTGTGAATAAAGTGCTTGCATGTTGAACTGTTTTTCCGTTTCGCTTCGTCTTTTCTCTATTTGACTCTCCATCCTGTTTCACGTAAGGGGTCCGTAGTGGGCTTAATACGCCCGGTAATTAATCTGAACCGTCCAGGTCGGCGATAACACCGCTCGGTTATCCCGCTAGCACGGAACTGGCCGCCAAGCGGCTCGTGTCCGGAGTCGACCTGCGGCGAGGTACGATCGCCCGGTTTACCATCCGCGTGGGTTATAGGTAGGTCGAGTTTGGCGAACAACCCTATCCTAGCGGGGCGATTGGCACGATTGTGGTGAGGTCGAAAGGCCCACCCGTGACTGGCTCCGGGCGATAGTTCCCGGAGGGTCACGACTGAGTTGTCCGTCCGGTGGCGACGCGCCGCGATTCGAGTTACGTGGCCGTTCGCACGCCGGCGGGCGCGAATTCGCAACACTGGTGTACAGGAGTGTGATTCAAATCCACCTCGGTCTCCAAACTAAATTCACGGGAATCGGTTCAGGGGTGAGAGGAGCGACCCCCCCGTTCCCTCCAAATTACGAGCAGGCCAAATTAATCTCTTACGAGAATAAGATGGAGTCTCAAGGCGAGCGGGAGCGGGGTAGATCTGGATTTAGAATGTGTAGAATCCATGGTCCAGGATGAGATCCCCATGCAGGAAATGCTGGTTTCAGGACAAACAACTCCCAACCAACCAGAGCCCGAAATGGGTGCGGCGGCGCCGCGGTGTATGACACCTCCCCTCCCTCTTCACCAAAACCCCCCGATCCTCGCCGAATCGGCCCAGCCGAGTGCACCCGACATGGCCAGCTATGCGCCATGCTGGCGGAATGAACGCAACTATGCAAGCATTGAATGCAAAAATGGATACAAACACAAACAAAATGGATGGAATGAATAAAAATGTGGATGGCATAAAAACAAAATGGATAATAATGTGCAAATGCTGCGGGAAGAGATGCAGAACATGGGATAGGCCTGCAGGCAGGCATAATGGCAATTACGGGGGCGAAACGCGCCAGTGGAGCTCAAATGGCGGCGCCACGTGTGGGCGAACGAGCTGAGAGGGAGTGCAACGGTGTCAGGCCCGCAATGGAGGCGGGATGGGAAAAATTAATTCGGGGACGTGTTGGGCGAGGGTAGTGACGGAGAAAGCAACAGTGACGGTGACACAGAGGGAAAAATTAAATGGGGTGACCGAAACGTGTGAGACGAGACACGAGGTGACGACGGAAAGAAGAAAAGAAATAATAGTTGAGACGAGGGAAGTAACAAAGACAAAGGAGGAAATGAAAGTATTGGCAGAGACGGCGGAGATGGGAACATAGAGGAAGACTACACGATACAGACGGGGTCAAAGACGCACACACACACATTGAGTTAGTGGAGGACGATTGGGTGAGCTCCGGGAACGTGTAGGGACCGGTGCGAGCAGTTGGATAGCCTCCTTCGGGAACAGAGGGAGACGCTATTCTCCTCGAAGCTGATCACGACCAGGTGGGTTCGGTCGTGCTTTGCGGGCTCGAGGGAGGAGTGCTGTGGACAGGTGCACGCCGAGCTTGGGGGGTTAGAGGCCCGGAACCCTTGTGGGACACGAATCCCAGTGTGGTTGTCCCGGTGTGTGTGGTGAAAGGTGTGAGTCTGCCCGTGTGTGGAAGCGACCCCGTGTGTGAGTGGTGTGGTTGGCGAGTGTGCCGGAGTGCGTGCCTCCCAGCACGCCGTGGTGTGGATGGACCCGTGTGTGGATGAGGCACCGCGGGTGAGTTCCCCGCGTGTGTGAGTGGTATGGTGTGTGTGAGGGAAATGGCACGAGTGAGTGAGCGGCGAGGTGTGAGGGAGACGTGTGTGTGAGAGAGCGGTATGTGAGGGAGATGACGGTCGGCATGCGGGAGCACGCAGCCGTGTCTCCCAGTGTGAATGTAATGGAGTGGAGTGTGAGCGTCGTGACAAAGCAGGTGTGCGTGGATCGAATGGAGATGACGACGGCGACATGTGAGGACAAAAGCCGGGTAGCGGCCGTAGTGTTTTGAGCACCGCGCCGGGTTCACCCAGCGGCGGCGCGAGGTCCGTGCTGTGCAACGCACGAGGCCGCCACGTGCTCGCTTGCGGGAGTGAAGCCCGGTTCGGAAACGCACGCGGTGGATTTGCCGATCCCGCGGACGGACAAAGTTTAGGCAGGATTTCGGATTTGGACCGGACGGTTCTCCACGCGAGCTTGTGTTAAGCTCCAACGGGCAGAGCACATGTGTTCGCGTGGGAGCCCCTCGGAGTGCGAGTTTGCTTTTGGGGTGCGCAGGTGACGTCATGGCTGCACGTGTGGTCGGGATCCGGCAGGAGGGTGAATCCCTGCCAGATGGTACCGTCCAAGAGGGACGAGGTACGCGTGCAGCTGCATGAGGTCACGGGAAGGTGCAAAGTGCGCGAGCTGTGAGTTGCCGCGCTGTGCTGCGCATGTGAAAAAAAAATTATTTAAAAAGCAAGCCTCGCTTTCGGGTGAACAGGATTCCCTGGGCAGGGGTGGAAGACCCCCCTGCCAGGGCACAGGATGGGAACTAGTTAGGGGAAGGGTTAGCTTAGCTAGACCGACTTCATGGGGAGGGTAAGTCCTCATGGAGTCCGTGGAATGGATTAGTTAGAGGATGTTAGTTGAGATTTGGTTGGGGAAATGATTTTGACTTTATTTTGAGGACAGTGACAGACTTTGGATGTGTAGTGGGGACGTAGCTTAGCTACGTAGGTTAAAAGGAACGTGCTGTAGTGTAAGGGACGACGTGGGAGCACGAGGTAGTTAGGGATTTAGTGAGCAGGATGGCAGTGATTCAGCAATGTGTGAGTTGGGAAGTGTGAAGTGGAAACATGTGCTTGATGAGTGGTGAGGCCAGCGGGTCTGTGTGTATGGAGCGAATGTGGAATGCATGGTGCGATGAGTGATTGGGGGAGGATTGATTCCGCCCAAAGACCCCGGGTCAGTGTAGAGTGAATTAGCTGGGTTAGTTAAATTGACGAAATGGAGGTCGTTTTGCTGTTGGTGGGAATGTAGGCTCGATACCCATTTGGAGGGTGCAGGAGCCCTGTTGACGGGCTGGGAGCTTGGCTCGAACGGTGAGTATCGCTGAGTGGGTAGCCCGGGCACCGGGCTAGTCGGCCGTGGTAGGCCAAGGGCCCATGGGGGCCGGATAGCGTAGTGGGCACGGGTGCGCCCGCAGGATGCGGGGGCCGGGGCACCGTTAGCCGCGTGGGCAGTGTTTTGGGACGGGTGCCCTCGGAAAGGGGCCGGGAAGCCAGCCTGCACGTGAGCGTTTCAGGGGAGTCGCCAGGGAGGGCACTCCCGGTGTTTAGGGAGCTGGTAGGCTCGGAGGCAGTGTAGTGCCCGGGGTGCCATCGTCGGAGAATCGGCAGAGGGTCGTGCCTGCCAAGGGAGCCACGCTCCCAGCCATGAGACCGTGCAAGGGCACGAAAGAAAATTGGGGGGGAGGCCCGAAATTGTGAGGACACCAACACAGGCGACGGGAATCTGGGTTATAGAACCAATAGTTTAAGCGAGAGGCGCTTGTTGAAAGCCCCAGGGTAGTTTAAAGGTTAATGGATAGGATAGATAGGAAGTGTACCCCTCGCACCATCCATCCCTTCGCTCTCGTTGTGGGCCGCTGGACCCACTTTGGGTTAAAGATCGCTGAAGTCTGGGAGCCATCCTGAGCTTCGTTGGGCTCGGCGCAGGACGCCAGCCTCCCTCATTCCCCTCCAGGAAGGGAACGTAGGGGTTGGGAGTAGGCTAGGACAGGATAGGTTAGCCGAACAAGGACAGTACAGGGGTTAGGGGACGATTTCTAGTGGGAAGTAAAGAAAAAAAATAAAAAAAAAAAAATAAGTTGGGGCTAAATTGGTTTGTACAGATTCAGGAGTGGGTAGGTACAGTGACAGGCAAAGGCGATAGGTGGAGGGAGACCGTAGGGTAGGTCCGAGTCCGCCTCTGAGTGGCCAGCACCACGCACTCCCTCCACCAACCTCCACTGAAAGGCAAAGGCCGGCCCACTTCATCGGCTGGCTGTGTTTTGCTGCGAGCCTGTGCCGGCCGGATCGTCAGCAGCTGTGTTACTGCAAGAACTGTAACCCAGCTTTGTCGTGCAAAGTCCTTCCTCGGCCCTCTTGAGCTCCTGACCACTTACAAAGCTTTTGTCCGTAGCTGATGGAGTACTGCTCTCCCTCTGGGCTGGTGCTCCTGCCTCCCACCTTTCTCGGCTTCACGCTGTCGAAACCAGGGCATTTAGGATCATCGGCATCTCCCGCAATGAAGCTGAGTCTTTGGGCCTCTCACTCAATCACCGCAGGTTGGTCGGTGTTCTTTCTGTCTTCTACCGTCTCCTCTCCAGCCTTGCCCCCCTGCTCTCTCTGCCATTTGTCCCCACCACATTTGCACAGGGGCTCAAGGTCCGCCAACAACCCCTTCTGGTAAAATACCAAAATCACGAACCACTGCTCACCTTCACTCTTTCATTCCTCTTTTTCCCGCCTTTGGAATAAACTCCCTCACTCTATTCTTCCCATTCTTCCCTCCAGGCTTTCAAAACAGCTGTTCACCACCACCTCTTATCATGTACACACGGCAACACTTAAACAGTTCTACTTGTCGGACAGGCGCCCCACAGTCATTTGCACAAAAACCCAAAGAAAAGAAAGAAGTCGCGACTTCCCTGTATGGCTGGTGAGTCCCTCTCCGCGACCGTCAGCGTGGTCGCGCCTGGCCCGACCTCTCTCGAGGTCTCCCAAATAGTCCGCGCGATAACATCCAATCCTCGATCTTTTCTACCCCGATAATCCACCCAAGCCCACTTCCTTCAATTCCCCTGCTTTCCTTCCTGAAAGTCCCTGTAATGTCCATCTTCTCTTCCCATGTTCCCGTCCCATCCCCATCCCTCTCCTTCCACAGATCACCTAATGTGTCTGTTCCCATTTTTGTCCCTTCCACTCCCGCCCCTCTTGTCTCATGCCCCTTGCTGTGCGTTGTGTGTTAGCTCTCATACGAGCCTCGACATGGTATACAAAAAAAAAAAAAAAAAAAAAAAAAGGCCTGTGCCGGCCAACTTCATCGGCGGCTGTGTTTTGCTTCAAGGCCTGTGCCGGCCGGATCATCTGCCGGCTGTTTGCTACAGTGGCCCTGCTTTGCCATGCCATGCCCACCGCACATCATCAGTTTGCCGTTCAATTTTGATTTGCCCCCCCCCTTGTTCATTGCCATGTGCGCCAGGATCATCAAGCAACAGTTTGCAAGCTGCAAGAACTGTCCTGTTGGCAGCTACAACACGGGCCTGCAGTGGCGGCCCGTGCACCGTGTTGTATCCATCCATCCATCCACCGTTCCTTGTTTGTGTCGGCTTGAGTCCGCACCGTTCACTGTGCCGCAGGACTGCCCTGTAGGCAGCCGCACAAGGAGACTGCATTTGCGCAGCCCATGCGCCGTTGTTCGCTGCGCCCATTTAAAAGGGGGAGGCCGTGGACTGCGTGTGAGCAGCGGCCACGTTCCCTGTCACCTGCATTGGTTCATGAGCCAGAGACTGCATGCGAGCAGCCTGGCTCCCTGCTAACTGCTTTCTCTTGCAGAGTCCATTGATCCTGGCATGGTTTAGTGTAAATTTGTAAGTTAAGGTTAAGATGTACTGTAAATATGAGTGCGCCCCCGGCATGTGCGTCATAGCGCCGGCAATTTATTTAAGTCGTCGTGTGAGTTGGTTTGTTTAGTTAGTTACTCAGCCCGTAGGTTATTTTATTTTGGGACACGAATACATGAATGTCGCACTCAGGGATCCGAAGGTAAACGTACTAGGGGAGAACTACACATGATGGCACACGAGAATTTGACGACTCGGGACGAGTCTGTAAAAAGGGGAGGGGGTAGTGTTACGGTGTGGAAATTCGCATTACACAATAAAGGTCCCGTAGGTGAGATATCTCTAAGTGCATGTGTAGTTAGCCCACACCCGTTGTATAGAGGGAATTTATGTGATTCATCCAGGCTGCGACGCTTTGAGTCAGTCGTTTTTCTTTTTCTATCTTTTATTTCAAACACACAAATTTCAACAACCACGCCATCCCATCACAGCGCACAGCGCAACCACACTGCCACCACGCCACCTCCACCATCTATGCTACTACATCTTCGTCACTACGAACGGTAAACAAAAGCGCCGAGGAGGGAACTGCGAGGATGCGCAGGTTTCCCGCCTGTTTCTTCCGTTGACTTCCCGCGCTTGGAGTGGGAGGAGGGGCGATGCGGGTCAAAGGTCAGAGGTCAGGTAAAGGAGGGGCCTGATTTTGGGGGAATAATGCTCTGGGCCAGAGCCAAAAACTGACTTCCCCGGCCCGGACGGAGCGGGGTGGAGGGAAAGCGTGAGGGCACGCCCCTTCGAGAAGCTTCTCCAAGAAGCTCGAAGGGAGGTGGGCCGAAAACGGGGGGGGCGGAAGGGGAGTCCCGCGCGATAAAAGACGGACACGGGCGGGCGCAAAAAACCCCCTGAGAGGCTCAAAAAGGCTCCCAAAAAGAAGGTTTCCTAAAAGGTCCCTCTCGCGCTTCTTCTTCCTCTTCATCTTGGCTGGTGGTTCGGTTGGTTGGTCATCAGAAGAGGTCCTGTGCCGGCTTGGCGAGCGGCCCTGTCACGAAGGCACGGACGGGAGAGGGCAGCGCCCGTTGCGAGGTGGACTGTGCGTCCGGCGGGAGTGCCGGAGAGGGTTCGCCGGCCGCGAGAGAGGTCGGGCAGGCGACCACGCTGACGGTCGCGGGAGAGGGACTCACCAGCCATAACAGGGAAGTCGCGACTTCTTTCTTTTCTTTGGGGTTTTTGTGCAAATGACTGTGGGTGGCGCCTGTCGACAAGTAGAACTGTTTAAGTGTTGCCGTGTGTACGCGTATTCGGTTGTAGCTCTGCATCGTTTTTTTTGGTTTGATTGCTATATGTGCATTTTTCATTACTGTTGACTGTAAATACGTGCCTTCCGTGCTGGTCTGTGTGTGTGTGAATAAAGTGCTTGCATGTTGAACTGTTTTCCCGTTTCGCTTCGTCTTTTCTCTATTTGACTCTCCATCCTGTTTCACGTAAGGGTCCGTAGTGGGCTTAATACGCCCGGTAATTAATCTGAACCGTCCAGTCGGTGATAACACGCTCGGTTATCCCGCTAGCACGGAACGGGCCGCCCAAGCGGCTCGTGTCCGGAGTCGACCTGCGGCGAGGTACGATCGCCCGGTTTACCATCCGCGTGGGTACTTAGGTAGGTCGAGTTTGGCGAACAACCCTATCCTACGTGGGTGGCCGATTGGCACGATTGTGGTGAGGTCGAAAGGCCCACCCGTGACTGGCTCCGGGATAGTTCCCGGAGGGTCACGACTGAATTGTCCGTCCGGTGGGCGACGTGCCGCGATTCGAGTTACGTGGCCGTTCGCACGCCGCGGGGCGAATTCGCAACAATATATTAATTGTATACGGATGTGGGGGGGGGGGGGGGTTTGGGGGTAGAGGCAAGGTAGTAAGAGAGCGAGGTTGATCAGGGGTAGAGGAGAGTGTGGGATGATTGAAGAAAAGTTTGGGAAGAGATTGGAATAAGAGGAGTAGTGGGGCAACTTAGCATAACAATTGTGCATTTTGTGAGGAAAGCACCAAATTTGGCACACTAGTAGCCTATCATATTATGAAAAATTTGGATATTGGGCATCTCAAAATTTTTGATGGCAGTGGAAATGGCTGCCACAGCCATCAGCGGCTGAATTTGAGATGGCCCAATATCCAAATCTGTTCATAATATGATAGGCTACTAGTGTGCCAAATTTGGTGCTTTCCTCACAAAATGCACAATTGTTATGCTATATTTAGCTAAGTTGCCCACTTGAGGGAAATACAGGGTGGGGGTAGAATTCACCTTCTTTCCATACTTAATAAATAGATAAAGGAGAAGATTCTCTAAACTCGAGTCAATACACTTTGGGTCCATAAGAACAAGGGTGTGTTCAATCTAAAACGATATATGGGACGTTGTGATCTCAGTCTCGAATCCATATTATTGTGTCGTGCCAAAGGGATTAAGATCATCCCTCTCATATAGAGCAGCTTGTGTACTCAGAGCATGCGTGTAAAATCCACCTGTTGATTCATGGATAAACAGACTCACCCATCCAGCTCAGCTGTTTCGAGGTAACAAAGACCCAGCGACTCGCTGCTGCTCAGAAGCAACAGATCTGCCTTAGGACCACCAACAGAGCCGGTGAGGGCAGAGGAATACATCAACAAGAACACAGTTAGTGGAGTAGACAGTTAATTAGTGGAGTAGAACATTTGCCTCGTTAAGACTTTTTCTGGTTTATAAATGCCGTGAAGACCTCAAGGGATTTCATTACAGGTAAAGCACCTTGATGTGGAAGGTACTGATATAATCGGAGATGATGGATGGTTATGGAGTTACACGCTGGTGTAGCGAGTCTTCAACCGGAGATCAGATGAGATCAGAGATGCATGTTGGATTGTTGGTGGTTGTCCTTCGCAGTCGAAGATAGCAATTCCCATTCAGTAACACGCGAACTACCTGGTCAATTTGTTTATAGTGCAGAAGCTGCTGCCCAGACTGCAACCACACTCTGATACATCAAGCGGTGAAACCTGGTGTCAAGAAACCTCCAAGAACACCAGACTACTTGCTACCCGCAGTCCAGGCAGGATTTTGTAATTTGTTCAGGGTGCCGGTGATAGCTCACCTACTCTTCACGAAGGACATCGTGGAATCTTTACCGTCCACCGACTAATGTTGGCAGATGTTTAACGTCCATTCGAGGGACAACATACACATTGATGAATCGCCCTGCCTGTGAAACACCGGGATGACAGTTTATAACTGGGTCAGTATTCGAACCCAGGCTAGACAACTCAAAGGGTGAGTGTGTGGATATCTAGACTATCTTGTCAACCCACACGTTGCCTTGTTAGATTACACACTTCTGCTTAGATTTATTATTATGATTATTATGATGAAGGAAATATAATTGGAGGAACATTAAGCAAACAGAGACAGACACTGCCGCATGAATTGCTATGTGTACTTTGTCCTCATGAAAGTTTCATCAGTAGGAGTGTCATCGTTTCAAGGAGGAAAAGCACAGGAAAATATTTAAAATCTTGCACATACAGGTGTGCATGTATATGTAAATGCCTCAAGGTGATGGTGTTGCTCATGTCTGCATCTACAAAGCCAGGTAACCGCTCACCGGGATGGGCTGATTGTTTTCTAGCTTGATGATGTCACCCACTTTGATGTCCATCCAGACGTGCTGCCTTAGTCTTCATCGATGCAAGACAATTAACCCCATAAAAGAAAAGTGGCAACGGAAATACCCAAAAAAAAAAACCATCACAACATGATACTCATTGCATCAAATAACTTGGTATGAGAAAGTTTCATCAGAGGTATACATTTGAAGGCTCTGGTGGGACTCAACTTGAACTTTTGACTCATGACTTTTGGCCCATTTGAGTCAACACAATTTTGAGATGAAAAAAAAACTGAATGTAGATATTATTTAAATTGTGATAGAGAATGAAAAAAAAAAAACATGGGGAGAGCAGCCAATCAGCTGACCCGACAATATGAGGATGGTTATAGTGAAAGTCACACTTTTGGCAACTGTTACGGATTAGTATAAATCCTATATAATTGGGAATGCTAAGAGTTACTGTGTAAAAGATCACTTTAAAACAATTAATGTTGTAGGTATTGGGTGAAAGATCACTTGGGCAGACAGCTGCACACGTCAATGGCACTTGGCACCTTGATGGATCGTCAACAGAACTTTGAGGATGACTTTTGTTGAGACTGCAATGTTTTATCAACAGGAGAACTACACTCCTACGTGAAAGTGGAACGAACTGGGGGAAAGATTTGTTTTGGGACAGGCTGCTAGTCAATCTTGGTCTTCAGACTGGTTGGCGCCTGGATTCAGATTGACCTTGTGTCGATACAACACAAGGAGAGCAGTGTGATGAAGAAGGCAGAAGGAGACGGAGTCGGACTTGACTCAGCTCGAGCAGAGTGCGGGGCTTTGGAGCGTCAGAGCGCAGTCAAGTTCGTTTTGCCAAGGCGAGCTGTACACGGTGTGGGCGGGCTGCGACGGTTGCATGAGGCTGGTACCATTGGGCGCACGTTGATCACAGACCCGTTCATAATCCATTGCACCGTTGTTAGTGTGAGGATTCTTCCTCCCGGCGGACTGGTTGAACTCACGAGGAGCCAACACAGCACTGCGGTTGTCACTTTCTGTGCCGACCATTTCTTTGGGCTTCGCACCAAGGTCATCCCTCTCTCCCTTGTCACAGCGGCATGGCCGGGAACACCATGGTTCCTTACTGCGAGGGAATTTCACTTCACCCACGAGGCATGCTCACCGCACTATGCACGCTTGTCAAGCTTCACTTCGTGAGCATTCGATCGCCATCTGGAGCCGGTTCGGTTGCTTCGAATATGCAAGACCTGGACATTGCTTCACGACCCATATCCTACCCAAGTGTTGTATTCAAACGCACAAGAGACGGGAGTGAAGGGGTTGCTGCAGTTAAAGTTGCCTACTTACAAGTTGCCTACTTAAAACTGCATTGAATTATATGCGCCTAACTTTGGAGGGGACATTACAAGCATTGAACGTGACACATGTAACTGTGGGGGAGTTTACAGTCGTTGAGTTTTGATTTTGAATCATTGTGATGGAATCTGACGAACGTGTATTAGTGCTTGAATAGCAGACAGGAGGAATTAAATAAATTGCTAATTAACTTTCCTTCTGGTTCATGTCACACCGGTTCCACCTGCTACACAATATACTGAAAAGTTTATCATGATCTGATTTACTTGTCTGCCGTGCTCCCCTTCGGGTACACGAGGGGACACTCGCTCGAGACTCAGAGGCTGCGCGTAATACAACATCTGTGATTACATGGAACATATAGTCTCCATCGTGGAGTCTGGGGGGGGGGGGGGTAGCGAACTTACCTCATCTGGGTTTGATTTCTGACCTGGGTATAAACTGCCGGATTGGTGCTTCACAGCATTGCAAAGTGTGACTTCCCTCGGATGGACGTTGTTTCCAGCGCACCCATCTGCAAGCACTGGTCATTGATGGACATTAAATATCTCATGGAGTCTTTCAGTAGGAGTAGGCGAGATATCACCGTCAAATTCCTGCCATGGTTGAATATCGGACCTGGACCAGTCGGCTTGCGAAAGACTTGGGCCACAAACATTCCCTGGTCCAACCCCACAAAGAAGGCGGCAACAATTTGTGCCATGAAAGAAATACTAACAGTAGTAGGATATTGTCCATCTTGGCATGGATAAGACAGCAGTTTTTTTTTAACTTCCTGACCATCATGCAGACCTTATGATGTAGGGGTGGCAGGAGAAAACTGCAGATAGTGACTGTGATGAACATCAAGGTGATGCACCATCTGGGAGGACACAGCCATGAATGTCGATAATAGACATGTCTCTTAGTACCTGGGAGCATCGAAACAATCCTTCAACTGCATTTACATTTCCATAAAGAGTGTAAAAAGTGTAACTTTCACCAGAATGTCTCCATCTCTCTCATATTTACCTCCACCACCTAAGGTGGACGGAGGTCATGTTTGAAC
This sequence comes from Eptatretus atami, assembly GCA_035128595.1. Classification (NCBI taxonomy): domain Eukaryota; kingdom Metazoa; phylum Chordata; class Myxini; order Myxiniformes; family Myxinidae; genus Eptatretus; species Eptatretus atami. The sequence continues at coordinate 17,818,325 of CM068965.1, forward strand.
CCCTGTTTGTCTGTCTGTCTGTCGGTTTGTCTATTTGAGAACAGGATTTCGATGGATTTGGACTAAACTTGGTGGACAGGTTGGGCGTGTGACAAGGACGAATCGATTCGATTTTGTTTCAGGTCCGGATTCAGATCCGGCCCATCAGTGGGATACAAAATGTAAACAGTTCGGACTGGCGGAGGTGTGTCCTCTACCGAGTGCCCTTCTAGTCTTGTCTATGCCACGTTTTCAGCCACCAATGGCACATGTCAGGATTTGTAAAACTAGAATATGGATGCACATATACCCTGGACCTACGCCGACTTAGCCGGGTACACACATTCCATTCCACCCGGTCTAAAATTCGTTTGAACTTGTGAATTGTCACAAACAAATATGATTGTGGGAAATGACAGAAAAAAACAAAAACAAACTTACTCGCCATTTGTCAACACTTGGGTCCTTCTGCTGTTGACCTGGTGATCACTTTTATGACGAATCTAGAACAAGAATGATTAGAGAGTGGGAGGAAGATACATGTCAGGTAAGAAGGGGTAAAAAAAATAAACAAGCGCGTTCATAGACTGGTACTTACGAAATCGTCAACTTGACCTCTGACCTTGTCTAATAAAAGCTGTCTCTAGAGAAAGGTAGCGCCGCAAACCAGAAGTTTCTACGATGATTCTGTACCAAACCATCAAAAATCGTAACGTCGACCGAAGCAAAAATCTCCATTTCTCCACGCAATTATTTAATATTATTTTATCAAAGTCACAAAACCGTAATATTCGGCACACCACAACAATCTTTACATAATCCGACGCTTAGCGAGTCAGGCATGCGACGATAACCTTTATTGGGATAAAAAATGACTTTTAACACCATCTTATCGAAAACACCGTCAGCGCGCACACGCAAAACCTTTACGTGACTCAACGACGCTCTGCTTGAGCGCGCTGCACCACGTGACGAGCCGTGACACGGCAGTGAAATATTTTTTATACAATCTTAAAACGTCTCCAAAACATCCGATTTTTACCAGAATTTCGACAACGAGTTTTAAGCGTCCTAAGCATCGCAAAAACCGAAGACAAAATTAAAATCGAAGTTAAATCGAACTCGTAACGTCGACCGAAGCAAAAATACTCCATTTCTCCACATTTAATTACGGAAATATGTTTGACCTCACTGTGACCTTGACCTTGACCGATTTTGACCAAAATTCTAATCAGCGCTAGCACATCACCCTCCTGAATCACGTGTGTAATTTGACATTGTAGCTTCTTCCTTCTCGAGTTATCGTGCCTACAAACAAACACACACACACACACCACAACAAACAAAACACACAAACAGAGGACGGAAGTCATCAATTCCATCTTACGATGTATACTTAATAATTTCGCACTCCGTTTTAGAATATATCAGTATTGCTCAGAGTAATCAATTTCTCCTGACCCGAAATTATCCCACATTCGGGTTTATTGTATACCAAGGGAATATGGTGACACCCATACTCCTCAACCTTATCATACTTTGAACTGCTCTACTAATTGAGTTAATCTATGAATCAATATATGACCTTAACAAATGGTTGTCTGGGGTTAAAAAAATACTATTCCTCATTTCCAGTGTGTTATTGGATATGTGTTGGTGAAAATGGACTGTGATCAGGAAAAGCCAAAATACCCAACATGGCGGGTATACGAGTCACCTGTCGTCATGTCCATTCGTGAACAAGTAAGTCTCGAGTCACCATAAATTCTTTAATCCCCCCCCCCCTCTACGATGACCATCCTCAAATACACTCGCTTGTCTACAAGGGTCATGGCGACCAGTTCGAGGAGTAGATATTATTTAATTTATTGATGCAGCTTGTGGCTTGCTGACGGCATCATTTTCTGGGAGCACAGCTGCACCGCTGATGCAGTCAGTGCCCCTGTGACCAGGAAGCTGGTACTCATTTTATACTTGGTGTTGGCTTAATGGTTATGGTGGTGAGCTTGGGGTCCTCGGATACTGAGTTCAAATCCCATACATGCTATTTAATTAATACCAGGTGGGGTTGACTCTGCCTGTCATTCTTTCGAGGTCGGCAAAATGAGTGCCAGCTTGCTGGTATCCTGTGTCGGAGTGGTGACCCGTCCAGGATTGTACCCAATAACCAAGGAGACTGCTAAGGCAGCACCAACGCTCTACACAGAGTATGGATGGTACTCATGTTGCCGACCTCTGAAGGATGAAAGGCTGCGTCAACCTACCTGGTGTGACTTCAATGGTGGACAGGGGCTTGGAACTAAAGACCCTAATATCTTGAGCCAGCCACCTTAACCGTTTAAAGCCAACACCAGACTTGGAGCAAGTAGATCATCATAGGTGACCAATGTGAGCACCGTGCGAGCGAGACGGAGAGATAGATGTGTCTTACATAATCGTCGGAACCGTCTTTGATGGCGGAGATTGCGATGACTCCCACGAGAGGTACCACGGTCGTGAACCAATCGAGGGATGAAATGATGGGCACCAGCTGTGGTTGTTGGGGAGAAATAAAGTGGTTGAGAAGGAGAAGTTTTTGCACTTTTATCGTCACGTTGCTTCAATAACCTTTCAATGGAATTGCGATGCAAGGACGAGCTTGCGATACACTGATAACAAACCTGTAGAATGAGTAACAGGAGGAAGTATATGTTCGCAACCCGCTGGAATTGCTCGAACAAGTTCATCGGTAGAAAGGTGATGATGTTGTACTTTGATGTCTTTATGTAGTTCTTCTGCAAACAAAATAAATAAATAAACCACAACTGAACAGATTGACAACTTTTTTTTAACTTTTTAAAACTTTTTAGAAATCGCTGAATAAGGGATATTACGCTGACTTCTTATGTACCGAGTTTGAGTCACGATCCAGAAATAACCGCAAGCTGGGAAGACACAGCCCAAATCTGGAACCACAGACCTTCACCTTGATAAATGTTCATTCTCTAATATGGAAATGTCCTATGATTGGGATCTAAAGAGATATTCACCAAACCTCATCAGAAGTGCATGAGAGGAGATCTTTATGCAGCATAAAGATCACAAGTTTAATCGATGCTGGAAAAGCTTCCAATGGAATCTATCCATAAATCTCATAACCCGCTGCGAGACATATTGGAGTCCCTCTGGACTAGATGTAGCAACATGGCGCGTCCTGGAAAGTTCTGGTCACGTGGCATTTTGTTTCCATCGATTGTTTATTCAATTTGCACACCGTAGTCGATGGCTCATCATTGTTTTTTAAAAATAACACGATGCTCTGCCATTGGGTGCACCAATCGATCAGAGAAGGGTTTTCAAAATGTATACATTCCTTGCAGATGCCGGAAGGAAAATAATTTGGGAAAACAAAGTTTGTCATCTGAGCTGGAAACCAACTTCAGGTGTTTTCTGTGCCCGGTAAAGTTGTAGTCCCGTGTGCGTACGTTCATGTGTGGTGCTGTCATGATATTGTAGCTGGTAGTTGGGCATAACTTGTAAAAAGAGATAAATCATCATCATCGAAACATCTTTTGATAATTATTTATGGAATATCGAGAACATCCTCGCAAAGTTGTTCGCTTGAGTCTGAGTGTCTGTAACGTGAGTTTGTTACTCGGCGAAAAATATTTTTTCTCCAAGTATGTTGGTCTGTCGGATTTGTTACTTAGCGACAAAACAAACAAACGAAAAAAACAAAAACTGTGTACTATAATATAAATATATTTTTTTCTATTGTTTCCAGAAGTATTACTCGACATAATTTTGTGTGCTCCTTCAGTGTCTGTCACACTTTATTCTAAAGGGTTTCTGCTGTCATACCATTGGGACCGCTACATTAAAACTACAGGTCCTGATTCTTCCGATTCCCTCCCAGAAAGATGGCCTTTTAAAACGGGCATTTGTATTATTAAATAGACACTAATTTTTTTTTCTAATTAAATCCATTACCTCCGCCAAGGAAGGTGAAGGAGATTATGTTTTCACCCCTTTCTGTCTGTTTGTCTGTTGGGTCGCCGAAATAGGTGACCCTTATTGTCAGTAATTCTGTCTTGTTAGAGTTGTTATGTTGGATGTTTGTTCGTCTTGTCATCAGCATAATTGGTGTTAAACGTGGGTGGATTTTGACAAACTCGGTGGTAGGTACATCTTATGACCTAGTGCTTTGGAAATTTGATGGTTGCTAGGACGCTTTGGTTCCCTAGCAACAACGAAAAACCTTCAAAATCTTACCGTTTCGACGCGAAATCAATCCGAAAGCCATTATCCCACGTAGGGTTAAGAAATTTGGACGAATGATCTACAGGTGATGCTCTATCAAATATATTCCGGATTTTTATATTATGGAATACTTTACCCGCACGCCCCCTACAATTAGGGTATGCCGAAAGTTGGCAAAAATTGAAGGCCCCTAGCGACCAGGTGAGTCGATACGGATGAAACTTTGCACATGTACTCAATGAGTACTACACTTTGCCTCAGGACATATTGACCGATTTCGCTTAGGTCAGGGGTCAAAGGTCAATTAGTGCAAAAATCAGAATACGGGAAGCTGGAGGTGCCTTCCGCCAAATGCTACTCTCCTAGGTTATGGTGTTCATGAAAATTCACACTAATCTGGAATACATTTTTAAACAAACGATCGAGCCGGATTTCATTTTAGATCTTTGTTCACCCCACACCCCCCTCAAACTTGGGATTTCCGATTCAAGCCCATTTCGGTACTTTTCAAATACTTTTCATTTCATCTTTCGGTACGAAGTATATCAGTAGATGGAACTGGATGAGATTTATATGCATAATCTTAAGTGATTCCCTATCCGCCTATATGACATCCATTTTGCTTATACTTATAGTTCATGCTCGGCGACCCACGCCGCCTACCGGTTTGTATTGTTTGTTTGTTGTTTTTTGTTTGTGTGCAGGATATCTTTAAAAGTTGTGACGGATCTGATGAAAATTTGGGACAGGTCGTCGAGAAGGACGAACTGATTAGATTTTGATGAAGATCCGGATCCGGATCAGACTACTCGGATTTTTAAAGTGATTCTTCACCCATTGAGAGATGGGATCCAAAGATATATAGTACGATTATCTCAAAACGTTTTACGGATTCGGATGAAACTTGGTGACATTTGGGTGTTTACACGACAAATTTATTCGATTTTGGTAAAGATCCGAATCCATCTGTGTTTTTTTTTTTGTATACCATGTCCAGCTGGCGTATGAGAGCTAACACACAACGCACAGCAAGTGGCATGAGACAAGAGGCGGGGAGTGGAAGGACAAACAGGGAAACAGACACATTTAGTGATCTGTGAAGGAGAGAGGATGGGATGGGGACGGGGAACATGGGAAGAGGAATGGACATTACAGGACTTTCAGGAAGAAAGCAGGGGAATTGAAGGAAGTGGGCTTGGGTTGATTTCGGGGTAGAAAAGACGAGATTTGATGGAGATATAAGAGGTGGTGTGAACACTGTTTTGAAAGCCTGGAGGGAAGAATGGGAAAGAATAGAGTGAGGGAGTTTATTCCAAAGGCGGGAAAAGAAAGGAATGAAGGAGTGAAGGTGAGCAGTGGTTCGTGATTTTGTTAGTTTTACCAGAAGGGGGTTGTTGCGACCTTGAGCGCCCTGTGCAAATGTGTGTGGACAAATGGCAGAGAGAGCAGGGGGGGCAAGGCTTGGAGAGAGTCGGAAGAAGACAGAAAGACACCGACCAACCTGCGGTGATTGAGTGAGAGGCCAAAGACTCAGCTTCATTGCGGGAGATGCTGATATCCTAAATGCCCTGGTTTCGACAGCGTGAAGCGAGGAAAGGTGACAGAGGAGCACCAGCCAGAGGGAGAGCAGTACTCCATCAGGCTACGGACAAAAGCTTTTAAGTGGTCAGAGCTCAAGAAGGCCGAGAGAGGATTGCACGACGAGGATTCCCAGTCGGCGACTGGGTTTGGAGGCGAGGTTGGAAATGTGACTTCCCAGGAAAAGGTCATGGCAGATAGTGGACCCAGAAGCTTGAAAGAAAAGACTTCTTCCAGAGGATTTTGAGAAAGAGGATGGAGGGTTTCTAAACGGTCCTTTCGAAGAGACATAGTGAGAGTGTGAGATTTGTCTGGATTGAAAAGACATTTCCATGTGTTGGACCAGTTTGTGATTTTATCCAGATCTGCCAGTGAGCGAAAAGCTGCTGTTGTTGCCGGTCTGAGGGATGACAGATGTACGGCAGAGGGTGGAATCACGGCAAAGAGATATAGAGGATTTTCCAGAGTCGCGAAGATCATTGATGAAAAACAAAAAAGAACAGGGCCCAGAACGCTACCTTGAGAACTCCAGCGCACAGGAAGAGGGGATGAAAGAACTAAATGAAACTTAATGAAAACTAAAGGTGCGAGGATTATTTAATTTAAGGTGATTCTCACCATTGAGAGATAGGGCTAAACCGATATAGTACTGTATAGCATGATATTTCAAAAATGATTGGGCCGATATTTCTCGTGGATCAGGCATGATGTGCGAGATATATGCTCTACGTAGAGCGGAGACTCTATCCTTCTAGTTAGCTTTATAATGGTACATTTTCATTTTTCTACACACAGGAACCTTTTTTTTTTAAGAGTGATGGACACACGACGGCACCTCTCTCCTTTAGTAATAGATCGTTGTGTACTTTCAGATTAATTCAATTATAGTTTATCAGGCATTATGATTATTATCAGATGAATTCAAGCATTGAGGTAAAAGCTTTGGATTCAAATGATAACTTCAAAACAGGAACACAAATCCATCAAGGATGCTGCCATTAGCATCACTCATGATATGAGTGGTTTTGCCGTTACCGACTTAGCAGGCTTGACTTTCTGGAGTATTTGAAACGTATCGGAAATATCACAATGAACGAGCTTCGACTGTTTGCTGTTTGGGACTGTGGATGGGAGCGGGGGGGGGGGGGGGTGTGGACGGGGAGTTCAGTAATAATCCTTATATGGTAGAATCAATGACGCCTTTTGAGTAGAATTCAATGACGTGAAATGCCTGGAAATGTACAGGCTTGCTTTGAAGACATCACAAGTCGTCCACAAAGATAAATCTAAAAAATGGAAGATGGGTGTTGGACCTTTGGAGGGCCTCGTTCCACGTTCACATACCACAAAGGAGATTAAAACCAAAAGCTGCAATCCCAGATTATAATGAGCACAGCCAGTTGAGTAAACTTGAAACTCATGGAATCTGGAACCAACAGACACTCTTCCTCCAGACTTCAAGTTGTGACTCACATCATCTCATGTCATCCCCGATTCCAACCGCAATCTTTTTCTCCCCCTATTATTAACCCTACCTAACTATCAGCTCATTATACTTGAATGAGGTCGCAGTGTTTCCTCAACTTCTCTCCATCTCCCCCCTCAGTCCCTGTTGTCTGTTGGTCATTCATTTGCTTGTTGTATTGAACTGTTGACCACTGTGAGTTTGTTGCTCTTTCACCCTCCATCACCACACTCTTCCATGAGCCTCAGCCATGTTTTTTTTTTTAAACCACCTTTTAACATGAAATACCAAGCAGCAAATTCGTCACATAACTTTGAAGTCCTCAATGTTATTGACCGATCACTTTCATTTTATCCACATGATGAAATGGAAGAGAGTCTCAGAAGCAAGTAGAGAGTTCATAAAACACTACCCATGCAGTCTTGAGAAAGGGGACGTGGGAGGAAAGTACAACATCTTACACCATGTTCCGTGGAAGACTACTGCCGGAAAAGGAATCCAAACAATCGAATAGAAGAATTATCACCATTGAAGCATATTGAATACGCCGTATTTACATGTTAAAAATAGTTATTCGTGCCTGTTGTTTGTGTCCTTTATGAAACGTGAGAAGCGAAGTTCTGTTTTAAATGATTTTTAGATCCTCGTGGAGGATCTCTAAGTCTTACTCACGTTGTTGTTCTTCATCTTCTTTTGTGGACTTTTTTTTCACAGACCTCCAGTTTTCATCAAAACTTCCTGAAACTTGCGATATATGGAAAAATACCCTGCGCAGCAGTAACATCTCGATTTAGAAAATTCCTCCTAGAAAAAAAAGTTATGACGTCAAAATATCTCCGCTAATGGAAATCGCCTAAAAATTATCTCCAAAACTAGGCAAGCCTTTTTGAATTCTGTTTGGGAATCGAACAGGCATTACAGAGATGAATTCACTATGACGTCATATCAATTTTTATGAAGTCTTCCTATTTTTTGACATTTTTGTTCACAACCCAGAGTTTTCATCGGATCTTCGTGAAACTTGCCATGTATATGCAGAAAGCCCACGCGCAGCAGTAACCATCTCCGATTTGGAAATTCTTCCTAGAAAAAAGTTGACGTCATAATATCGCCGCTAATGGAAATCGCCTATACCATTATTCCGAAACTAGGCAAGCTGTTTGAATTTGTTTGTGGGAATCAAGCCGGGCATTAGCACAGATAAGTTATCGAAACCTGATACATCACAATGACGTCATATTCGTTTTATACGTCATCATTAAGAGGACGAGGATCTTAGCTCATTTGAGTGTTTAAACTCAAAGATAGACAGATTAACCATTGCTTTTCCCTGCTTTGCACATACACGTGTGGGGGTGGGGTAACAAGTCAGTAACATGGAAGACGATTTAGAAATAAATGTTGCCTGAAACTTTCACAAAAAGGTCACAAATGTCCCTTCTGCAGTAGAGAGCATTAACTGCGTCACTCAATGGCCACGGGTGTCTTCAAGTCTCAACCGAACCTATCTTTTGCACCATTTCAAAATGCAACGGCCCAGTCATGATGGGCCGGGCGTCCTTCTTGAAATCTCGCACACACTCACCTTGTAATGGAAACTGTCGTTGAAGACATTCTTATTCGCTTGCACTTGCCGTTCAGTTTCTGAAACATTAATATTATTACAAATTCAAATCAAAGAGAGAACACAATGAAATACATGGAAAATTTCTCAATCAACCATCACTGGTACTTTTATCGTGCATAAAGACCACTTGGTCTGGTTTTTTTTTTGGCCAATTTAGTCAATGTATCTGTGAGGCATCATTATCACAAGGTGAATAGAGTTGTACTACATTGAGTTGTACAGTAAAGACGATTCAAAAGTTCAACAAATTGGGACGAAACAAAGTCTTACCGATGGAGCTTTTCTCCAGAAGAACTTCATGTCAATTAACCTGAAGAGCAAACGTTAATGCATCAATGTTTTAAATTTCTTCAAGCAAAAAAAACTCTTGATACCAAAACCATATTGAGACGAGGAAGGGCACTCGGTAGAGCGCATACCTCCGCCACGGTAATGCCTGATCCACAGAACATACTCGGTCCCAATACATTTTGAAATATCATGCGATACAGTACGATATCGTTTTGCCCAATCTCTCAATTGGAAGAATCACTTAAAAATTAAATAATTCTCGTATCCAGTACGGATTCGGATCTTCACCAAATCTAATCAGTCGGCCTTGTTCAGTCCAAAGCGAACCTGTCCACAAAATTTCATCCGGATCCGTCCGCAACTTTTTGAGATATCCTGTACACAAACAGACAGACAAACAGACAGACAGACAGACAGACAGAAAAGGGGTGAAAACATAACCTCCTTCACCTTCGGTGGCAGAGGAATAAATAAAAAACATTTCCATTAAATTGAAATTCCAAGGAGTCAGAGGTTCATATTAATCAATAAAATGATAATAATTGAGGGTCCTTGCTCTTGACCGAGCTTCAGGAGTTCACAAGCGAGAAACATCAATATTCGAACCAATCGTGGAATGATAACCTGAACTCGTCCGAGGATGCTCGATGAAGTGCGAGAATTTGAAATGTTGCCATGATGCTGGCGATAGCTCGCCTACTCTCGTAGAAGGACACCATGGGATTTTACGTCCACCAACTAATGCTGCAGATGGGAGCCCGTTTAACGTATATCCGAGGGACAGCACACACATTGATGAATCACCTGCCGTGAAAACACCTGGACAACCAGTTTATAGCTGGGTCGGGATACACATCCAGTCTAGACCACTTAGAGGTGATGTGCACACCTCTAGGTCAACCTGCCAGTCAGAGTGCCGGTTAATAACTCGCTGATACTCTTCGCAAAAGACACTGTGGGATCAGCAAAATCCACGAACGACCAATGCTGAAGATGGGTCTTCCAGCTAAACGTCCTTGCAATGGACGGGGCACACATTGAAGCCTCACCCTGCGTGAAAACATCAGCTGCCGGTGATAACTTGCCTTATCTTGCCTTTGCAAAAGACACTGCAGGATCATGAACATTTACAACGTCCCAATGTTGGTGGAGGGTCCCTTTTTTGTATACAGAGTAAGGCTTGTGGAAGCGTGAAAACACTGAACGGATCAGGATGCAACAGAACAAAATAATAATCTAGAGATTGTAGGTGTTAGGGGGTATGGTGGGGTGGGCACTAACAATGGAGTTGACAGAGTTGAAGGACAAGATAAAGGAAACTTAGACAAATGATGGGTGTGGGAGAATGGGAAGGAAAGGATGCATGGGGTGGACAGAATGGATACAGAAGGGAACTCTCGGAGGGAAAAACTGGAAATTTGGAAGGATGAGGGAGGGGCAGACAGAGGGTTTAACCAGGATGGAAAAGATATTTTTGATTGGGATGATCTGAAATGGTGGTGAACAGCTTCTTGAAGACCTGGAGGGAAGAATGGGATGGAAGAGATGTGGAGGTTGTTACAGGTGGGGAAAAAAGGAACGAACAAGTGGAGGTGAACAGTGATCCTGGATTTTGGGAGTTCACCAGAAGGGGGTTGGTGGTGGACCGTGGCACCCTGCAGGATCCAGGGAGTCCTCCAGGTAACGGCCATCTGACGGATGGTGCACATGTTTTGGTGCCTCACCCCGCTTGTGAAACACCAATCCGACAGTTCATATCTGGGTTGGAGTCAAACTCGGCTAGACAGCTCAACGAGAAGTGCACATATCTGTGAGGATATTCTACAAGTGGGCTCGAGGAATCTAAGATATCCTGGTGGACTCGCAGCGACATCTACTATATCTTGGTGACTCGCAGGACATCTTAATATATCCTGGTGGACTCGCAGGACATCTAATATATCTGGTGGCTTGCAGGACATCTTAATATATCCTGGTGGACTCGCAGGACATCTATATCCTGGTGACTCGCAGGACATCTAAGATATCCCTGGTGGACTCGCAGGACATCTAATATATCTTGGTGGACTCGCAGCGACATCTAAATTAATCCTGGTGACTGCGCAGGAACTAATACATCGCGATCTCTTGGTGGGCTTGCAGGACATCTAATATATGCCTGGTGACTCGCAGGACATCTAAGATATCCTGGTGACTCGCAGGACATTCTACTATATCCTGTGGTGGACTCGCAGGAATCTAATAATCTGTGGCTCGCAGGACATCTAATATATCTGGTGGACTGCAGACATCTAATACTGGGCTTGGGACTACGCAGACATCCAAGATATCCTGGTGACTCGCGGACATCTACTATATCTTGGTGGACTCGCAGGAACTCTAATAATATCCTGGTGGACTCGCAGGACATCTAATATATCTGTGTGGTTGCAGGACATCTAAATATATCCTGGTGGACTCGCAGGACATCTAATATATCCGTTGGATCTCGCAGGACATCTAATATATCCTGGGGCTTGCACGACATCTAATATATCTGGTGGACTCACAGGACATCTAATATATCCTGGTGGACTCGCAGCAACATCTAATATATCCTGGTGGACTCGCAGGACATCTAATATATCCTGGTGGACTCGCAGGACATCTAATAATCCGTGGACTCGCAGACATCTAATATATCCTTGGTGGACTCGCAGACATCTAATATATCCTGGTGGACTCGCAGGACATCTTAATATATCCTTTGGTGGACTCGCAGGACATCTAAATATCCTTGGTGCGTTGCAGACATTATATATTTGGGGGCTGCAGACATTAATATCTTTGGTGGCTCGCAGGACATCTAATATATCCTTTGGACTCGCAGGACATCTACTATATCTTGTGGGCTTGCAGGACATCTAATATATCTTGCTGGACTCGCAGGACTCTAATATATCTCTGGTGACTCGCAGGACATCTAAGATATCCTGTGGACTCGCAGGACATCTACTATATCTGGTGGACTCGCAGACATCTATATATCCTGGTGGACTCGCAGACATCTAAATATCTTTGGTGGGCTTGCAGGACATCTAATATATCCTGGTGACTCGCAGGACATCTAAGAATTCCTGGTGGACGCGCAGGACATCTTACTATTCTGGTGGACTCGCAGGACATCTAATATAATCCTGGTGACCGCGACTCTAAGTATATATGTGGGCTTGCAGGACATGTAATATATCCTGGTGGACTCGCAGGACATCTAATATATCCTGGTCGGACTCGCAGGACATCTATATATCTTGGTGGGCTTGCAGGACATCTAATTATATCCTGGTGGACTCGCAGGACATCATAATATATCCTGGTGGACTCGCAGGACATCTAAATATCCTGGTGGACTCGCAGCGAATCTAATATATCCTGTGGACTCGCAGGACAATCTAATATACCTGGTGGACTCGCAGGACATCAATTATATCCTGGTGGACTGCGACTCAGCTGATCGATACATCTAATATATCCTTGGTGACTCGCAGGACATCTAATATATCTTTTTGGCTTGCAGGACATTTGAGATATCTGGTGGCCTCGCAGGATATCTAATATATCTTGGTGGACTCGCAGGACATCTAATATTCCTGGTGGACTCGCAGGAATCTAAATATATCTGTGGTGGACTCGCAGGACATCTAATATATCTTGGTGGACTCGCCAGACATCTAATATATCCTGGTGCGACTCGCAGGACATCTAAATATCCTTGGTACTGCAGACATCTAAATATCTTGGTGCTCTCAGGACATCTAATATACCTGGTGGACTCGCAGGACATTTAATATCTTTGGTGGGCTTGCAGGACATCTGAATATATTCGTGGCCTCGCAGGACATCTAAGATATCCTGATGGACTCGCAGGAACATCTAACTATATTTGGGACTCGCAGGATATCTAATATATCTTGTGGCTTGCAGGATCATCTAATAATATACCTGGTGGACTCGCAGGACATCTAAGATATCCTGTGGACTCGCAGGACATCTACTATATCTTGGTGGACTCGCAGACATCAAATATATCCTGGTGACTCGCAGATCTATATATCTTTGGACTCTCAGACATCTAATATATCTTGTGGACTCGCAGGATATCTAATATATCTTGGTGGCTTGCAGGACATCTAATATATCCTGGTGGACTCGCAGACATCTGAAGATATCGTGACTCGGCAGAATCCTTACTATATCTGGTGGACTCGCCAGGACATCTCTATATCTGGTGGATCGCAGGACATCTAATATATCTGTGGCTTGCAGGACACTCTAATATATCCTGGTGACTCGCAGGACACCAAATATCCTGGGACTCGCAGGACATCTACTATATCTGGTGGACTCGCAGACATCTAATATACCTGGTTGACTCGCAGGACATCTAATATATCTTGTGGCTTGCAGGACATCTAATAATCCTGGTGGACTCGCAGCGACATCTTAAATATCCTGTTGGACTCGCAGGACATCTAATATATCCTTTGGTGGGCTTGCAGCACATCTAATATATCCTGGTGGAACTCACAGGACATCTAATATATCCTGGTGACTCGCAGGACATCCAATATATCCTGGTGACTCGCAGGACATCAATATATCCTGGGACTCGCAGGACATCTAATATATCCTTGGTGGACTCGCAGACATCTAATTATATCCTGGTGGACTCGCAGGACATCTAATATATCCTGGTGGACTCGCAGGACATCTAATATATCCTTGGTGGACTCGCAGGACATACTAATATCTTGTGGCTTGCACGACATTTGAGATATCTTGTGGCCTCGCAGGATATCTGAAATTATCTTGTGACTCGCAGGACATCTAATATATCCTGGTGGACTCGCAGGACATCTACTATTCTGGTGGGCTTGCAGGACATCTAATATATCTTGCTGACTCGCAGGACATCTAATATATCCTGGTGGATCTCGCAGACATCTAAATACTAAATATCCTGGTCGACTCGCAGGACATCTACTATATCTTGTGGACTCGCAGGACATCTAATATATCCTGGTGGACTTCGTCAGGACATCTAATATATCTTGTGGGCTTGCAGACATCTAAGTATATCCTGGTCGACTCGCAGGACAATCTAAGATATCCTGGTGGACTCGCAGCGACATCTACTATATCTTGGTGACTTCGCAGGACATCTAATATATCCTGGTGGACTCGCAGGACATCTAATATATATTGGTGGCTTGCAGGACATGTAATATATTCGGTGGACTCGCAGACATCTAATATATCCTGGTGACTCGCAGCGACATCTAATATATCCTTGTGGGCTTGCAGACATCTAATATATCCTGTGGCTCGCAGGACATCTAATATATCCTGTGGACTCGCAGACATCTAATATATATCCTGGTGGACTCGCAAGACATCTAATATATCCCTGGTGGACTCGCAGGACATCTAAAAATATATCTTGGTTGGGCTTTGCAGGACATTTGAGATACTTGGTGCCTCGCAGGACTATCTAATATATCCTTGGTGGACTCGCAGGACATCTAATATATCCTGGTGGACTCGCAGACATCTAATATATCTTGGTGCGACTCGCAGGACCATCTAATATATCTTGGTGACTCGCAGACATCTAATATATCCTGGGACTCGCAGACATCTAATATATCTTGGTGGACTCGCAGGACATCTAATATATCTTGTGGACTCTCAGGACATCTAACATATCCTGGTTGACTCGCAGGACATCTTAATATATCTTGGTGGGCTTGCAGGACATTTGGGATATCTGTTGGCCTCACAGGATATCTAAGGGATCCTCATTGGCTCACGGACATTCAGTATATCCTGATTGGCTCGCAGACATTCAAGCTATCCTCGTAGACTCACATGACATCTAAATTATCTTGGTGGAACTCGCGAGATCTAATATTTCCTGGTGGCTCGTAGGATATCTAAAATATCTTCGTGGTGCTCGCAGGACATCCAATATATCCTTGGTAGGCTTCACAAAACATCTACAATATCATCGTGGGCTCGCCGACATCAAAGATATCTGGTGAGTGATCCCACATATAGTTACGATATAAACTATAATGACACTCGTAGAGCACTTACCTCCGCCAGGTCTGAATAGTTTAAGTTTTGTATCCACTATAGGCGAATCTGCATCGCGACCTGAACCAAAATCGAATTGGCTTGTTCTTGTCACCTAACCAACTCATATGCTGGTTGGCTTCAACGTGATTGGGGCTTGGAATCCTAGATCCTGAGTTCAAATCCTGCTCGGCTGTTGAATTAATACCAGGTGTGTGACTCTGTCTGTCGTCCTTCTGAGTTTGCAAAATGAGTGCCAGCTTGCTGGCATACTTGTGCGGAGTGGCGACCCGTCAGGATTCGTCAGTAGCCAAGGAGACTGCTTAGGCAGCATCAACGCCCTGCACAGAGTATGGTCCCCATGGATGGAACCAACTCATCCACCAAGTTTTGCATAACTCGTCCATAACATTTTGAAATATAATGCTGTATATAGTTCAGTATTTAGCCCCATCTCTCAATGGTGAAGAATCACCTCAAAAAATTATTGTATCCGGATCTTCACCAAATTGAATTAATTTGTCCTCGTCACAACACCCAACCTGTCCACCAAGTTTCGTCTGAATCCCAACATAACCTTTGAGATACCAACTCACAGGCAAACAGACAGACAGACATGGGTTAAAAAACATAACCTCCGTCCACCTCGGTAGTGAAGTAACTATAATATGATGTCTCCAAAAACTTCAGAATTTTCTTCTTTCCACATCGTTATCCTTATTAGATTATCTGCTAGTTAAATTGTTGAAGACTTCTCTAAAAAACTCACCGTGATAATCACTTTCTCTCTGATTTAATAACAACAATGATAACTTAACGATTAATATAAACTACTATGTATCTTCGTTTAAAATTCTGAGACCAAAATGACCTCAAATCCAAGATGGACGAATGCGTTCCACATCAGTTTAGGGATAAAAGGATGCTTATGATCCAAAATCCCTAAATCCAATTATCCCTCCTCATCACTTATTTATTTAGAATATGAAGACAGGATTGGAGACGTAGTCAACAAGTTTCAATCACAATTGTTGTTGCACAACACAGCGAACACCTGGTTCCAGTTCGAGGTTCCCACGGTGGTACCCCGTATAGAGTTTTAATATCAACCAGGAAGTTTGAACAAATATTGGAGTTCCTCTTCACAAAAACAAGGATTCGTCGATGAATTGTCCAGCTGAGACAGACGAAAAGCCGAACAAATCGTCACATTCTCTGATCTATACCACAAAAGAGCAAAAACGTTCATGGTTCCTTGACAAATATTCCACCCACGAGGCCCCTCCTATCATAGCAGACCACGTCAGAGACAGGCCTGGATGCTGCTTAAGATCCTTAGCGGGTCTTGCGTTCAAGCCCCTTTTTCCCGTTGATTAACAACCAAGGAGGTTTGGTCAGCGTCACCTTCGAGTGCGCAAAATATTACCATCTTCCTGTAACGCGGGAATCAATCACGCACAGCTTACCAGCCAGAAATAATGCTTCTGCCAAGCAGCCACGGGCTGAATACAAATAAATAAATAAATAAATAACGAGAAAACAGATCAGAGATAGACCCCAATATTATCTCCATACTTTTGCACCTTTGTAACATCATCATACTCCACACGTCACGTGATGACGAAGGCTGGGTTCGCTTGACACCTTCTTATCAGTCCCTTCCAAGGAAAGTGACGATACGTCAGACTGTAATAGACATAAATGATGAACCCTCCGTACTGTAAAATTAATCCAGCCACGGTTGGCCTCGCCCAACTACAGTTATTCTCATATCAAAGTCTCCTGCATTTCTGTCCTACATACCAGTGCGGAAAACTCAGAGTTAGCCTTTAAAATCGATGCATTGTAGACGCTGTCGATGAGACAGGGATCTCACATCAATTACAATTAGAGTTTAAAAAAAACCCATCAGGACCTTCTACCCCCCGTCTTCCTCCATAAACCCATCAAAGAATCAACCTTTCGAACATACCATTTGTGTTGAATGTTTCTTTAAAGTTAATCATTCACGGACTTTATCAGAGACGTCATGGAAACTGGGCTTGACTTGTTCATCCACTCACTTGTCCTAAACTTCCTTCGAACTGTATTGGGACAATACCCACGACAGTGGCCCTAATATATCAACGCTGGTCGTGTTTTGCAAACCATGATTCCTCGAGTCCGTTCAATTCCATGTGGATTCAAACTTAATGAAAGTCTGTGCTGAAGACAGTTCCCCACAGTGTCCTTCCATTCGTCGCATAGGAGGTGTTTTCTCAACGAATTCCATGCGACCGTCCAGTACGTTATACAGATACACAAACAACAGTACATCCATCGTCATCGAGCTGAAAAGCCAAATGGGGGTGTAAGGTCTGCATAAATGGGAACAATATTTCATAACGAAGTAGAACGCACTGCACCTTCAATTCTCTTCACAAGACAAAGAAAAAAATAATGAAATTATTTATTTAATTTGTTAGTTTATGGAGAGTACAGAAGGTTCGAGATCATATAAGACACGAATCATCAGAATGACCCCTGTAAAAAGGGGAATAAAGATCACTATATCGACCAAACCGTGGCGACAGTAGATTAATCTCCATTTGCCATGAAGGTCTGTTAATGGTGCCAGCTGCGTTTTTGTGTTTACCCCAATCCAATTTGACGTGCGTTCTCCTAAAACGAATAAAATTCCTAAAGATGAGAATCCAAATCCCAAACACTCCTGCCTTCGGCATGCTGCTGGATTTGAACCCACGTCCTCTGGGATCGCAGTGCACGGAGGTGCTCACAACAGCCACAATCGATACCAAACACAAAACAATATGGATTGACAAATCAATAATGACAAGACAAGTTAAGCATGGAATCGTCCCTGGAAAGGTAATGGCTGCAGAAACAGTAGATAGCTTGAAACTGGAAAATGGACGTAACTGGGAGCATGGGGATACAGGGGCACGTGGACATTGGCAAGGCCTGCGTACGTATCGTTGGGTAATTTTACTTGCGTAGCGATTGTGCTTTTCTTATAATGTCTCGTCCACAGTGAATATCTGTTTTTCGTTGCCTCACCCTCAAACTGGAGTTGTCATGTGAGAGGTTCTGCGTAGTCTGGGTCAGTCGGTGTTTTGAACCCTAGCCAAGTTCTGTACTTCCTTATCTTGACACTGATATCTCAAAAATTGGACGGATTCGGAGAAACTTGTCATGTGTGAGTGACAAGAAGAATTGCATTCGATTTGGTAAAGATCCGGAATCGGGATCTGGATTACGAGAATTATTAATTCTTAAGTGGATTCGTTCACCATTGAGAATCGGGCCAAAAACGACGTTGTACTGTATGGCAAATATTTCAAAAATGTATTGGGCCCGATATGTTGTCGTAGATCAGCATCTACGTGCGGTGAGTTATGCCTACCGAGTGCCTCTAGTTTTCTCACTGGTATATGTGGCTTCAAATGATCAGCTGATTGGACCAAAGATCAAGCCATTTTACCAGGAATGAATGGACCCTGATGACATGCCTCAAACATCGGGTGAGATACTGTGAAAGGAAGACAATTTCACCGTTCGTTGAGGAAATTACGGTTAAATCGTTTACGTTTCTTAAAATAATCCCGTGATTTCACATGAATCTGATAGGACCACATCAATTTGAAACATGCTTGTGATGTCAATCAGGCACCACACGTCGCCACCAATGCATGATAAACAGAGTAAATCAAGTAAATACATGAGAGAGAAGACAAGACGGTTCACAAATGATTATTCCTGATGTCTCCGACTATGAGTCTTGTCCTGTCTGCTGAAGGCTTTTTCGCGGCCCATTCACCGCTACACCTCAGGTGTGAACTTGTAGGGATTTGTCCAGGACCTTTGGTGAAGGTTGGAGTAGCAGGAGATCACCCAAAGCGTGACAGTCACACAAATATGTAAAATTAAAACAAAAAAGCTTAAATTTTGTTTCAACATTACAACATGTATCACATGCACAATTGTTATGTTAGTAAACTTTTTATTTTAGGTTAATACCACATAAAAGCGAAAGCGGGGTTTAGGAGCAAAATTGGTTTATGTTCCGTCCGCGTGTATGTCTGTCTTATCGGTTATGAACGCCAGAGTTTTAATGATCGAGAACAATATTTTAAAGGTAATGTTATATTTTGACACGAATTCGGAAAGAATAGGAGACAAGTTTCCCGTTTTTCCGTGTCCTCCGAATGTCATCCGATCACGCATCGGAGAGAGGAAGTAGATAAAAAAATAATATTATTTTCTTACTCTACCCGCCTCGGCAGCTAAACAAAATTGGTAAAATCATTCCAAACAGGAAGTTCGTTTTTAAGAAACGTTATAAAGGACACAAACAACTGCACGAAAACCAATGTAAATGCTTAGATAGGGCTGATGTAATAGACACTGTAAAATGGCGATAAAAAACCGGAATTAATTTATTATGTCTTTAAACCTTGATTTGAATTGATTATATATTTGAACACGTTCGACCACAAATCGCCTCTAATACTTCAAGAACTCCAGTTTCACAGTACCTGGACGTGTTCTATCGTTGTTTTGTAATAGGAGTGTTCAGTGCAAGCCCCAGGGAATGGGTGTGCTATGAGAGGTGCAGTATCGGGGTGAAGAAAGCGCTGCCGATATGGCATGATTACATGCCGATTGTATGCTGCGTTCAATGGTGATCAATAAAGTCCCATTCCTAAACTGTGACTCAACGTTGTCTTATACAGTGTCGTAATAAGACAGCTTCAGTAGAGCTAAACTTCCGGATTTTTTTGTGACGATCTTTAAAATTATATATTATGAAAATTGAAGCATATACTTAACACTTGTGGGTATCGTGTTTCTATGAACTCTCCAATATACATATGGTACCTACCTGTTCTGTTCAAGCAAAGCATCACTGTTGCCTGATATAGTCCGTGAGCGATCATATGCGGTGTATGGACAGATGATCGTTTTCCTGATGCTGATCCTGCACACTAGATGTTTCTCACAAGAGCCTCGTGGGTGGAGGAGGCTCAACGAGTGCGGCCACATCCTTGTGTTTCAGCAACGTGATCGGCTCTCAAGGGATGGGATGGGTTCAGACGAGCCCTGTCAGTACCGCGGAAAGTGGACGCGCACGATCGTGCTGCTCTGGTTGCATGCTCCCATAACCTAACCTGATTAAAGTGGGCCCAACGTGACGCTAAAGACCTCCCCTGGTAACATTTACAGGTGCTCTTCAGGACAGGCCCATTAGTATCAGTCATTCTCAGATTAACCTGAACTTGTTGTTTCCTTGTGTCCACTTGAGTACTATTTCTTTCTGAAATACAAACCACAACCCGTCAGTTAACGCCCACACTGGACAACATTCACATATGGTGTGAAACTTTGTCGTTTACTACCAGCATCAATAGGGGCAAAGGTAACGTGACTGACGAACGTTCACCATACATCAACAATGTCTGACACGCCAGTTGTATATCCTTCCTGTGTCACCATCACGATATTCAAGTACAGACAGTGACGCATCACCACCTCCGGCAAACGTTGAAGGATGGTGCGTTGTAAAAGGTCCAGGCACGTACAACAGGCACACTGACTGAGTTATAGGATGAAGCTTCCCTAAACCTGTCGAGAAACATGTTGAGGAATGCCCTGAAGGAAAGCCCATTTCCTCTGAGGTGCCATTACCCACCTCTTTGATAGAATTTCACTAATGCATGGAGAATTGCGTCTTGCTAGACAACATTTGTACCTGTATCACCATACAAGTACCTTGGGCAAAATCTTGCAATTCTTCAGAAAGAAGATTATCCGTGTAAACTCAAGACCCAGTTTCTTCAATGTGTCCAGGATATATCTCCTTCTGGTCAGGGGGAAACTCAATCCCTGCAGCGTTTGAATGAACATTGATGGATAATTTAACTCCGCCACCGAAATACGGAGGTTTATGTTTTCACCCCTCTTCTGTGTGACCAGGATGTCTCAAAAAGTTGAAACAGATTCGTATAAATTGTGGACCAGGTTGGTGTGCTGTAACAAGACAATATGATTCAAATTTTGCGTGAAGATCCAGATCCGGAATGCGGATATTTAGAATTTTTGAGAGATGTCTTCATTATTGAGAACATGGCCAAAACGACATATAGCATGATATCTCAAAAGTTGTGGACAATTATGACAAAACTAGATGGATGAGTGGTAAGGTGACAAGACAATCGTTCGATTTTGGCAGTACGGATGCAGACCCGGCTTATGAATGGAGACAAAAACTAAAACTGTTCAGCCTGCGCGAAGTGTGCGCTCTACCAGTGCCATTCCAGTTTATTATGTTACGATTAATTACAGCCAAACCACGCTCCCTCGTGTAAAGTTTCTAAATGAGGTTCATTAGTACTCAAATTATCCATGCTCACAATGTGATTTGTCGAATTTCTTTATATACAATGTTTTCTTGTTACATTTTTGTGTCAATTCACCTCTGAGTAGTCAGTCATGTGCAGAAGAGTTTACTTGTAGATGCTTTTTCCTCTGAGTGGGCATTACACCTCTCGCCGGTGGCGTCACACTCCCATGCCAAACGAATGATAAAAATCAAAAAAAATCGCCAAAATTCCCAAAACCTGCCTTCTGGACACATCTCACATTAGCCCATGCGTTCATTATACACAGACACCCACTGCGAAAGGCACAATCCGTCTTCTTTGGCAGTTTCGAAATACGTCCACAAATACTGACTTCGTAATAATATAATAATTCCATCCCTTCCACAACACAAATGTTATAAACAGACCTGAGCCAAGTAATGTGCTTTTGACCTGTTTAAAATACACCATTTTATGATTCAAGCATTGTTCAGATATTCACACACCTGCAGTAGCATCATTGGTGAGGGCATTCGCTTCAACTTCTGTTATCCTCAGCAGGTGAAATGTCCACGGTGCTCGATAACTCACCCACTCCTCGCCAAGATAACATGGATCTTTAACGTCCAAAACTAATGCTGCAACCAGCAAGCACTTTGGTCACTATTGAGTAAACTTTAACGCATACACAAAAAAGAGTAAAAGGTTTACGTCGTGGAAACACTTGTGAGATGCAAGATTTCACACGGTTGGGTTGTTCGTTCCTTCAGTTCGAAAGCCTCAAACTCAAGATCTAAGCGTTCGATGGCTTCAGCATTCATCCCACAATGCGCACGATAGTTAGCACGGCTCCTGTCGAACAGGCGAGTTCAACTCACACGTCAC
The DNA here is from genome assembly GCA_035128595.1 of Eptatretus atami. NCBI lineage: Eukaryota > Metazoa > Chordata > Myxini > Myxiniformes > Myxinidae > Eptatretus > Eptatretus atami. The sequence continues at coordinate 17,840,862 of CM068965.1, forward strand.
AGTGGAAGGCATACTTTTCTGCTGAAATGCCTATTTAATCAATTGCAAAATGTGCAACGTTTTTGGAACAAAATATGAAAGTAACGCAAAAACTATGTGAATCAATAATTCCACACAACCGTACGTTGTAGAACTGCTAATCACAGCGTCGTGTAACGATGATCTCGGTAAATACAGTTGACAAAGCCAAAAAAACTGCATTTTACAAAAAAATATTCTACTCGTTTAACCAAGAATCCCCATGTTTTAAACGGATAATGCCTTTATTTCTTTCTCGACAGAAACTACACCCTACCCAAGCTAACTGACTTGTTATACAGTGTTGCTACAAACAACTCCTGCTTAACATTCATTCATAGGACCCTACCTCTGTGACAGAGTCCGGTGCTTCCGAAGCATTCCTGGCTACGGGCACAATCCTGATGGGTCGCCACGCTGAACATAATACTTCGGAAGGCTCATTACATCCCAGCAACGGGTACTCCATTTTGCCGATCTCGGAAGATGACAGCATGAGTCAACCCCACCGGTATTAATCAACAGCCAAGCAGGATCTTGAACTCAGGACCCCTAGATCCAAGCCCACAACCCTAACCATTCAAAACAAGGCAGCCTCCTCTTGATGTAGCAACTAGCTGAAGTACCCGTTATACCGTGAAATTCTGCCCTATTTTTCCTCACGGCTAGTTAGACTGAGCATAGTGTATGGGAAGAAAATTAGGAAGCTTCTCTTTATCCTGCAGAGTTTATGGAAGGAAGGCTTTATGCTGCCGTTCAATCTCAGAATCATAAGTTGAACGCCTTGAGCCATCAATGTTTCTAGCAGACAGTTGGAACTTCCTTATGCCTGCCACAAACCCAACCTAGAAAGCTTGGAACGTGATTTGGTGCTCTCTCGCCCGCGTTGACGCTCTATATTAGCAGTAGCGACGACCTCTCTCTCGCCGGTTGGGTACCGACCTCTGCTGCCTGGCTTTTCTATGAGCAGAATCATCAGCATAACTCTCTCTCTCTCTCTCTCTGCAGCTACTCCGCTTAGCCTGCTCTTTCAAGCAAGTATTAGTCAGCAGTAAGACGACTCTCTCTCTC
>CM068965.1:17843778-17867304 GCA_035128595.1 Eptatretus atami
AGTTCATAAAACACTACCCCATGCAGTCTTGAGAAAGGGGACGTGGGAGGAAAGTACAACATTCTTACACCATGTTCCGTGGAAGACTACTGCCGGAAAAGGAAATCCAAACAATCGAATGAGAAGTTTATCACCATTGAAGCATATTGAATACGCCGTATTTTACATGTTAAAAATAGTTATTCGTGCCTGTTGTTTGTGTCCTTTATGAAGACGTGAGAAGCGAAGTTTCCTGTTTTAAATGATTTTTAGATCCTCGTGGAGGATCTCTAAGTCTTACTCACGTTGTTGTTCTTCATCTCCTTTTGTGGACTTTTTTGTTTCACAGCCTCCAGTTTTCATCAAAACTTCCTGAAACTTGGCGTATATATGTAAAAATACCCTGCGCAGACAGTAACCATCTCCGATTTAGAAAATTCCTCCTAGAAAAAAAAGTTATGACGTCAAAATATCTCCGCTAATGGAAATCGCCTAAAAAATTATCTCCAAAACTAGGCAAGCTTTTTGAATTCTGTTTTGGGGAATCGAACAGGGCATTAGCAGAGATGAATTCACTATGACGTCATATCAATTTTTATGAAGTCATTCCTATTTTTTGACATTTTTTGTTTCACAACCCAGAGTTTTCATCGGATCTTCGTGAAACTTGCCATGTATATGCAGAAAGCCCACGCGCAGGCAGTAACCATCCCGATTTTGGAAATTCTTCCTAGAAAAAAGTTGACGTCATAATATCGCCGCTAATGGAAATCGCCTATACCATTATCTCCGAAACTAGGCAAGCTGTTTGAATTTTGTTTGCTGGGAATCAAGCCGGGCATTAGCACAGATAAGTTATCGCAAACCTGATACATCACAATGACGTCATATTCGTTTTTATGACGTCATCATTAAGAGGACGAGGATCTTAGCTCATTTGAGCTTGTGTTTAAACTCAAAGATAGACAGATTGAACCAATTGCTTTTCCCTGCTTTGCACATACACGTGTGGGGGTGGGGGTAACAAGTCAGGTGAACATGGAAGACGATTTAGAAATAAATGTTGCCCTGAAACTTTCACAAAAAGGTCACAAATGTGCCCTTCTGCAGTAGAGGAGCATTAACTGCGTCACTCAATGGGCCACGGGTGGTCTCAAGTCTCAACCCGAACCTTATCTTTTGCACCATTTCAAATGCAACGGCCCAGTCATGATGGGCCGGGCGTCCCTTTCCTTGAAATCTCGCACACACTCACCTTGTAATGGAAACTGTCGTTGAAGACATTCTTATTCGCTTGCACTTGCCGTTCAGTTTCTGAAACATTAATATTATTACAAATTCAAATCAAAGAGAGAAACACAATGAAATACATGGAAGAATTTCTCAATCAACCATCACGGTACTTTTATCGGTGCATAAAGACCACTTGGTCTGGTTTTTTTTTTGGCCAATTTAGTCAATGTATCTGTGAGGCATCATTGATCACAAGGTGGAATAGAGTGTTGTACTACATTGAGTTGTACAGTAAAGACGATTCAAAAGTTCAACAAATTGGGATCGAAACAAAGGTCTTACCGATGGGAGCTTTTCTCCAGAAGAACTTCATGTCAATTAACCTGAAGAGCAAAACGTTAATGCATCAATGTTTTAGATTTTCAAGCAAAAAACCTCTTGATACCAAACCATATTGAGACGAGAAGGGCACTCGGTAGAGCGCATACCTCCGCCACGTAATGCCTGATCCACGAGAACATATCGGTCCCAATACATTTTTGAAATTCATGCATAATATCGTTTTTGGCCCAATCTCTCAATGGTGAAGAATCACTTAAAAATTAAATAATTCTCGTATCCAGTACGGATTCGGATCTTCACCAAAATCTAATCAGTTCGGCCTTGTTCAGTCCAAAGCGAACCTGTCCACAAAATTTCATCCGGATCCGTCCGCAACTTTTTGAGATATCCTGTACACAAACAGACAGACAAACAGACAGACAGACAGACAGACAGAAAGGGGTGAAAACATAACCTCCTTCACCTTCGGTGGCAGAAGTAATAAATAAAACAAACATTTCCATTAAATTGAAAGTTCCAAGGAGTCAGGAGGGTTCATATTAATCAATAAAATGATAATAATTGAGGTCCTTGCTCTTGACCGAGCTTCAGGAGGTTCACAAGTCGAGAAACATCAATATTCGAACCAATCGTGGAATGATAACCTGAACTCGGTCCGAGGATGCTCGATGAAGGTGCAGGAATTTGAAATGTTGCCATGATGCTGGCGATAGCTCGCCTACTCTTCGTGAAGGACACCATGGGATTTTAACGTCCACCAACTAATGCTGGCAGATGGGACGCCCGTTTAACGTATATCCGAGGGACAGCACACACATTGATGAATCACCTGCCTGTAAAACACCTGGACAACAGTTTATAGCTGGGTCGGGATACACATCCAGTCTAGACCACTTAGAGGTGAGTGTGCACACCTCTAGGTCAACCTGCCAGTCAGAGTGCCGGTGATAACTCGCTGATACTCTTCGCAAAAGACACTGTGGGATCAGCAAAATCCACGAACGACCAATGCTGGAAGATGGGTCTTCCAGCTAAACGTCCTTGCAATGGACGGGGCACACATTGAAGCCTCACCCTGCGTGAGAAACATCAGGCTGCCGGTGATAACTTGCCTTATCTTGCCTTGTCTTTGCAAAAGACACTGCAGGATCATGAACATTTACCAACGTCCAATGTTGGTGGACGGGTCCCTTTTTTGTATACAGAGTCAAGGCTTGTGGAAGCGTGAAAACACTGAACGGATCAGGATGCAACAGAACAAAATAAATAATCTAGAGATTGTGAGGTGTTAGGGGGTATGTGTGGGGGGGCGCACTAACAATGGAGTTGACAGAGTTGAAGGACAAAATAAAGGGAAACTTAGACAAATGATGGGTGTGGGGAGAAATGGGGAGGAAAGGATGACATGGGGTGGACAGAATGGATACAGAAGGGAACTCTCGGGAGGGAAAAACTGGAAATTTGGAAGGATGAGGGAGGGGGCAGAGCGGAGGGTTAACCAGGATGGAAAAGATAGTTTTGGATTGGGGATGATCTGAAATGGTGGTGAACAGCTGTCTTGAAGACCTGGAGGGAAGAATGGGATGGAAGAGAATGTGGAGGTTGGTTACACGGGTGGGGGGAAAAAAGGAACGAACAAGTGGAGGTGAACAGTGATCCTGGATTTTGGGAGTTTCACCAGAAGGGGGTTGGTGGTGGACCGTGTGCACCCTGCAGGATCCAGGGAGTCCTCCAGGTTAACGTCCATCTGACGGATGGTGCACATGTTGGTGGCCTCACCCCGCTTGTGAAACACCAATCCGACAGTTCATATCTGGGTTGGGATTCAAACTCGGGCTAGACAGCTCAAACGAGAGTGCACATATCCTGTGAGGATATTCTACAAGTGGGCTCGCAGGACATCTAAGATATCCTGGTGGACTCGCAGGACATCTACTATATCTTGGTGGACTCGCCAGCGACATCTAATATATCCTGGTGGACTCGCAGGACATCTAATATATCTTGGTGGCTTGCAGGACATCTAATATATCCTGGTGGACTCGCAGGACATCTAAGATATCCTGGTGGACTCGCAGGACATCTACTATATTCTTGGTGGACTCGCAGGACATCTAATATATCCTGGTGGACTCGCAGGACATCTAATATATTTTGGTGGCTTGCAGGGACATCTAATATATCCTGGTGACTCGCAGGACATCCAAGATATCCTGGTGGACTCGCAGGACATCTACTATATCTTGGTGGACTCGCAGGACATCTAATATATCCTGGTGGACTCGCAGGACATCTAATATATCTGTGTGGGCTTGCAGGACATCTAATATATCCTGGTGGACTCGCAGGACATCTAATATATCCTGTTGGACTCGCAGGACATCTAATATATCCTTGGTGGGCTTGCAGGACATCTAATATATCCTGGTGGACTCACAGGACATCTAATATATCCTGGTGGACTCGCAGGACATCTAATATCTGGTGGACTCGCAGGACATCTATATATCCTGGTGGACTCGCAGGACATCTAATATATCCTTGGTGGACTCGCAGGACATCTAATATATCCTGGTGGACTCGCAGACATCTAATATATCCTGGTGGACTCGCAGGACATCTAATATATCCTGGTGGACTCGCAGGACATCTAATATATCCTTGGTGACTCGCAGGACATCTAATATATCTTGGTGGGCTTGCAGGACATTAATATTTGGTGGCCTCGCAGGACATCTAATATATCCTGGTGGACTCGCAGGACATCTACTATATCTGGTGGCTTGCAGGACATCTAATATATCTTGCTGGACTCGCAGGACATCTAATATATCCTGGTGACTCGCAGGACATCTAAGATATCCTGGTGGACTCGCAGGACATCTACATATATCTTGGTGGACTCGCAGGACATCTAATATATCCTGGTGGACTCGCAGGACATCTAATATCTTGGTGGGCTTGCAGGACATCTAATATATCCTGGTGACTCGCAGGACATCTAAGATATCCTGGTGGACTCGCAGGACATCTACTATATCTTGGTGGACTCGCAGGACATCTAATATATCCTGGTGGACTCGCAGGACATCTAATATATATTGGTGGGCTTGCAGGACATTAATATATCCTGGTGGACTCGCAGGACATCTAATATATCCTGTGTGGACTCGCAGGACATCTAATATATCTTGGTGGGCTTGCAGGACATCTAATATATCCTGGTGGACTCGCAGGACATCTATATATCCTGGTGGACTCGCAGGACATCTAATATATCTGGTGGACTCGCAGGAATCTAATATATCCTGGTGGACTCGCAGGACATCTAATATATCCTGGTGGACTCGCAGACATCTAATATATCCTGGTGGACTCGCAGGACATCTAATATATCCTGGTGGACTCGCATGACATCTAATATATCCTTGGTGGACTCGCAGGACATCTAATATATCCTTGGTGGCTTGCAGGACATTTGAGATATCTTGGTGGCCTCGCAGGATATCAATATATCTTGGTGGACTCGCAGGAATCTAATATATCCGGTGGACTCGCAGGACATCTAATATATCTTGGTGACTCGCAGGACATCTAATATATCTTGTGGACTCGCAGGACATCTAATATATCCTTGGTGGACTCGCAGGACATCTAATAATATCTGGTGGACTCGCAGGACATCTAAATAATCTTGGTGGACTCTCAGGACATCTAATATATCCTGGTGGACTCGCGCAGGACATTTTATATATCTTGGTGGGCTTGCAGGACATCTAATATATCTGGTGACTCGCAGGACATCTAAGATATTCCTGTGGCTCGCAGGACATCTACTATATCTTGGTGGACTCGCAGGATATCTAATATATCTTTGTGGGCTTGCAGGACATCTAAATATATCCTGGTGGACTCGCAGGACATCTAAATATCCTGGTGGAATCGCAGGACATCACTATATCTTGGTTGACTCGCAGGAATCTAAATATCTGGTGGATCGCAGGATCTAATATATTCTTGGTGGACTCTCAGGACATCTAATATATCTTGGTGGACTCGCAGGAATCTAATATATCTTGGTGGGCTTGCAGGACATCTAATATATCCTGGTGGACTCGCATGACATCTAAGATATCCTGGTGGACTCGCAGGACATCTACTATATCTTGGTGGACTCGCAGGACATCTAATATATCCTGGTGGACTCGCAGGACATCTAATATATCTTGGTGGGCTTGCAGGACATCTTAATATATCCTGGTGGACTCGCAGGACATCCAAGATATCCTGGTGGACTCGCAGGACATCTACTATATCTTGGTGGACTCGCAGGACATCTAATATATCCTGGTGGACTCGCAGGACCTCTAATATATCTTGGTGGGCTTGCAGGACATCTAATATATCCTGGTGGACTCGCAGGACATCTAATATATCCTGTTGGACTCGCAGGACATCTAATAATACCTTGGTGGGCTTGCAGCGACATCTAATATATCCTGGTGGACTCACAGGACATCTAATATATCCTGGTGGACTCGCAGGACATCCAATATATCCTGGTGGACTCGCAGGACATCAATATATCCTGGTGGACTCGCAGGACATCTAATATATCCTTGGTGGACTCGCAGAGAATCTAATATATCCTGGTGGACTCGCAGGACATCTAATATATCCTGGTGGACTCGCAGGACATCTAATATATCCTTGGTGGACTCCAGGACATCTAATATATCTTGGTGGGCTTGCAGGACATTTGAGATATCTTGGTGGCCTCGCAGGATATCTAATATATCTTGGTGGACTCGCAGGACATCTAATATATCCTGGTGGACTCGCAGGACATCTACTATATCTTGGTGGGCTTGCAGGACATCTAATATATCTTGCTGGACTCGCAGGACATCTAATATATCCTGGTGGACTCGCAGGACATCTAAGATACTCTGGTGGACTCGCAGGACATCTACTATATCTTGGTGGACTCGCAGGACATCTAATATATCCTGGTGGACTCGCAGGACATCTAATATATCTTGGTGGGCTTGCAGGACATCTAATATATCCTGGTGGACTCGCAGGACATCTAAGATATCCTGGTGGACTCGCAGGACATTCTATATTCTTGGTGGACTCGCAGGACATCTAATATATCCTGGTGGACTCGCAGGACATCTAATATATATTTGGTGGGCTTGCAGGACATGTAATATATCCTGGTGGACTCGCAGGACATCTAATATATCCTGGTGGACTCGCAGGACATCTAATATATCCTTGGTGGGCTTGCCAGGACATCTAATATATCCTGGTGGCCTCGCAGGAATCTAATATATCCTGGTGACTCGCAGGACATCTAATATATCCTTGGTGGACTCGCAGGACATCTAATATATCCTGGTGGACTCGCAGGACATCTAATATATCTTGGTGGGCTCTGCAGGACATTTTGAGATATCTTGTGGCTCGCAGGATAATCTAAATATATCTTGGTGGACTCGCAGGACATCTAATATATCCTGGTGGACTCGCAGGACATCTAATATATCTTGGGTGGACTCGCAGGACAATTCTATATATCCTGGTGACTCGCAGGACCATCTAATATATCCTGGTGGACTCGCAGGACATCTAATATATCTTGGTGGGCTTGCAGGACATTTGGGATATCTTGGTGGCCTCACAGGATATCTAAGGGATCCTCATTGGCTCACAGGACATTCAGTATATCCTGATTGGCTCGCAGGACATTCAAGCTATCCTCGTAGACTCACAGGACATCTAAGATTATCTTGGTGGACTCGCAGGATCTAATATTTCCTGGTGGGCTCGTAGGATATCTAAAATATCTTCGTGGGCTCGCAGGACATCCAATATATCCTTGGTAGGCTCACAAAACATCTACAATATCATCGTGGGCTCGCCGGACATCAAAGATATCTGGTGAGTGATCCCACATATAGTTAGGATATAAACTATAATGACACTCGGTAGAGCACTTACCTCCGCCAGGCTGAATAGTTTAAGTTTTGTATCCCACTGATAGGCTGGATCTGCATCCGGACCTGAACCAAAATCGAATTGGCTTGTTCTTGTCACCTAACCAACTCATATGCCTGGTGTTGGCTTCAATGGTGAGGGTGGTGGGCTTGGAATCCTAGGATCCTGAGTTCAAATCCTGCTCGGCTGTTGAATTAATACCAGGTGGTGTGGACTCTGTCTGTCGTCCTTCTGAGGTTTGCAAAATGAGTGCCAGCTTGCTGGCATACTGTGGCGGAGTGGCGACCCGTCCAGGATTCTGTCCAGTAGCCAAGGAGACTGCTTAGGCAGCATCAACGCTCTGCACAGAGTATGGTCCCCATGGATGGAACCAACTCATCCACCAAGTTTTGCATAACTCGTCCATAACATTTTGAAATATAATGCTGTATTATAGTTCAGTATTTAGCCCCATCTCTCAATGGTGAAGAATCACCTCAAAAAATTATTGTATCCGGATCTTCACCAAAATTGAATTGATTTGTCCTCGTCACAACACCCAACCTGTCCACCAAGTTTCGTCTGAATCCCAACATAACCTTTTGAGATATCCAACTCACAGGCAAACAGACAGACAGACATGGGTTAAAAACATAACCTCCGTCCACCTTCGGTAGTGGAAGTAACTATAATATGATGGTCTCCAAAAACTTCAGAATTTTCTTCTTTCCACATCGTTATCCTTATTAGATTATCTGGCTAGTTAATTGTTGAAGACTTCTCTAAAAAACTCACCGTGATAATCACTTGTCTCTCTGATTTAATAACAACAATGATAACTTAACGATTAATATAAACTACTATGTATCTTCGTTTAAAATTCTGAGACCAAAATGACCTCAAATCCAAGATGGACGAATGCGGTTCCACATCAGTAGGGGATAAAAGGATGCTTATGATCCAAAATCCTAAATCCAATTATCCCTCCTCATGCACTTATTTATTTAGAATATTGAAGACAGGATTGGATGGACGTAGTCAACAAGTTTCAATCACAATTTGTTGTTGCACAACACAGCGAACACCTGGTTCTCAGGTCGAGGTTCCCACGGTGGTACCGCCGTATAGAGTTTTAATATCTAACCAGGAATGTTTGAACAAATATTGGAGTTCCTCTTCACAAAAACAAGGATCGTCGATGGAATTGTCCAGCTGAGACAGACGGAAAAGCCGAACAAATCGTCACATTCTCTGATCTATACCACAAAAGAGCAAAACGTTCATGGGTTCCTTGCAAATATTCCACCACGAGGCCCCCTTCCTATCATAGCAGACCACCGATCAGAGACAGCCTGATGCTGGCTTAAGATCTTAGGGTCTTGCGTTCAAGCCCCTTTTTCCCGTTGAATTAACACCAGGAGGTTGGCTCAGCCTGTCATCCTTCTGAGGTCTGCAAAATATGTACCATCTTCCTGGTAACGGGGGAATGCATCAGCGGCACAGCTACGCAGCCAGAAAAATGCTTCTGCCAAGCAGCCACGGGCTGAATACAAATAAATAAATAAATAAATAACGAAATAACAGATCAGAGATAGACCCCCAATATTACTCCATACGTTTTGACTCTTTGTACATCATCATACTCACACGTCACGGGATGACGAAGGCCTGGTTCGCTTTGACACCTTCTTACAGTCCCTTCCAAAGGAAAGGTGACGATACGTCAGAGCTGTAGATAGACCATAAATGATGAACCCTCGTACCTGTAAAATTAATCCAGCACGGTGGCCTCGCCCAACTACAGTTATCGTCATATCAAAGTCTCCTGCAGTTTTCTGTCCTACATACAGTGCGGAAAACTCAGAGGTTAGCCTTTAAAATCGATGCATTGTAGACCGCTGTCGATGAGACAGGGCTCAACATCAATTACAATTTAGAAGTTTAAAAAAACCCATCAGGACCTTCTACCCCCGTCTTCCTCCATAAATCCCATCAAATAATCAACCTTTCGAACGATACCATTTGTGTTTGAATGTTTCTTTAAAGGTTAATCATTCACGGACTTTATCAGAGACGCATGGAAACTGGGCTTGGACTTGTTCATCACACTTGTCCGTAAACTTCCTTTCGAACTGTATTGGACAATACCCACGACAGGTGCCCCTAAAATATTAACGCTGGTCGTGTTTTGCAAACCATGATTCCTCGAGTCCGGTTCAATTCCATGTGGATTCAAACTTAAGTGAAAGCTTCGTGCTGAGAGCATTCCCAAAGTTGTCCTTCCATTGTCGGCTAGGAGGTGTTTCTCCACGAATTCCCATCGACCGTCCAGTACGTTATACAGTACACAAACAACAGTACATCCATCGTCATTCGAGCTGAAAAGCAAAGTGGGGGGTTGTAAGGTCGAGTAAATGGGAACAATATTCATAACGAAGTAGAACGCACTGCACTTCAAGATTCTCTTTCACAAGACAAAGAAAAATAATGAAATTAATATTATTTAATTTGTTAGTTTATGGAAGTACAGAAGGGTCGGATCTATAAGGACACAGAATCAATCAGAATGACCTCCTGTAAGAAGGGAAGGGAATAAGAGTCAGCTATATCGACCAAACCAGGTGGGACAGGTAGATTATCTCCATTTGCCATGAAGGTCGTTAATGGGTGGGCCAGCTGGGTTTTTGTTTTACCCCAATCCAATTGTGACGTGGCAGTTCTCCTAAAACGAATGAAACTTCCTAAAGATGAGAATCCAAATCCCAAACACTCCTGCCTTCTGGCATGCTGCTGGATTTGAACCCACGTCCTCTGGGATCGCAGTGCACGAGTGTGCTCACCAACAGGCCACAATCGATACCCAAACACAAGACAATATAGGATTGACAAATCAATAATTGACAAGACAAGTTAATGCATGGAATCGTCCCTCTGGAAAGGTAATGGCTGCAGAAACAGTAGATAGCTTGAAACTGGAAATGGATCGGTAACTGGAAGCATTGGGGATACAGGGGCACGTGGACATTGGCAAGGCTGGTACGTAGTTTGGGTAATTGTATACGTGCGTAGCGATTGTGTTTTCTGTGATAATGTCTCGTCCACAGGTGAATATGCTGTTTGTTTCGTGCTCACCCTCAAACTGGGAGTTGTCATGGTGAGAGGTTCTGCTGTGAGTCTGGGTCGAGTCGGTGTTTTGAACCCTAGCCAAGTTCTGCTTCCTTATTTGACACGGATATCTCAAAAAGTTGTGGACGGATTCGGATGAAACTTGGTGGACATGTGTGAGTGACAAGGAAGAATTGATTCGATTTTGGTAAAGATCCGAATCGGGATCTGGATACGAGAATTATTTAATTTCTTAAGTGATTCGTCACCATTGAGAGATCGGGCCAAAAACGACGTTGTACTGTATGGCAAGATATTTCAAAAATGTATTGGGCCCGATATGTTGTCGTAGATCAGGCATTACGTGGCGGAGGTATGCGCTCTACCGAGTGGCCCTCTAGTTTCTCACTGTGTATATGTGGGTTCAAGTGATCAGGCTGATGGGACCAGAGAGATCAAGGCCATTTTACCAGGAGATTGAAGGAACCCTGATGGACACTGCTCACATCGGGTGAGGATATCTGTGAAAGGAATGGACAATTTCACCCGTTTCGTTGAGGAAAGTTACGGTAAATCGTACGTTTCTTAAAATAATCCCCGTGATTTCACATGAGATCTGATAGGACCACATCAGATGTTCGGATACATGTTTGTGATGTCAATCAGGCACCGACACGTCGCCACCAATGCATGATAAACAGAGTAAATCAGAGTAAATACATGAGAAGAAAGACAAGACGGTTCCACAAATGATTTATTCCTGATGGTCTCCTGACTATGAGTCTGTCCCTGTCTGGCTGGAAGGTATTTTCTCGGCCCATCACCGCTACACCTCATGGTTGTGAACTTGGTAGGTGGATTTGTCCAGGACCTTTGGTGAAGGGTGAGCAGCAGGATGATCACAAAGCGTGACAGTCACACAAATATGTAAATTAAAACAAAGAAATTAAATTTTTGTTTCAACATTACACATGTATCACATGAGCAATTTGTTTATGTTAGTAAACTTGTTTATGTTTAGGTTAATACCACATAAAAGCGAAAAGCGGGGTAGAGCAATTGGTTTATGTCCGTCCGTCTGTATGTCTGTCTTATCGGTTTATGAACGCCAGTTTATGATCGAGGAACAACTTATTTAAATGGAATGTTATATTTTGAACACGAATCGGAAAATGAATAGGAAGACAAGTTTGCCGTTTTTCCGTGTCCTCCGAATTCATTCCGATCACGCATGCGGAGAGAGGAGTGAGATAATATTCTTACTCTACCCGCCTGCCTGGCAGCTAAACAAAATTGGAAAATCATCCCAAACAGGAAGTTTCCGGTTTTTAAGAACGTTATAAAGGACACAAACAACTGGCACGAAGAACCAATGTAAAATGTTAGATAGGGTGATGTAATAGACACTGGGTAAAATGGCGATAAAAACCGGAATTAATTTATTGATGTCTTTAAACCTTGATTTGAATTGAATTATATATTTGAACACTGTCGACCACAAATCGCCTTCATAATACTTCAAAGAACCTCCAGTTTCACAGTACCTGGACGTGTTCTATCGTGTGGTGTTTGTAATAGGAGGTGTCAAGTGCAGCCCCAGGGAAGTGGGTGTGCTATGAGAGGGTGCAGTATCGGGGTGAAGAAGAGGCTGCCGATATGGCTATGTACGATGCCGATTGATGCTGCGTTCAATGGTGATCAATAAAGTCTCCATCTCCTAAACTGTGACTCAACGTTGTCTTATTACAGTGTACGAATAAGACAGCTTCAGTAGAGCTAAACTTCCGGATTTTTTTTTGTGACGATCTTTAAAATTATTATATTATGAAAATTGAAGCATATACTTAAACACTGTGTGGGGTATCGTGTTCTATGAACTCTCCAATTTATACATAGTGGTTACCTACCTGTTCTGTCAAGCCAAAGGCATACTGGTTGCCTGTATAGTCCGTGAGCGTCATATGCGGGTGTATGGACAGATGGATCGTTTTCCTGATGCTGATCCTGCACACTAGATTTTCTCAGCAAGGGAGCCTCGTGGGTGGAGGAGGTCAACGAGTCGGCCACATGCCTTGTGTTTGCAGCAGGTTGATCGGCATCTCAAGGAGATGGGGATGGGTCAGACGGAGGCCCCTGGAGTACCGGCGGAAAGTGGACGCAGCGACGTGCTGCTCTGGTGCATGCTCCCATACCTAACCTGATTAAAGGTGGGCCAACGTGAGCTAAAGACCTTCCCTGGTTAACATTTACAGGTGCTGCTTCATTGGACAGGCCATTAGTATCAGTCAATTCTCAGATTAACCTGAACTTGTTGTTTCCTTGTGTCCACTTGGAGTACTTTTCTTTACTGAAATGACAACACAACCCGTCAGTTAACGCCACACTGGACAAACACTTCACATAATGGTGTGGAACTTTGTCGTTTACGTATCCAGATCAATAGGGGCAAAGTAACGTGACTGACGACACGTTCACCATACATCAACAATGTCTGACAGCCAGTTGTGATATCCTTCCTGTGTCAGCCATGCACCGAATTCAAGTACAGACAGTGACCACACACCTCCGGAAAACGTTGCAAGGATGGTGCTGTGTTGGTAAAAGGTCCAGGCATGACAACAGCACACTGACTTGAGTTATAGCTATGAAGCTTCCTAAACCTGCGAGAAACATGTTGAGGGAATGCCCTGAAGGAAAGCCCATTCCTCTGGAGGGCATTACCCACCTCTTTGATAGAATTCACTAATGCATGGAGAATTGCAGTCTGTGAGACAACCATTGTACCTGTAATCACCATACAAGTACCTTGGGCACAAATCTTGCAATTCTTCAGATAAGGAAGATTTATCCGTGTAAACTCAAGGACCCAGTTTTTCAATGTGTGCCAGGATATATCTCCTTCTGGTCAGGGGAAATCTCAATGCCCTGCAGCGTTTGGATGTACATTGATGGATATTTAACTCCGCCACCGAAAGTACGGAGGTTATGTTTTCACCCCTCTGTCTGTGTGACCAGGATGTCTCAAAAAGTTGGAAACAGATTCGTATGAAATTTGGTGGACAGGTTGGGTGTGTAACAAGGACGAATTGATTCAATTTTGGTGAAGATCCAGATCCGGATGCGGATATTAGAATTTTTTGAGTGATTCTTCATTATTGAGAGACATGGCCAAAACGACATATAGCATGATATCTCAAAAAGTTGTGGACAAGTTATGACAAAACTAGATGGATGAGTTGTGTAGGTGACAAGAACAAGCCGATTTGATTTTGGCTCAGGTACGGATGCAGACCCGGCCTATGAATGGGATACAAAACGTAAACTGTTCAGCCTGGCGGAAGTGTGCGCTCTACCGAGTGCCATTCCAGTTTATTATTGTTACGATTATATTTTACCAGCCAAACCCACGCTCCTCGTGAAGTTTCTAAAGTGAGGGTTCATTAGGACTCAATATATCCAGTGCTCACAATGTGATTTGTCGAATTTCTTTATATACAATGTTTCTTGTTACATTTTTTGTGTCAAATTCACCTTCTGAGGTAGTCAGCATGTGCAGAAGAGGGTTTTACATTGTAGATGCTGTTTTCTCGGAGTGGCATTACACCTCTCGGCGGTGGCGTCACACGTCGCCATGCAAACGAATGTAAAAATCAAAAAAATCGCCAAAAATTCCCAAACCTGTCCGTCTGGCGCGATCTCACATTAGCCCATGCTGTTCATTAGACCACAGAGCACCCACATGCCGAAAGTGGCGACAATCCGTCTGGCAGTTTCGGAGGAGATACGTCCACAAAATATGACTTCGCGTAATAATATAATAATTTCCATCCTTCACAACACAAATGTCTATAAACAGACCTGAGGCCAAGTAATGTGCTTTTGACCTGTTTAAAATACACCATTTTATTGATTCAAGCTTGTTCAGATATCAAGCACCTGCAGGGTAGCATCATTGGTTGAGGGCATCGCTGTGTCACTGCTGGTTATCTGAGCAGGTGGAATTTGTCCACGGTGCTGGCGATAACTCACCCACTCTTCGCCAAGGATAACATGGGATCTTTAACGTCCAACTAATGCTGGCAACCAGCAAGCACTTGTGTACTATGAGTAAACTTTAACGCATACACATAAAGAAGAGTAAAAGCGTTTAAACGTCAGTGGAAAGCACTTGTGAGATGCAAGCATTTTCACACGGTTTGGGTGGCCGTTCCTTCAGTCGAAGCCTCAAACTCAAGCTGCTAAGGTTCGATGGCTTCAGCATCATCCCACAGGCGGCACGATAGTGAGCACGGCTCCTGTCGAACAGGGCGGAGTTTCAACTCACACGTCACAGTGGGAAGGGCATTACTTTTCTCTGGAAATGGCGTCATTTAATCGATTTGTCAAATGTGCAACGTTTTGGAACAAAATATGAAAGTAACGCAAAAACATGTGGAATCAATAATTCCACACAACCGTACGTTTGATAGGAACTGTAACGCGTCGTTAGAACGGAGTGATCTCGTAAATACGAGGTCTGACAAAGCCAAAAGACTGCATTTTACAAAAAAATTTCTACTCTTTGTTTAACAAGAATCCCCATGTTTTAACTGAATAATTGCTTTTATTTCTTTCTCGACAGAAAACTACACCCCTTTACCCAAGCTACACCTGACTTGTTTATACAGGTGGTTGCTACAGCAACAGCGTCCTCTTACATTCATTCATTAGGACCCTACTCTGTACAGAGTGCCGGTGCTGCCGAAGCAGTCTCCTGGGCTATCGGGCACAATCCTGGATGGGGTCGCCACTCTGAAGCAGAATACTCGAATGGCTCATTCATCCCAGCAAGCGGGTACTCATTTTGCCGACCTCGGAAGGATGACAGGCAGAGTCAACCCCACCGGGTATTAATTCAACAGCCAAGCAGGATTTGAACTCAGGACCCTAGGATCCCAAGCCCACAACCCTAACCATCAAGCCAACAGCAGGCATGGCCTCCTCTTATGTAGCACTAGCTGAAGTACCCGGTAATACCCGGGAAATTTGCCCTATTTTCCTCACGCTAGTTAGACTGAGGCATTAGTTGTATGGAGAAAATTAGGAAGGCTTCTTTTATTCCTCAGATTTATGGAAGGAAGGCTTTATGCTGCCGTAATCCTCAGAGAGGTCATAGTTGAAGGCGGCCTTGAGCCACTCAATGTTTCTAGCAGCAGTGGCAACTGTCCTTGATGTCCTGCCAAAACCCGAACCTAGAAAGCTGGAACGTGAGTTTTGTGCTTCTCTCGCCCGTCGGTGTGACGCTCTATTTGCAGTTAGGCGACGCTCTCTCTCTGCAGCCGACTCTGCTTGCCTGGCTTTTTCATGAGCAGATCTATCAGCAGTAACTCTCCTCTCTCTCTCTCTCTGCAGCTGACTCCGCTTGCCTGGCTCTTTCATGAGCAGATATATCAGCAGTAAGACGACTCTCTCTCTCTCTCTCTCTCTCTCTCTCTCTCTCTCTCTCTCTCTCTGCTTGCCTGTCTCTTTCATGAGCAGATATATCAGCAGTAGGACGTCTCTCTCTCTGCAGCTGACTCCGCTTGCCTGGCTCTTCATGAGCAGATCTATCAGCAGTAAGATGACTCTCTCTCTCTGCAGCCGACTCTGCTTGCCTGGCTCTTTCATGAGCAGATCTATCAGCAGTAAGACGACTCTCTCTCTGCAGCTGACTCCGCTTGCTGGCTCTTTCATGAGCAGATCTATCAGCAGTAAGACGACTCTCTCTCTGGCAGGCAGACTCCGCTTGCCTGGCTCTTTCATGAGCAGATATATCAGCAGTAAGACGATTCCCTCTGCAGCTGACAATGCTTGCCTGGCTCTTTCATGAGCAGATCAATCAGCAGTTAGCTGTTGCCGTGCGCGTGCAGTTCGAGAATTCAAATAACAGGAGGAGAATGTGTATGTTTAAAAAGTCAACGAATACGAACATTTTGTATTTCAAAAAGCCCTAGCGTTTTTAACCATGAAGCCTTTTGTTATGATTAATACGCCGGCGCACTATTCGAAAGCCATTTTTTTTTTCTAATGGAAATTTTATTTATTTTATTTATATATATATATATATTTTTTTTTAATATCTATATTTTTTCATTTTTATGGAGAGCCACTTAGCGCATCCTGGAGCTGAATGTTAGTTCTATATATGTGTAAAGTTTCATCAAGATCGGTTCACTGGTCTAGGAGCTTATTCGTTACAAACAAACAGACAGACAAACAGACAGAAGGACTGCCATTTATATAGTAGATTATGGAGGAAAAAATAGGGTGAGAAGGCGTAACTATTGAGACTTCAAACTGTACGTTGGAGCTGCATGTGGTGGAATGGTGCAACACCCTGCCATAATGATACTTTATGTAGTCTGCTTGGGAATCGAACCCAAAATGGACAGCTCAAAGGCCAGTTCTCTACCTCTGCCCCCATTCTGCTGGCTCAAGGCTACAGAACACTGGGTAAGGAGAGTTGATAAGGTGTGGGTTTGCTGGGTGAGCATCTTCATTCTCATGGGAAGGAATGAGGAAGGTAACCAAGCTGCAGAATGAATGAATTGTTCATTCGTTGACACTTTTTGCTCACTTGCATCTGTGGGCAACTTTTAATGAAAATGGCCAAGCTCGGTCCAACGTGACAAACATTGTTGTCTCAAGTACATCCTTATATTTTGACCAAACGTGACATTTAGTATTTAAAAAAAAATTACTGCTATCACAAAATCCCCGGGTTGCTGAATTAATCAATTAATATTCGTTGATTAACCATTCTGCACATTTTTCTCAAAAAAAAGATAGGAACCTTACATGAGCCTCGACCAATATGTTGACAGAGACAGAGGGACCAAGTCAGCGTCCAACCGGAGGTTTTTGGTCCAGTCCGATCACAAGTTACTCAACGGGCAGTTACAGACATCCATTTAATTATCGGTGACACAGAGCACGCCATCCAGGTGTGAAGATCTCATCGTAACAATATTGTAGAGAAGAAGAAGCAGCTCTCATGAGGGTTAACCAATCAAGGTGAAGAGTTTTGCTTTTCTGAGCGCTGGGCAGCAAGTTCAGTTTCCAGTCGTGCGATGACGGTCTCCAACTCATAATTCTTGCTCACCAGAGTAACCCAGCTGGAGGAGACAAAGACGAACCATTCGGAGGAGGCAGATCAGGACGTGTGCCATCAAAAAAGGTGTCCACAGATTGTGAATGCTCACATAACCAGTACAGGTGGAATACCTTGGTATTCCGATTCCGATGTACCATACTCTGTCTGTTACAGTGTCGGCGGTGCCAAAGCAGTTTCTTGGCAAGGTGGTTTGCCATTGCCGTCCCAGCAGTAGTTCGGTCAGGAATTTGGAATTTGTTTATGGTGCCAGCGATAGCTCGCCTACTCGTCACAAAGGAAACCGTGGGATCCTTAACATCTAATGCCGGCAGATGGGGATGCCAAGTTTAACATCCATCCGAGGGACGGCGCACACATCGATGAATCATCCTGCCAGTGAACAACAGGGATGACAACTTCGAGCTGGGTCGGGATTCTACCAGCTTAAAGGTGAGTGTGCATACCTCAAGGCCATTCTGCCAGCCCCAACTTAGTATAGCTGTAGTAATAATGGTCACAATCGTGACTTGCATAAACATTACAGTTACTGTGGTGGGGGAGATGGGAAAGAATTCAAATTGATTCGAGTGTGAGATTGCTATATATACACCGTGATATCACATAAAGGAACTGCAATGAAGAGTAATAATAATAATAAAAAATGCAGTTCAGGTGGGAGGTGTCTCACAAGGTCAAGCAAACAAATTGATGACGGTAAAGTTATCCTCCCAGATACCAGATCCCAAGTGTCTATCCATAAGGATACAAAAGCAATATCAGCGACCCACGTTTCCTCCAACTGTTGCAACTTGGCACCGGTGGCAAGCTGCTCCGTCTTGCGCTCAAAGTTCAGATCTTGTATCGCTTTCCTGAGAGAGACCGACAGGGGGCATTTAGCCAGCCAATCGCTACAAACAAAATGGAGGGAGATGAGACGCACAAAACAAGAAGGTGAGAGGTTGCGACGAGATGGGAGACTTCCATCCATCCATTGGGACCGAACTCTGTGCAGAGCGTTAGTGCTGCCTAAGCAGTCTCCTTGGCTACTGGACACAATCCTGGACGGGTCGCCACTCTGACACAGGACACCAGCAGGCTGGTACTCATTTTGCCGACCTCGGAAGGATGACAGGCAGAGTCAACCCCACCTGTTATTAATTCAACAGCCGAGCGGGATTTGAACTCAGGATCCAAAGACCCCAAGCCCACCACCCCAGCTATTAAGCCAACACCAGGCATACGGGAGACTTACCGTAGCTTAAGAAGAGTTTTCTGTGAATGTTCTATCATTCTGACCATGAATCTGGAAAAAATAAAGGAAATACAAGGTACTTTAGCAAAACAAATTGAAATCAATCCCAATATCTAAAACTTCCATCGACTTCGATTATATCAAGGCTATTGGTGTGAGTGAGATCGAAACCTCATTTTACTTAAGGAAACTGAAAAGATTCCATGTCAGTGCCCTGCCGAGCATGGCGTGCATGGTACGCACGCATTCCCAGCCCGCCAGGCAGCAGGCCCATGTGCTGCGAGCAATTCCAGGTTGTCGATGCGTGCTGCTTGATGCTCTAGCTGTGCTGAGGCATTGGAGACAGATTCTAACCAGGCAGCCACATCAAGCCGCTGCCCCGGTGGCGGCTGCGGGAGCTCGTAGCTAGGGGCATGGGATGGATACAGGACGACAAAAGGCAATGTCAGGCTTGCAGCAATTGGATTAATAGGTGGCATGGCTCAAAGACAATCAACAGGTACAATAATGCAGGACTTTCTAAATGACGTACGAATGCCAACGAGGAGTTTCACGCATGCGCTGTGTGTGGCTTTTCAGCGATTCGTTCCTGCTCGTGCACCCCCACACTTCCAACATCATTTGTGGTAAATATTATTTAAAACTTACCCTGTACATCCACAAGCCCCAGATGTGTCCTTCCCATCAGTGTTCAGAATAACCAAAATCAGATACACAAGCTTTGTGCATTTTAACGTCGCGAAGATGTCCGTGACCGAAGAGGTGGTTCCCGTTACTTGGTAATGACGCACAGCATCGTCTTTCCAATTACCGACATCCATTAACTAAATCAACAAGCCTGTCGCGTTCACATGAGACATTCCCACGAGGATGAAAGTCCATCCAGTGGTAGTGATCTGTCGAGGGTTTGTGCATCACTTGCCCGTCCACTCCACTTCCACCGATCCACATGGCTGAGATGGTTGAGAGTTTGCAGTACGAGCAGGTTCCTGTTCGGCGAGCTGAGAAAGTCCTCCAAGTCTCTGGTTGTGCAGGGACACAGCCCTCTCTCTTGGGTACTTCTCCAAGTATTTTCGGCTTCTTTTAGAAGTTTCGGAAGCCATTTTACACAACAATCCTCAACAGACACACAATATACTTCATGGTTCCCCGATCACCGCCGTTTGTGGAGGTTTCTGTGCGTGCACGCCGAGCATTCTGGGGCGGATTCTGTTACTCCGTAAGTCACGTGTAGATCATTAAACGGACCGTAAAACAATTGATCAAGAGACACTTGGTCACCAGAAAACACTCAGTCATGAAAGCACAAGCACAGTTACCACCACCAGGTTTAATTCGGCGTCTGTTTCCGAGCAGAGTTTAGGGAATGCCTCCAATCGAGTGTCGCGTGGATGGAAAATCTCACCGTTTCATGCTCAGAAGATCCATGGGCTGTCTCGCGGCGACTCGCTCGAACTCCACCCTCATAACCTCGGTCTGACCCACGCACAAGACAGGGTGTACACAGCATGTGAAGCATAGTTTCCCACTCTAACGGCCACCACAGGCGACAAGAGGCTCGAGGCAGGTAAAACTCCATGAAAAGAAATCTCCGCTCACCTGGAAAGCCATGTAATCAACAGAGGTCAAGTAGCTGAGGTAGTTCTTCGTAGGACGATACCTCCTCGTCTCCTCTTCCACGAGTGCTGCTGCCTGGAGACACGGAGCTGGGGTTTAATCATCCCGGAGCAAAAACTCCCTCCTCGTCCTCAATCATGACCCGGAAACCCTCACTTCATGGTGAACCGCCTTCAGCTCTTCCCGAAAGGGTTTAAACTCGGCCGTCCTCATTCACCTCCAGGGTTCTCACACTTCCATGAAAGAGCCTCACTCCTCCTGCCGAGACCCTCCGGAGGGTTTGCAGAATTATCCCATAATGCCGTGCGCACCACCATGCTGGTTGTATTCACTTCCCCGGCAACGATGGCACCAGTCGCTCTAACAATGCAGCACGTTCATCTTGTTATTCTGACTTGCTGGAAACGGAAGGTTACGCCGATTCTTTGGCCTCGTTTAGCTTGCCAACCAATATGGCGCCCACACACTGCATCATGGGCACTGAAAGCCTGCAGTTCTCACCCTTCTGCTACAATTACCCTCCTTGTGCTGTGATCCATCAATTCATTGTCGTGCCATTTATGGGGTGGGTCACCTTCCAGTGTCACCTTCCAGTCTCAATTCATTGTTTGAACCCTTTGCCCCCATTTTGTGGAAATTCATTGCTCACCCCCCTTCCTCTCCCATGGACCTTGATACCGGCTGTGTGTTCAGTTGTCAGGTTTCTTGGAAAGCTCTCGCCAAGTGGCTTAAGCAATCAGGCAAGCACTCAATTTGAAAACGTTGATAAAGAACGGCTGGCTTGGCAAGCGCTAGCTATCTCCATGGTAACTGAACACACCCCCTGGATGTGGGTACAGAGGGTGTATAGTGTGTTGTGGCGCAAGAAAGGCTGGTTCCGTCGTTCATCTCATCGTGTGGCTATTTTTATTTGAAACAAGCGGAATTAACACACACACACACACACACACACACACACCACACACACGCACACACACACACACACACACACTCACACACTCACACACGCGCACATATACACACACACACGCACATATACACACACTCACACACACACACACATATATACACACACCACACACGCACATATACACACAACACACATATATACACACACTCGCACATATACACACACATATACACACACACACCACACTCACACACACGCACATATACACACAACCACACACACACACGCACATACACACACACGCACATATACCACACACTCACACACACGCACATATTCACACACGCACATATACACACACTCACACACACGACATATACACACACTCACACACACGCCATACGCACATATACACACACTCACACACACGCACATATTCACACACGCCACATATACACACACTCACACACACGCACATATACACACACTCACACACACGCACATATACACACACTCACCACACACACACACACACGCACATATACACACACCACACGCCCACATATACATACACACACACACGCACATATTCACACACGCACATATACACACACTCACACACACGCACACGCACATATACACCACTCACACGCACACACACACGAACATGTTAAAGGACTTCTCAATGGATATGAACAATCAATATCCCGATTCCGTGTTAAAAATTAAAACTTTCACACGTTCCCACGGCGACACTGAACGCACCGCCTGGCGCACGCCGGGCGCATCGTAACCCGAGTCAAAGTACGGCAGCGCATCTGCAGGAGCATCGGGTAGAGCAGGGACGGCCATGGATAACCAATGGAGATGTTCGTGTCGGCAAGAAAAAGGGGAACGACGAGTGAAAGAGAGAGTGGTGATAGAAGGCGTTAAATCACTAGGCCCGAGCGGAAGTGGGGAAAGGATTCCAATTGGAGGACCAGCGATGACGTTTTTTTCATCGCATTCAACCACCGTTTAATTATTATTATTTGACTCGATTTATCCTCGTTAATTACTTCACGTACAAAGCGTAAATTTTAATATGTACATATGGGATATTTAAATACAAATTCACGAATAACCAAACTCGCGTTTCCGCCGTTGACGTTTCGACGATGTCTTTTTGGGCGGCGCTTACCGGAAGTACTGTTACTTCTTAGCAATGACGGACATGACGTCATTGAACTGGACGAAAGACTGGAAAGATTATGTGTGGTGTGAATTTGTCGCCACCATCGCCATCTTGGGAAGCCCACTCGGAGGGATTATATACATATGCTGCACGGACTTCGACTTTAATTAATTTTGAGTTGAAAGTCGAAGTCGACGTGAACACTTGATAACGTAAACATAGCGCAACGTGAGGCGCGCTGAATCATTCACTGGGCAGAGCAACATGGCGGCGTGTGCGCAGACAACGGGATGGACGGTGGCGAAAGGACGTTTGATCCAGTCATATTTAGGATCGTGAGCTTCATGACAATTGCACGGAAAATTCTGAATGTTTTACACATTTTAAACCGTATGTTGAAAAAAATGTGTTTTTAAGTTTCGAATTACGAATATTTTCATTGACTAAAAAAAATAATAATAATAAAATCTCCCCGTCGGGGAATCGAACCCCGGTCTCCCGCGCGACAGGCGGGAATACTCACCACTAATACTAACGAGGAAGTGACAATAAATCCGCACAAAATTTTCTTTAGAAACATGACATATTAATTGATGACAATTTCATTTAAAAAAAAAATTTTAATAAGAACGAAAACAAATGCAATTATTCACCCCTTCATCTCAATTTTGATTCTTCTTTTATTGACATTTCAGTTCAAGTTTGTCGTTTCCTCGGTTTCTCTATCCATTTAATACGTACATGTTTTATTTTTTCGTCTCCTGTGTGAGCCTCAGTAAACAAGCCCCGCCTCCTCTCGTCTCCGCCCAAACAATCCAACT
>CM068965.1:17869373-17880567 GCA_035128595.1 Eptatretus atami
TCATACTATAAACACCACCCAGAGACAAACACCGCCCAGACATGTCTGGAGATAAACCAGTCCAAATCCAAATCAATTGGGACCATACTCTGTACAGAGTGCTGGTCCTGCCGAAGCAGTCTCCTGGGCTATTGGGCACAATCCTGGACAGGTTGTCATTCTGATGCAGGATACTCAAATTGCTCAATCATCCCAGCAAGCTGGTACTCATTTTGTTGACCTTGAAAGGATGACAGGCTGAGTCAACCTCACCTTGTATTAATTCAACAGCCGAGTGGGATTTGAACTCAGGACCCGAGGATCCCAAAGCCACCACCATAACCATTAAGCCTACACCAGGCTTGAGATAAACACAATCCGGAAACAAACACCGCCAGGAGACAAACACCGCCCGGACACGTCCGGATAAATTATATCCTTTGTCAGGCACATCCTTGGCCACCTCGCTCTCCCTCAAGGTGCATCCTCCGTTACCTCGCTGGAGTCTCAATTCACCATGTTTTTTGGCCAGCTCAAAAATGCCTTGACTTGGAAGAGGCCGCGACGATTTCTCAATGATAATTTTTTTTTTTCACTTTCCTCACTCATATGATCAAATCCTTGTTCATCATCGCTACAAATCACTGGATACATTGCAATGCTTATAAACTCCCGGAGGCACCAGCGTTCGTGGCTTTATTTCATTTCTGCACATGCCATAACCTTGAAAATCTCTTAAACTAAGCTGAATTACAAAATTTCAGCTCCATAATTGAACTTAGCAGCATTTCCGACTGCTATAAAAATAAGTGTTTATTCGTCAAATTCAGACATATTTGACATTCTGGACGTCTCCGGGAGGTGTATGTTTAATATGACAGTTCGGTGATTGCTATTCGCTTGCCAAGCGAGCTGTTTCTTATCAACCGTTTAATTGGAGTGCTTAAGCCTCTTACTTGGCAAGCGCTCTACAATATTCACACTGTTCCTAAATACTGTATATCGATCGACTTGAACAAAGTTCAGGGGCCACTCACCTGTTTTGACCCCACGTTGTTCTGCCGTGTATCGGGCGGTTTGCTGGCTCGCTGAAAATTTGCAATTATATTTTACACCACGCTTCCCATTTTTGTATTACAGTACAGTATATGATATCTATGACATGAGTAATAACATATTACAGTAACAAGCCGGTAGGCGACATGGGTGGTCGCTATATAATTGCATACTAGTCATACAGTTTTTGACGGATCGGGCTGAAAATTTTTGACAAAGAGGTTGATTATAGTGCGCATAAAAGCGCAGAAGCCGATTTTTGATTTTCAAAAAATATATATATATAAATATTTTTCGGATTTTTTCAAAAATTTCAGTCCCCTTGCTAGGCAACGGTGGTGTCCATAGCATCGGTGCTCAAAAGCATAGAACTAGATCCTGGTATGAACCTACCAGTCAAGTTTCATCAAAATCGGTTGACTCCTCTGGCCTCCAGAGCTGTCCATTACATACATACAGACAGACGGAAAACCTGAGACTAACGGTAGTCTAGCGACCACCCAATAACAGAAATACATAATAACAGGAGTAATAATACAATATTACAGAAATACAATAATTACAATACCTCCTTCGACATCAAGTGCATCCATATGATGTCGCCATTCTCATGGCAGAAGATAATTTTTCTCCATATGCGGTGTGAAAACCGACACAAAATACCACACATGTTATGGTGCCAAATGCTACCTGAATGCTTTGTTTCAAGTTCATCAACAGATGCCATGCGATATTCTGCAACCTTAACTTTGACGTACCCCGACAGAGCATTGCCACAAATGGTTAGGTCAGGACTGTGCGGTGGCCACAGAAGTGCTGGCGAAGACCTGCCAATCCAACGGTTTGGGGAAAAAATTGATTGGGGTAATTTTGTACCGCACATGCATGATGCACAGGTGCCCCATCCTGCTGGAAATAAATCTCATGGGCTAGTCCACATCGTTCAAGTTCAGGTGTGGGGTAATTCTCCAACACATGCAGATATGAATGCTGGTTGACCGACACATCAAAAAAGTAAGGACCAATGAGGTGGTGGGCAGATACCGCCACCCAAACCACAACATGTGGTGGACGGGAGGATGGGGGTGGGGAGGACGGGAGTGGGGAGTAGGGGTTAAAGCACTCCATGCACGGTTAAATTTGTCTTCCTTTCCTTCTCCTTCTCGTCCAAATTTTTGAGCAAACAGGACGACTAATTGGTCCGTCAGTGAAGCGACGGATAGACTCTGCTAGTAAACTGATAAGACAGACGGATGGACATGAACCGATGCTTAACCCTGCTTTTTCCTACGTGTGCGTGGGGTAAGAAGACAATGATCCAAAACACACTTCCAGTAAAGTAAAACAGTATTTGGAGAAAAAGGTTACAGCTGGTGTGTTCAAAGGGTGTGAATAGCCACCCTGGAGACCAGACATGAGCCTTATCGTGACCACATGGGATTACCTGGAAACAGAAGAACAAGAGGAACTCAACGAACCTTACGGAACTGTGAAATGTACGACAGGATATTTAACACAATATTCCTGAAAGAGACAAGAGTGTGTCAGTCATATGCAGGAAGCATGGGGAAATGAGCGATGGCACCCAAGAAGGCAAAGGATGGACACACAAAGCATTGAGTGATACTATAAAATGACACTTCTTCTTATTACCTGCATGATGAAGTGCAGGCGAAGCAAAATGTGGGGTTAAGGAATAGGTTCACTTCTGTCTGTCCATCTACAAATGACATTTTATGGTCGGTGAACAACTTAATTTCAATTGAATGTTATACTTTGAACTCAAATGGGAACATGAATTGGAAAACAAACCTGTAGTTTAACGGTACTTTGGCTCTGAGTTCGTTCCAATCGCACATGAGTAGAGAGGAGTGAGATAATTTTTTTCCCCTCTGTTTATCTGCCTGACAAACAAAATTGAAAAGAATTCCAAACAGGAAACTCACTGTTTTGAAGGATGTTACAAAGGACACAAACAACATACATGAAGAACTAATGTAACATGCTAAATAAGGTGGTGTAAAAAACATCAATGGTGGTAAACTTAAAAAAAAAATGTTTCTATGACCTTTAAAATCTTTATTTGATTTCAACTGAATTATATAATTGAACACTGTACACCACAAATCACCTTTGTGGTACTTTCAAAGCTATATCACGGCATTTTATGTCATCAGGACAAATTAAATTTGTCGCTCGTACTCTGCCCACGTCTTCGTTTCTCAACACTGCGTGGGGGTAGGGTGTTCTTTGATTTACTGAAGCAGTTTGTTTCACGTGCATTTATAAAGGCTGTTAATTTACAATAATAAACAAATATGATTGTTATCACTTATAATTTCATGAATTTATCCTGAGTTATGATTATCATTGGAATAACTAAAGCTTATATACACTTAGTGTACAAAACATTAGGAACACCTGCTCTTTCCATGAAATAGACTGATCAGGTGAATCCAGGTGGAAGCTATGATCCCTTATTGATTGCACCTATATTCAATTCACTTCAATCAGTGTAGATGAAGGAGAGGAGACAGGTTGAAGATGGATTTTTAAGCCTCAAGACGATTGAGACATGGATTGTGTGTTTGTGCTATTCAGAGGGTGAATGGGCAAGACAAAATGATTTAAGTGCCTTTGAACGGGGTATGGTAGTAGGTGCCAGGCACGCCGGTATGAGTGTGTCAAGAACTGCAACACTGCTGGGTTTTTCACGCTCAACAGTTTCCTGTGTGTATCAAGAATGGTCCACCACCCAAAGGACATCCAGCCAACGGCAGGTCAGTGGTCGAAAATGGCTCATTGATGAAAGAGGCCAAAGGAGGCTGACACGAATTGTGCAGAGCAACAGACAGGCTACAGTTAGTCAACTGACAGTCCAGTGCAACGTTAGCACCGAAAGACCCATAAAAGAATGCACAACTCATCGTACCTCGACACAAATGGGGCATGGCAGTCGATGACTGTACAGAGTTCCACTTCTTTCAGCAAAAAACAAGAACCTGCGGTTGCAGTGAACTAAGGAACAAAAACACTGGACACTGGAAGATTGGAAAAAAAACATTGCCCGGTCTGCAGGCAATGCAGAAATGCAGAAAAATCCGAGAGGAAAACCTGCTGTCCTCTGCAAGAAAGCTGAAATTTGGACGGAAGTTCACCTTCCAGCATGACAACGACCCGAAGCACACAGATAAAACTACTCTTGAGTGGCCCAGTCAGAGCCCCGACCTAAATCCAATCAAAAATCTGTGGCTGACGAACGATTGCTGTCCATCAACACTCCCCACAGTAACTTGACTGAACTTGAAGAGTTTTATCCAGAAAATGGGCAAATATTGTCCAATCAAGGTGTGCAAAGTTGGTAGAGACTTATCCCAACAGACTCACAGCTGTAATTGCTGACAAAGGTGCTTCCACCAAGTATTAACTCAGGGGGGTGGAAACTTATCAACCACAGATATTCCAGTTTTTGTATTTTTAATAAATTTTCTGAAATTTGAAGATTTTGTTTTTCACTTGGAAGTTGTGGATTACGATGTATAAATAAAGGTGGGAAAAGTCTGATTTAATGCAATTTAATTCCAGGCTATAAGGCACCAAAAGGTGAAATTTTTGAAAGTGGGGTGTACACTTTCTATAGGTACTGTATAGGTTTGTGTGAAATTCGATTAAAGCCACAATTTCTGCTGCTCTCAACATCCATTCTGAAATCCCAGACCTGAGAGATGGCATGATTTGCGACCCTCGTTGGCTTGACCCACCTTCAGCCCGCGCATTATAAGCCCGCGCGCGGGACTCCTGCTCCCATGGTGATGAGGAGCAGCTCATTAAAAGTCCGGGAGGGAAGGGTAATGCAGGGACTCCTGGGGACGGGGTCGATATTTTCAGGGACTATGTAAGCTCTGGCCCAGCATTAACATCAATCTGAACGACGATCGTCGGTCAACAGCGCAGCCCTCTCACATCTCCGTCCCAGAGATGGAACCCTCCCGCGGCGTCCTGGTGGAGACCTGTCCGAACCAGGTGTGTCACGTGTAGTGGACGAACAATTGTAATCATAATTAATATAATTATAGTTAAAGCCTTTTTATCATGAAAATCACTTTTTAATACAAATAACCTGCTTAGAAATTTTACGCTTTACCGAAAGGAAACGCTATCCACTTTAACCGCAAAATTTGATCGAACGCCCCCCCCCCTTCCCTTTCAACACAGTATGTACTTAATCAATAGATCACGATAAAAAGGGGGGGGGGGGGGAGTAGAGGGAATACCGAAGGTCACAAAAAGTAACTTGAAATTCGCAATATTGTTATATATATATAGACACATTTACATCTCGATCCCTTAAATGTCGTCATTATTACATCACAAACGCAAGGCGTTTGTTTGCACAATCGATTTTAAGGGAATACCTTATTGGGGGAATCCTCTTACTTTTCCGATCAGGTTTCGAAGTGTCCTCCCCTCGGCGCTATGCACACATTCCATGCGTCTTTCACTCTTCATGTCCATTTTTAGCTCAAATATTTAATTATTCTGGCTATTATTATAACAATCAGGAGGTTGACGTCATAAGGATATCTTTTCCTGTAAAGTCCTTTACCATCCCAGGTTGATGTAGTATGAGTGGCGATGGCTTGGACACCTGTATCTCTAACCACCATTCAAATGAGCGAACATTAGGGACACTCAGGTGCAAAGTGTTCACAGTTTCAAATTTATAAACTCCTTTTGAGGAGCAATCAGATTAATCGATACCATCGTAAGTGGAACGTTTTTATTGATGATGACTTATTGGGTTCGATTGGCGTCTCATACTTCTACCTGGATTCATAACCTGTGTCCCCACGGAAGACCTTGTCTGCTCGAGGTGACAGCTTGGTCAATTAATCGTCTAATTGGAACAAGTGACAACATCCCTTTGGTATTACTGTATAGTCCTGTGGGATTTCATCACAGACATGCAATTATAATAAATTACATACTGTCTCCCTATTATTACAATCCCTATTATTATACCTGAACCTGTATTTACAGAGTTCACCTGGTTACTCTCTGTGGTGGCAAATTATAAAGTTACACAATGAGCTTATGTCTTCGTTATTATTGTTATTACATTTGGATATAAAATAATAATGATAATCATCATAACAATAATGAAAAGTTATCAATGCATTGCAATGTACAGGGTTCAGCATCCGCAGTCAGCACGTCACGTGATCTCAGAGTCCATGTCCGAGTGTCGTTCTGAGACTATTTACAGAAGCAACTGGACAGTCATAAAAAATGCACTAATCATAGAGCCAGTCAATAGTGAGGGATTGATCGATTGTTTTTGTGGCTTTGATTGTTTTATATGAGCTATTTATCTCTTGTTATTGAGCATTTTGTCGATTGTTTATGAACAATCGATCGATTTTGTTGATGGTTTCATCGATTGTTGTTGAGGCTTTGATTGATTGTCTGTCAGCGATCGATTGATTGTTGCTTGGGGTTTTTGATCGAGTGTTGGATCATCTTATCAATTGTTTATGAGCGATAAATCGATCATTTTTGAGAGTTTGATGGATTGTCAATGAATGATCGATCGATTGATGTTCAGAGTTTGATGGATTGTCTATGAGCAATCGATCAATTGTTATTGAGAGTTTGATGGATTGTCTGTGAGTGATCGATCAATTGTTATTGAGAGTTTGATGGATTGTCTGTGAGTGATCGATCAATTGTTATTGAGAGTTTGATGGATTGTCTGTGAGTGATCGATCAATTGTTATTGAGAGTTTGCTGGATTGTCTGTGAGTGATCGATCAATTGTTATTGAGAGTTTGATGGATTGTCTGAGTGATCAATCTTTTGTTGTTGAGAGTTTGATTTTCTCTGAGTGATCAATCAATTGTTCTTAAGAGTTTGATGGATTGTCTATGAGTGATCGATCAATTGTTGTTGAGAGTTTCATTTTCTCTGAGCAATCAATCAATTGTTGCTGAGAGTTTGATGGATTGTCGATGAGTGATCGATCGATTGTTATTGAGAGTTTGATGGATTGTCTGAGTGATCAATCTTTTGTTTTGTTGAGTTTGATTTTCTTTGAGTGATCAATCAATTGTTCTTCAGAGTTTGATGGATTGTCTATGAGTGATCGATCAACTGTTGTTGAGAGTTTGATTTTCTCTGAGCAATCAATCAATTGTTGTTGAGAGTTTGATGGATTGTCGATGAGTGATCGATCGATTGTTATTGAGAGTTCGATGGATTGTCTGAGTGATCAATATTTTGTTTTGTTGAGAGTTTGATTTTCTCTAAGTGATCAATCAATTGTTGTTGAGAGTTTGATGGATTGTCCATGAGTGATCGATCGATTGTTATTGAGAGTTTGATGGATTGTCTGAGTGATCAATATTTTGTTTTGTTAAGAGTTTGATTTTCTCTAAGTGATCAATCAATTGTTGTTGAGAGTTTGATGGATTGTCTATGAGTGATCGATCGATTGTTATTGAGAGTTTGATGGATTGTCTGAGTGGTCAATCTTTTGTTTTGTTGAGAGTTTGATGTTCTCTAAGTGATCAATCAATTGTTGTTGAGCGTTTGATGGATTGTCTATGAGTGATCGATCGATTGTTATTGAGAGTTTGATGGATTGTCTGAGTGATCAATATTTTGTTTTGTTAAGAGTTTGATTTTCTCTAAGTGATCGATTGATTGTTGTTGAGAGTTTGATGGATTGTCTCTGAGCAATCAATCAATTGTTGTTGAGAGCTTGATCGATTGTTGTTAATGTACTGTGTTTACGTCATCATTTTCGAGTGACCAATTTTGTGCATCACAGCCACACACTCACCGGGCAGAGAAAAGACACAGAAAACCTCCGAGTCCAACTATCGATTATAACGGTAAGCTGTTACTCCCATAGTAGGGAGGTAGTACCAACTACCTTGTTCTCGATCTACCAACTTGAGAATACCAACTACCAACTTGAGAGTACCAACTACAATGCTCCTTGTTCCTGCAATAAAACATTTCCCATACATAAAATGTAAACACGTTCTGTTCAAACCTTGTATTCAATAATATATTGTGCAATAATTGCAGAAGGTATATAAAATGTTCTCGCTATATTCACAACTGAAGGCACCACTAGCTCGAATGGGGTTGGTGGTGCTTTCAGTTTTGTTTAACATTGTCGGTTGCTGTTGTTGTTGTTCAGAACTTAACACGATTGATGAAAACACCTGGCAAGGCTTGCAGCACGAAGACCAGGTAGGATCACAATATGCCATGAGTCCGAGCATAGGTCACCCCGAGAAGAGATGCATACCTCGAGTCATTGAGACCAATCTTTTTGATACATTAATCACCTTTCCATAACCATGCCCACAGCAAAGCCTGCTGTCCTGCCTCTCGAGCCTCTCTCCACTGCCCATGGAGCCTGAACCAAGTTCAGACCTGACACTCGGAACGAGTCTCAGCTCTTTTCTACCGGAACTCTCACACCTGTTGTTCGGTAAGATGGAATCATCGTATTAAAGGTGACTCCATCATGCATATCATGATAGTCACGAAGGCTGATGATCAGTTTAGCTCCAAAACCAAACTCAAAATGGAGTAGACCAGAGACTGTGCACAGCCTGACCGGGTTATAATCTCCTTCGTTCCCCCAGACCCTTTGTCTCCTGCCCCACCAAACGTCAGTGTTAATGTGGACGAGTCGTGGAACTCGCTTCCTGACCTTCTGTCGGCTCAGCTGGCAACGTCGACCCCTTGCAAGAAGAGAACCAGTGCAGCTGGTCTGGAGGTCCAAGACAAAAAACACCAGGTATGATTGCTGAACCTTCAATGAATAATCATCATAAATATTCGGTGAAGCACTAAGTTCAGTGTTGTCATAAACTTAGGTGTCATAAATATTAGGTGAACTTTGGTTGTCCTAAACACAGTTGGATAATCTCAACTCGATTTCATCGATCTGTACAAAAAATACCTTTAGTCTTTGCCCCAACCCTAATTGAAGGATTTGCAAACGTAACAAAAAACTATAATAAACAGTTAGATCTTTCTCTACATCATAAATAGTTATATCAAAACCACAGTCAGGGTTTCTTACCTTTTTCCATTCCTTCCATTCCACCGATTACAGCAATTCGGCAACAAGAGTGATGCACACAAGGTGTACCTGCAGCAGCTGCTTGAACATTCCCGCCAATTGTCCCAACTACTCGAGGTATCACAGTTGGCATGCTACACACAAATTGCTTTTGTGGATTGGGAAGGGGTTAGTGATGTTTCAAATCACATTTCTTATCTTAACATCCTCCCTTTCCAGACACTAACAGGTGACAATAAACTTGGATTTACAGAAAGAGACGCTGGAAGTCCTTCCTGCACCGGAAAGCACGATTATGAATATGGAGGACGTGGAGGAACTGGAAGCATCACATGTGAAAGCTCTTCGGAAAGCTTTGACCTGGTGTCAGAGGTTTTGGGAGAGATGACCAGCTTTGCTGAGATGCTACGAGATCCTGCGGTGAGGAATCGGCGTGTTGATTCTTATTGAAAGTTTTTCTTGTTACATTCATGAATAAATTGGAATTCTTGAATAACTGGGATCAAACGTGATCTGAAGCCAAGAGGTTTGAGATCAGGTTTGTCATGACAGAGGAAAAGAGTTTCTCACAGTAACTCAAGATGGATGATAAGGTAACTTCAACCATCAAATGAAGCTTGATGTTGGCTTAATGGTTAGGGTGGTGGGCTTTGGATCCTAGGGTCCTGAGTTCAAATCCCGCTCAGCTGTTGAATTCATACCAGGTGCGGTTAACTCGGCCTGTCATCCTTCCGAAGTCGGCAAAATGAGTGCCAGCATGCTAGTACACTGTGTCGGAGTGGTGACCCGTCCAGGATTGTGCCCAATAGCCAAGGAGACTGCTTAGGCAGCACCAACGCTCTGCACAGAGTGTGGTCCCAATCTCCTCCTCCTCCTCCTCCTCCTTGGAGTCCTATAGTCCTGAGTTCAAATCCCGCTTTGTTGTTGAATTAATACCAGGTGGGGTTGACTCAGCGTGTCATCCTTCTGAGGTCAGCAAAATGAGAACCAGCTTGCTGGGATGATTGAGCCATTCAAGTAGCCTGTGTCGGAGTGGTGACCTGTCCAGGATTGTGCCCAATAGCCAAGGAGACTGCTTTGGCAGCACCAATGCTCTGTATGGAGTATGGTCCCAGTGGATGGATGGAACCATCGAATATGTTTCGTTGAAAACAGTCCCACAAGAAGGAAAGAAAAAAAAACCGACCTGCAGTCATTACTAAACAATACTGAACTTTCGAAATGATGTAGGAATGCTAATGAGGTCTTTTGTGCATTGGGTGGTGTGTGTGTGTGTGTGTGTGTGTGTGTTTACACTGACTCAGTTTGACACACTCGGCACTTTTAACCTGCCGTTGGTTGTGCGAAATGTGTAATTTTAATCCTCTTTTAACATCATTTTCAGCCTTTAGACAAAAGAGTAGCAATTTCAAAACGGTTAGCCATAATTGTTCGGAAATAAGAGACAATTAGTGAGTGGTGGCTGTGGTTATCACACACACACACACACACACACACACACAACACACACACACACACACCACACACACACACACACACACACACACACACTTCTCCTTTTACCAATAGATGCAAAAATCTACTCCATTTATCCTGTGGTGCCGGAACCAAACAAACAACATGTAATATATAAAGCTTTTTCTCACCACTGACTCACTGACTCACTGATTCACTGACTGACTCATTAAAGATTGGTACCTTCCGGGTGACGTAGAAAGCTGAAATTTTGCGTGCCAATGGACATCGAAGCCACTACACCGGGAAAAATCACAGAACTGTCAGAAAACATCCATAAATGAAAACAAATAAATGAAAATAAATAAATGAAAAAATTAATAAATGAAGAAAAATACAGATGAGCGACACAAGACAATGGGTCCAGTCAGGTATGGGAGCATGCGGCAGAGTAGCGTGTCACTGCGTCTACTTTCCGCCAGTACTCCAGGGACCTCCATCTGGCCATCCCCCAGGCAGATACCTAGCCCATCCCCATCTCCTCGAGATGCTGATCAACCTGCTGCAACCACGAGGCACGTGGTCAGCCCATTGGCCTCC
>CM068965.1:17880577-17901249 GCA_035128595.1 Eptatretus atami
GCTGAGAGAATCTGGTGAGCAGGATCAGCATCAGGAAAACGAGCCACATGTCCATACCGCACCGCGTAATGCTGTTTCCAGATGCACCCTATGGCCTTGAGCCATGCACTCAAACTGCACCAGAAACGCCCTGAAGTCACTCTTACCATCATATTCCGTCTGTGTCGGTGCACGTCCCGCACTCTTGCACTTCGTCATGCACTCCATACTACTCGTTCCTGGCACGCACTCCATCACACTCACTCTCTGCACACTCGGCACACAATCCATGCCTCTCATCACTCAAAGAAACCCCGGGTCCTTTATTCCCCCAAAGCTCAACACACACCCATTCGCACCATGCACCTGTGTCGGCTCACATCATCTTACCTTAACTGGACTTACTTCCTCCTGGTTCGCCTCGAGGTTTCGTACCCTCTCCACCTGTACCTGCAATGCGTTATCTTGATCTTTAAGCCTTGTTTCAACACATTCCATCAATTGTGCCTTAATTTGTTTTACCCCTCCACTGTCTCTACTCATTCTTCCTTCATTTCATCTATCTCGTCTCTTATCTTTATGATCTCCCACTTGGTTTCATATTGTTACGGCTGTGGAAATTCGCAAACACCATTCAGGTCCCGTAGGTGAGGTATTTCTGAAGTACATGTATAGTTAGCCCAAACCGTTGTTTAGAGGGAATTAATGTGATTCATTCGGGCTGCGATCCTTTGAGTTAGGCGTTTTTCTGTTCTACCTTTGTTTTGCTCCAACCACGCCAAAAACAACACACGCCAGCAGCCACAACCTACCTTCACCACTCGCTACCGCAAACCTCACATCACCGCCATTCCAAACGGCATCATGGCCATCCTGACACCGCCGAAAACCCTCCACCACCTTCTCCTACGGCCATTCCCGCACCACCTGTGGGCACCGAGCGTCGGGCTATCTTCAGCGATACACGCGAGCCGCGAGTGAAGCAGGTTTTCCGAGGAGAATTCGGATCAGGAATGCTACACGCCCACTACTGATCCATCCAATTAGGAACGCGGGGCGGCTTGGCCCCGCCTCCAGACGCATCTGAGGGAAATCGGGATATGCAAATTTGAGGATCAGGAAAGATTCCAGCCCCTTTTCTCCGTCCATCGGCGAGCGTGGCTCCGCCCCTGAGGTCGTTTTGATCCGAGAATTTGCATGTGGTGGGTTCCTGGAGCCGATAAAGGACGAGCGCAAGGCGATCGTGGCAGAAGTGGGGCAGATGAGTACGGAGGCGAACGGCTACGGAGGCGAACGGCTACGGAGGCGAACGGCTACGAGGCGAACGGCTACGGAGGCGAACGGCTGCAGAGGAGATCGGCTGAGGAGAACCGGGAGGCTCGGGTCCGGGGCGAGGAAGTCAGCGACGAGGTCGCGTTGAATCGCGCATCGCGGGACTCGAGCAAGCCAGCCATACTCCCTCCCCAGAGCATCAACAATCCCCCCCTTTCCCCCGCGCTGAGAGAGTGCGACAAGGGGGCCCCGTTCTCACTTTACACCAGCAGGTGCCAAGAACCGCCGTGCAGCGACATTTTGCGGCTCGCCACGAGGGCGCGGTAAGACCCTTCGGTCTCGTGGACCTGGCCGCCCATCCAGGTTCCACGCGCATTAGGCCCGGGCCCAGTCTGACTCCCTTGCCTTTGAGGGGGTCTTTCCTTTGCTTTGGTGTGAATGCGTGTTGTGGCGCCGTGTCTTGTAAGGTAGAAACTGTATAAGTGTTGCCGAGTGTTCGCGTTTAGTCGGTCGTAGCTCTGCATTATTGTTTTTGTCTTAAATTGATATATGTGCATTTGTGATTACTGTATGGCTGTATATGTGTGCGATCCGTGTGTGTGAATTAAATTGCTTTCTTGTTGAATTGTTGCCCGTTGCGTGCGTCCTTTCCTTTGGGGTCTTCATCTTGCTTCACGTAAAGGGTTTGAGTGGGCGCGGGGACGCCCGATAATTAATCAGGAACCGTCGGGCGACGATAACACGCTCGTTATCCGATAGCACGGAACGGATCGCTTAAGCGGCCCGTGTCCGAAGTCGACCTGCGGCGAGGTGCAGTCGCCCGGTTTACCATCCGCGTGGGTACTTAGGTAGGTCGAGTTTGGCGAACAACCCTATCCCACTGGGTGGCCGATTGGCACGATCGTGGTGAGGCCGAAAGGCCACCCGTGACTGGATCCCGCGTTAGTCCGGGAGGGTCATGACGGAATTGTCCGTCGGTGGGCGACGTACCGCGTTCGAGTCACGTGGTCGTTCGCGACGCGCGGCGGGCGCGAATTCGCAACAATATATTAATTTACTCTTCTAGAATTACTTTTGTGTCTTCTATGCTCTTTCATTTTCCATTCCCTCATCACTATATGTTCGGGGGTCACTACAGATCCGGGGTTCAAGGCTTGCCACGAGGGGAAGCACTCGGGTCCCTGCCGAACACCCAGCCCTGAGGTCGCCAGGCACAGATAACTCCATGCACCAGTATGTTACTAGCCAACCACGAATACCAATTGACACGACCAATCCGGGCAGGGTTACACGACTTTGCGTGATACCTTACTTGTGGATGGCTGGCTAATTAGTCACGTGCCCTGAACGCACACTCAGATTACTGCCGAGCATTACAGTGAGCGTGCATTGACTGACAAAGGAAATTATTGGGGTAGAACGTCCCGTCTAACCTTACTTGTGCATTGCATCAGACCAATAAAGGAAAAGACAACCGAGACAGATTGGAAATAGCAACAAACAATTATTTATTACAAAACATACAAGGAAGCAATCATTCAAAAGGAAGTATTTATAAGGAAGAAAGCAAAAAGCACATAAGAGCAGATCTAACCATAACACGTATTCTTCTTCAATCTTATTTAAACAAAAAACATGGCCATCATTCACTTTGGGGCGAAGAATAAAAGAAGAAGGACTTGAAAATAAAATATAAGTAACGTATGGAGAAAAGGAAAGCAGTCTTTCCTTCTCTCTCTCACCTCACACAAATATACAAGAGAATGTGAAGGAAAATGTACTGGGAAGATGGGCAGTGGCCATGTGACGCGATGGGGACACAGCCACGTCCCTAAGGTGCCCAAACCCAGTAGGTGAGTCTTCTCTGGCATCCCAGATATTCGAGCCAGATATGGGACTTGCCCTCCTCTGCCTCAGATGCTTCCTCCTCAGGCCCCCGTCGATGAGGTGCTGCCACTCACCCTCCTCGTCCTTCATGCCTGACAGTATCGAGAGGGCAGGACGATGCTCGTGGAAGGAGTGTTCTTTTCCCAAAGAAGCTCAACACCAACTGCTCGTGAAACCTTCCTTTCTTTACCCTCAGTCACACGTTTTTATTCCTTCCCTCACGAGCCTTCTCAGTCTTTGAATCTTCTGCTCATGCGAGCTTGTCCCGTTCGTTTCTCCTTTCTGCCTTCTCTTCTGTTTTCTTCCTTTTGCTTCTCTCACCCTTTTTGCTTTCTGAGCCGTCTGCTCAGGAGCGCTTTCTGTCCCTGCTCGCGTGAGCCTGTACCATTCGATTCCTCTCGCCTTTCTTCTTGCTTCTTCTTCACATCAGCTTTCTTCCCCTCCTCCCACAAGCCTCCTCCCTCTGCTATTGGTTTGCAGCCAATGGGGGCGGGTCCACGACGTCACTTATGGAAAATACCACGCCTTTCGGAGGGAACTTTCAGCGCCGCCCCCACCCCTCCCTTTCCGCATCCAAAGCCGTGACGAGAGCCCCCAAACAGCGCCTGCACACACAAAACGCTCACTCGTACAGGTCTGCACTGTCACGCCTGCAAATAGTACCGCACCTCGCAGACCACGACAAGCACCAAGTGTCATGAACATGCACGTGAGAGAAACCGATGGGTTAACGGCCACAGACGGGTCAATGTGCCCAACCAAGCAATGTGCGAATGGAGGAAACACGGAGAGCGAGGGATGACCGAATGGCCGCTGAATTGAAGGCAAGACCGATGGGGTGAAGGAGGAATTTTTGATAAGGATGTTTGATGAAGGGAAGGTAATTGGTGGATTGAGAAAGGCAGAAAAGGGAAATGGACCGATGATGTGAAGGAGGAATGATTGAAGGTAGCACAGGGATTGAACATAATGATGGTGTGAAGGAGGAAAGGTTGAAAGTAACAGAAGGGGAGGGGGGGGGGGGAAGACATTACACAGGATAAATACAGCTTAACGAATGCATGCCCACCCTGAGCAGCCCTTTGACAAGGGACCAAGGACTATCTATACAAAGACTAATGAAATAACTGATCCTCGGGTGACCTACGTGTCAATGTAAGCTCTCCCCCTGGGGTAAGTTTTCCAAAACCAAAACAATATTTATAATGACACTTACAGCCCAGGCAACTCCTCCTCCCGCCCATCATCCTCCTCATCCCAAACATAATTAATAGTAAATATCATCATTTTAAACTTACCCAGTGCATCGACAAGCCCCAGATATGTTCTCTTCTCATCGGATTTAAAAAGCACCCAAATTTGATACGGTGTCTCCCTCTGGGAAGTCTAACTGAATGGTCAGAATGACGGCGTCGTCTTTCCAATTGAAGACTCCATTAAATAAATCACCAAGCCTGCCATGTTCACATGAGTTAATCCCACAAGGTTCAAAGCCCACTCACTGGTGGGGATGATCGGGGAGGTCAGGTAGAACGCGTCGTCCACAGGCCTTGCACAGGTCCACATCGTCGGTACCCGTTGCGGTACAGGCTGCAAGATATCAAATTTTTGGGCGAGTTGATCAGAAAGTTCTCCAAACCTTTTGTTGTGCAGAGGCACGCCCTTTCTCTCAGGTACTTTCCCAAGTATTTTCGGCTTCTTTCAGAACCTTTTAAAGTCATTTAAGGTAACAATCCTTATCTGGCACACACAATATACGTTCCCTGCCCCGATGACAGCTGTTGCTCAGGGATTCTGCGCACGCACGCCAAGCATTCTGGGGTGGATTACATAATTTTGAAAGCTGCGTATTGGATTGTAATAATCAATTGTAATCAAACATCAAAATATGTCTCTTGTTCTCGAGCAGCCTGGAAGAAAACGACGACGCCCTGAAGACTTCGATGAAGGAACCATTGCGGAGGATATAGAACGGCAAGACGAACAAAACAGACCGAAAGACCATGAATACAATGTACCGAGGCCGGAGCATGTGATCCAGACGCCCCGTTGGCACCAGAGCAGACCAGGGCATTGTGGACCAAACCGTGGGATGTGTATATATCCAGAGTATGGACAAGGGTGGCCGAAAGACCTGACAATGTTTCGTGCCTGGCTGGGAGGTGAGGGGCTAGACCCTGGTTGGAGAAGTCCTCCAATTGGACAGGGGGCGCTCAGGACGCTCAGGTATCCTCAGGGCACTGTGTATGCATCTCGCTGCCCTCAGGGCACACACCGCTTCTGTTGGCTACCTAGCACCCCATGACATTTCTACTCGGGAAGTTATGGGAGAAATAAGAAAGCAAAAAACATCCTGAGGGAATGCACAAGTTGGGGTTTAAACCCAAACTGATGGTAAACCAAACAATTCAGTCTGTCATGTCATCATCAGACTAAACAGCCAATCAAAACAAAGCAACCAACAGGTGATACTTCCATTGCTGACATTTTTGGACGGGAGAAAAATTGTGAAAAAAGTGACTTTTGGAATCAGAAAAGCTTTTAAAATCAATTATACATTCTCCTTTAAATTATTTATATAAACATTTTGAAATAACATCGATTGTTTAAAATAAATATGAAAAACACCCCGAATGAGAGGATTTATTTATTTTATTTTAAAGTACAAGGATAGATGTTGTTTGATAAACTTGAAACCCAAAGTGACAACAGTGAACAGTGGGTAGGGTTGGATGGGGTTGGATGGGGTTGTGTGGGAGGGAAGGCAGGAGTGGAGTAGTCGGAGGAGGTCGGGGACGGAGACCACTGCCAGGCTTGGGAAGTGAGATCTACACATCTCTTGTTCATATAATGACTCCCATCATGGTTGCCATCTGATCAGAATCTGCCAACACTTTCTTTGGATAGAATGATAGATTGAGCAGTGAATAATTCTACGTCTTATCCCTCCTATGATCACAAACAAGTGGTTGTAAAAACTAGTACATTGGTTTATCATAAAAAGAGCAATAAGTTTTGGAACAAAAAAAAATGCAAAAATGTTAAAACAAAAACAAAAACAACAACTACTTGAATGAGAAGTTTTTTTTTTTTTAAAGTAAATAAATAACAGTTTCACACTGTAAAAATGTGAGCTTGTATGTTTACAAACATTTAAGCATTCCTGGGATTTACCATTGGCATGTTGAGTGTGCCAGTCATAATCATTAATCATCATCATCATCATCATCATCATCATCATCATCATCATCATCATCATCATCACTGTGCTTGCCCTTTGTAACTGAAGATGGCCATTACCACGTGACATGCAAACAACCTGGGAGCGTGAATTTGCTGAGAGTGGAGGAGCCACTGCCCAGACAATTGCAGACTGACATAACAAAAGTTGCAATTACCTGGTGTCCAGGGATAGCCAAGAAGACAAGACCACCTGCGACCTGCACTTTGGGCAGGAATTTGTAATTTGTTCAAGATGCTGGTAGTCGGGTCATCCGGTTTAAAATCCTTCGGACGGACGGCGCACACACTGATGCCTTGCCCTTCATGTGAAACAGGATGGCAGTTCATAGCTCAGAGGCGAGTGTGAGTACCTCGAGGAAATACTACCACACCAGTGTGCCAGTAAACTTACTCGAAAGCATCAATAACTTATTTGAAAGGTTTTATTGAAGACTTAAAATTTTTTTTTAATTTGTCACAACTGACGGATTTCTGTTTCATTTGTACACCAGTTTATATTTTAACACAAACAATAAACACAGATTTGAAATATGTGTTCGAGTACTCTGTGTGGATGTTTTATTACTATCACTGCACAAAAATTATAACCAATGTCCTGTTTGTAGCGAGGCA
This sequence comes from Eptatretus atami, assembly GCA_035128595.1. NCBI lineage: Eukaryota > Metazoa > Chordata > Myxini > Myxiniformes > Myxinidae > Eptatretus > Eptatretus atami. The sequence continues at coordinate 17,887,571 of CM068965.1, forward strand.
GAAGATGGACTTGAAAAATGCACGAGCGGTTCATCAGGTCAGGTCAGGTATGGGAGCATGCGCCGAAGCAGCGCGTCGCTGCGTCCACTTTCCGCCGCCGGTACTCTAGGGGCCTCCGTCTGGCCATCCCCAGGCAGATGACTGGTCCATCTCTATCTCCTCGAGATGCCGATCAACCTGCTGCGTCGACGAGGCACGTGGTCGGCCCGTTGGCCTTCTCGCCTTCCGAGACTCCCTCGCTGAGAGAATCTGGTGTGGAGGGTCAGCGTCAGGAAAACGAGCCCCATGTCCATACAGCCGCAGCTGAGGCTCACAGACTATGCAGGTAACAAATCTCATTTGAGTCTCTCTTCAGCAACCGCTCGTTGGACTCAAAGTCCGACCAGCGACAGCCAAGGATTCACAGGAAAAGGCTTCTCGTTCCATCACTTCTGTGCCGTAGCACATGCCATTTCCCATTCACAAACATCAACAGCAACAAAAAAAAACACAAGCGATGTCCTTTTCATATGATCAGATTGAAGTAATAATCCGTCGTGCGTGTGTGTGTGTGTGTGTGTGTGTGTGTGTGTGTGTGTGTATATGATTCCTAACTGATGTACCCACATTGATCTTCTTTGGATTCATACCAGACATATACCCACATCTTCTTTGAATTCCGACTTGATGTATATCTATATCTTGATTCATCAATGTGTATGAACTATCACCTGCACCGTGAACAAAATCCATAGTCCTGCCCTAACTACTGCTGGTAGAGGGATGGCAAACCACTCAGTATGACCCTTAGCCAAGAAACTGCTTCGACGGAACCAACGCTTTGTAACAGAGTATGGTACTTCAGTCAGTCAGTATCCACATCTAGTTTGAACTTGTGCTTGATGGATGCACATCTAGTTTGAACTCCTACCTGATGGATGCACATCTAGTTTGAACTTGTACTTGATGGATGCACTCTAGTTTGAACTTACTGATGGATGCACATCTAGTTTTGAACTTGTACTTGATGGATGCACATCTAGTTTGAATCTTGTACTTGATGGATGCACATCTAGTTTGAACTCCTACCCTGATGGATGCACATCTTAGTTTGAACTTGTACTTGATGGATGCACATCTAGTTTGAACTCCTACCTGATGGATGCACATCTAGTTTGGAACTTGTACTTGATGGATCGCACATCTAGTTTGAACTTGTTACATTTGATGGATCCACATCTAGTTTGAACTTGTACTTGATGGATCCACATCTAGTTTGAACTTGTACTTGATGGATGCACATCTAGTTTGAACTTGTACTTGATGGATGCACATCAAGTTTGAACTTCTACTTGATGGATGCACATCTAGTTTGAACTCCTACCTGATGGATGCACATCTAGTTTGAACTTGTACTTTGATGGATCCTCATCTAGTTTGAATTTGTACTTGATGGATGCACATCTAGTTTGAACTCCTACCTGATGGATGCACATCTTAGTTTGAACTTGTACTTGATGGATCCACATCTAGTTTGAACTTCTACTTGATGCACCCATATCTTCTTTGAGTATGCCTGTGAAATGCTCGGGTGTTGCTGGAACTTCCTCATGAACGTTCCGGTCAATCCCCCCCCCCCCCCATCCTCCCCTCTCCCCCGTTATGCAACTTACCCAAATGGTGAAAGATAGACAAACAGTCGTTGCATTGTACAAACAAATATGATTTATTCTACCTTTCTTGAAAGCTTCATTTCACAACAATTTCCCAGCAGTTGTGAGTATATCGTCAAGAACCCTGCAAAAACAGACAGCAAAAGCAGAGTGAGACGACGATTTTCCAATAAGAGGGTAAATTTTTTGAAAATGTGATTGATTGCGTTCTCTTACACAGTATACATTCGAGGAAAGTGCATCGGTAGGGAATATCACGACGATCAGGACCGAGTTTAATGTGTGTGGTTGCTATAGTGATTTTGTAGGCAATCTAGAACTGGAGTAATAAACTAAGGTCAGCGAAAAACAAACAAGATGCTTCAAGGACCTGGTGATAGGGAAGAGCAAGGAAAGGTGGTACATGGTACTGTTTGTCAGAAAAAGAAGGAGATTCCACGGAATCCTCTGGAATATGAAGAACAGACCGAAACACAATGAAAAGCTATTTCAAAAGATCTCATCTGCACATTCTCCATGCAGGTTGGAGGGATCAAAAGACAAATGGAAGAAGAAAGAAAAGGAGTGTATGGGGAAGAGTAAGGAGGGAATTGAAGTTTAATGCGAAGAGGAGGGAGAGGAAGACGAGCAAGAGGAATGTTTGGGTAGGAAGTGGAGGACGGTTGGGATGAAGTCAAAGATCCCGCCATTTTGTGTTGGTATTACAGAGATTCCCCTGAAAGTGATAAGTTCTTCGCCGGATTGTTATAATTTTGATAAAACTAGAATGTAAGACCCCTCGCTTTGCTGATGGGAATACCAATCTTTGCACAATTGCTAAATTTTTTAAAAAAAAAGTTTGAAAAAACGGTTGTTGTTAATGGGGAATTAAATTAGGTGGCGTGTAGATACCAGCCTAGCTACATACACAAGGAGCAGGGAGGGGGAGGGTGTGATTGGGATATTCATCCCAACCTTTTTAGATGCTGAATTCCAAATAATATACAACAACACACTAAGAGGAAGATCAATGTAATAATAATTTCTTGCCCTCCACCTCCACCTCTCTTCCTTCTTTTGATCAAACTGTCTGGGGTACATATTAGGCATGGGCCATGCCAGGAAACAGACTCTCCTCATATGCGTATGTGCAGCATATATTATATGCTGTGTGTACGTATATGTGTGTATGCGTGTATTGCTATGCTGCGTGCGTACGGGCATGCTGCGCTGCCGATTGTATGGGACAAATGTTGATGAACAGACGGACGCGTGCACGCATGCAGGCACACTGAGACCGAGCTCCTCATATATATATATATATATATATATATATATATATATATATATATATATATATATATATATATATATATAAAATCAGTCACATCACTACAGATGTGTAGAACGTGAAGGTGATTAGACATGTGTTTGTGGATTGTTGAGCATCTTCCTTTACAGTGTACCACTGTATCAATTTCATATCTCTTTTTTCATGTTTCCTCTTTCCAAAAGTAAATAAAATTATATATTAAACCTTTTAGCTGCTTGTTAAATGCATTTATTTATTTGTTTCGTTTGTCTTACCAAAAATAGACACTATGGTCCCAGGTGTTTGTCCAGATCTGATGTGAGCCAGGTAGTACACTGCTAAGCCGATGAGGAGTACAACCGCACTAGCCAAGGAAGTTGTCCAGGTGGAGTAAACTTGTAGGATGACCAGTACGATGGAGGGGATTAAACACAACACCGGCACTGCTGGGGATAACTGCAACAGACAAGGAACTTTTTACTTGGCAATTAAATAAAGGATTTAGGTGCTTTTTAAGGAATTCAAGAAATGAGGTAACCAATTCAAGACAGTATTCCTAAGTGCTGTTACACCACAATAAACTTGGCCCATCAATGAAACATGTTGCGATCACTGTTCATTTGCGTATTGAACATATCCTGCATGGTTCACGGCCCGAGACAGACGGAGTGATGAGAGATGCCGCATCTTCCATTGGTTGTCACTGTGGAAACATCCAATGGAATTGTCCATCTTATTGAGATCGGCATTATGGGAGTAAACATGGAATTTCACGAAACTGACCTTTGGGCTTATATGTATATATGACAGTCGAAGTCCGATTACATGCCCTGGAGCAGCAACACAGTTTTTCTTTCTCTAACTACTGGAGTACAATCAAAAGCTTTAGCATGCCACTCAATTTGGCATTTGCGAGTCGGGCATTTCACACAAGCAGATTGGCAGGGACTGAAAGCACTTACCTAAACACTCAATGGGGAATAACTATGCTATATTAAGCATTTATTAACCCCAAGGAATCATTGCTAGAACAATATGCTTGTGAGAGTCAACATCTCTCTGGCTATTCTCACAGAGCTGCCTCAATGCCGGCAAGTCTGGCATTTCACTCAAGCAGATTGGCAGGGACTGCAAGCAGCCATCTCTCTTCAGGATTGGTCTACGATATCCACTGCTGCTAATATTAATTTAGCCTGGGAATTCTTCCACAGAAACCTGCTCTCTCTCTCTCTCTCTCTCTCTAATGCACAGATTCATCCCATTTTGTTTTCACTTATCCTACCCTTCTTCCCACCCATGGTACACCGAATCCTGTGGTGAGGCAGTTGCTCTGAAACAACTAGCCTTCTCTTCCTGGAAAGCAAATCCGACCAAAGGCATTCTCAGTGCATTCCAAAAAGTGCGCAACAAGTGTGTGTCCACTCTCAGGAGAGTCAGAAAACAACATCTGTCCAACCTCAAGAATGGACATTCAAACTCATCTCCCTCCTTAAAACCTGGTGGCACCTTCTTAAGTCTGTCCCTGGTGTATGTCCCCCTTTCATCCCTTCCCTCTCTTCAAATGGCATCATAGCCGACTCCACTCGTGAGAAGGCTGAATGCCTCAATTCTGTGTTTGCTTCAAAATGTTGTCCCCAACCCCTCACTCCAGGTACCCATCCTTCCCTGTCTTACCCAACTATGCCTGGACTCTGTGTCTTTTTCACCTGAGAAGGTGGAGAAGGTTATTTGAAACCTTGACTCTGACTCTACCACTGGACCGGACGGCATCAGCTCACACTTTCTAAAAACTTGCACTGCTGTTCTTGCACATCCTCTCTGCCCTTTTCATCCTGTCATTTGCTCCAGGTCATCGCCCATCTGCTTGGAAATCCACCTACATCACAGCACGACATAAAAAGCTGCAAAAAGTGATCCCCATAACTATGAACCTATCAGCTTATTTCCAATCATCAGCAAGGTCATGGAATCCATCATTGCAGTTGATATGAAATCTTTCCTTTTCTCCAACAACCTCATCTCAGATCATCAACTTGGTTTCAGACCAGGTCACTCCACCTTGCACATGCTGCTCCGACTCACTCAACAATGGATGGAGGCCCTCATTGTCAGGCATGAGTTCAGGGCCGTCTCTCTTGACATATCTCATGCTTTTGATACAGTCTGGAATCCTGCCTTACTCTCCAAACTCTCTGCCCATGACATCCAAGGCCAATTCTGCACATGACATTGATTTTCTATACTCCCATAGCCAACGTGTGGCACTCAACAGAATCCTTTCATCTCCTATCTCTGTCAAGGCTGGAGTGCCCCAAATCAGTGTTCTGGGCCTAGTCATATTCCTGATGTTCATCAATGATCTCTCTGACTCTCTGGAGAATTATCTTTATCTATTTGCTGATGACACCAACCTCTGCGGTGACATCCCTTATCCTTCAGACAGGGGCTGCAGTCTCTTTCCTCTCTTCAGACCTTGAAAAATTCACAAGCTGGTCAAACACTTGAAATATGTATTTCAATCTTGACAAATCCCACACTCTCAGTATCTCTCTCCAAAAGGACCATCTGGCAAGCCCTCCTATCTACTTTCTTAACCATCTTCTTGCGGAAGTTCAGTCATGATGCCATCTTGAGGAAGTTCAGCCATAATGAAGGTCATCAACTCTTGAGGAAGTTCAGGCATGATGGCCAATACTTACCGACGCACTTGGGACAAACCCCAGCAATGGGGCCCGAGGTTGCATAGTGCTAAAACAAGGTCATTTTCAGTGTCAAAAGCCATGGACCACAACAAGACCAGTGGGTCCCTCTCTCCGCATCCTCCAACTCAATGTTGTGGGGCTGACATTTCTAAAGAGTGAGATCCTCGACAAGATCCTGAAGGACTACAACATCGACATGTAGCCATACTCCAGGAAACTCATAGCGAGGATGACAAAAAGGCGACAAAGAAAAAGATTGCAGGCTGCATCCTCATGGCCTCCATTAATGCAGCGAAACATGGCCTCGCCACCGATATCAAACACGGTCTTCAAAACATCGAAACCATAGACAATACCACGCTACACACAATAGTAAAGAGAAGCGGTGTCACTGTTGCAAATGTGTACAGGCCGCCCACACAAACGTGGATATCACCTGCCCTACCCAAATACAACTCCATGATTTACGTCGGGGATTTCAACAGCCACCACACTGAATGGGGATAAAGGGAAAATGACGTCGCTGGAGAACAGCTAACTGACTGGGCATCGACGACCGATCTCAACCTGCTGTTTCACCCAAAGCAACCAAAGACCTTCCACTCGGGACGATGGCATACCAGAAGAAATCCCGACCTCTGCTTCCTGACAATGGATGACAGAGGGCTATCAATGATGGCATCGAGAAGAGTTCTCGCTCCTTTTCCAAAAAGCCAACATTGCCCCACTGTTGTTCACATTGGTATCGAGATCCCGCTGGTGCACTCCAAGCCAAAACCATGCTGGAACTTCCGGGAAGCAGATTGAACCACTTTCACCAAAGAAGCTGAATCCCAGATCGAGGATATACCACCTGTCCCAGCTAAATATGCAGAATTTGTGCACCTCCTTCTCTCTGCTGCCACCAATACCATACTGCGTAGCTTCCGCAAGACTTACACACCTTGCTGGACAGCAGAGACTGATAGGCTTCTAAAGGAGTACAACAAAATTGGCAACACAGATGTTGCCACAAGCACTCATTGAGGCTCTCGACACTGAATGTCTGAAGTGCTGGAAGGAGTTGGTGGAGTCAACAGACTTCACCCACGGCAGCCGCAAGGCATGGGCATTGCTGAAGAAACTGGGTGCTGCAAAAAACACTACTGCTGCCATCCCAAAGGTTTCCCCTGATTCCATCATGTCTCACCTCCTCCAGACCTCAAAGGCACCAACCTCTAAATCATTAAAGCAGGAGGTAAAAAGGGATTAGCTCAGAAACCTCCAAGAAAGCCTACTGAGCAGCCACCTGATAGCCCCATATACAAAGAATGACATTGACGCTGCACTGTTGGCAACCAAAAATGGCAAAGCCACAGGAGCCGACAGAATATTCCCTGAATTCCTTTAAAACCCCAAATAAAAGGGTCATATCTGGTTGGCGGCCCTTTTTACTGCCGTCCATGAAACAGGGCAAATTCCTGCAGCCTGGAAGAAGGCTAATGTTATTGCCACCGAAAAACTGGTAAGCCAGCAGACTTGCCATGCAACAACTGCCCTATAGCCCCACTATCATTGACAGGAAAGCCGATGGAGAGGGCCCTGCTATCCTGTTCAACCCCCACTCTGAAGGCCTTCCTGCCTGATGAGCAGGGGGGCGTTAGGCCCAGCCGCAGTACCTGTGATCCGGTTCTTGCCTTCTTCACCATCATCGAGGCTGACTTCCAGAGAAAACAAGAAATGGCAACCGCCTTAATGGACCTGTCGTCGGCTTATGACAGTCTGGTGCCGAGGGCTCCTTCTCAAAATCTCAAAAGTCTTCTGCTGTCAGAAGTCAGACTGCTGTCGGTATTCCTTGGGGACCGAAAGATCTGCGTTAACCTCAACGGCAAAATTAGGTGTGTTTGAACACTAAACGATGGCCTCCCTCAAGGATATGTTCTAGCCCCCACCTTCTTTAACCTCTATGTTAGTGACCTGCTAACGACGACCTCCTTCAAATTCGCCTATGCTGATGACATCGCACTCGTAGAACAGGGATCCAACATAAAATCTGTCGGGAACCAACTCACCCGAGATCTGGTCAAACTGCAGGAGTATTTACACAAATGGAAGCTCCTCCCAAACCCCAACAAAAGAGTCATCTGCACCCACCATCTTGACAATCACACAGCAAATGCAGAGGTAGATGTGACATTCTGCGGTATGAAAGTTGAAAATGTCCATGATCCCAAAATACCTTGGGGTTACATTTGACCAGACCCTGACCTTCAACAAACACCTGCAAAGATGCAAGGAGAAGGTCAGGGCATGGATAAACCTCATCCGGAAACTGGCCAGAACATCATGGGGAGCCGGCTTTAACACCTTACGCACGGCAATGCTCATCCTCATGTACTCGACGGCAGAGTATTGCGCGCCAGTCTGGTCGGTGAGTACCCGTACGAAGGTCATCGACATTCAGTTAAACATCACGATGACAACAGTGTCTGGAACCCTGAAGCCAACAAAGACTGAGTGGCTTCCTATCCTCTACAACATTGCTTCACCAGTCATCCATAGGGATGTGTTATCATCCTGGTACTTCAGCCGTATTTTGGCTGCCAAGCGCCTGCTCACTCAACATCTGTGCTGTCACCTCAAGTCCCGAAAACCACCATGGAACCATGCCGAGCTCCCTACTGGAGCCCATCAAAGTGAAGCCGACTTGTGGAGGGCCAGTTAGGAGGCTGCCACAGCTCGTAATAAACATATTGTACATGATACAACCATTGCTCCACTCGGTTTCACACTCCCACATTGGCAATGGACAGCCCTCAACAGACTCTGCACCGGACAAGGCCTTTGCGGTAGAACCCTCCACCGATGGAGGATGAGGCTGGATGCACTCTGTGACTGTGGAGGAGTTCAGACGATGGAGCACATCACATTGCACTGTCCCTTGTGGAAGTTATCGGGAGGACTTGTAGCTCTCCACCAACTCACCCCTCAGGCAGCCACATGGCTGCAGAACCTGGACATTAAACTTTAGCACAATCCATATTGATCATATGCAAGAAGAAGAAGCCATGATCTTTATTGGGCAAACCACCTTTCAAAGTTGGCCTGCAGCCAGCTGGGCATCCTCTGCCATACAATGTGCTTCATTGGCATACCTGAACTCCTATCGACCTACAAGGCCTTCACCTGCAGCTTCATGGAGTACTGCTCTCTTCTCTGGAATGGTTCTCCTGCCACACATCTTGCTCAGTTTTATGCTGTAGAAACCAAGGCCTTTAAGATTATTGGAATCCCCCATGTTGAAGCTGAGTTTATGAGCCTATCACTTTGCCATAGCAGATACGTCAGTGGTCTCTCTGTCTTCCAGAACCTCGGCATTCTGGTCTTGCACCCACTGGTCTTTCCATGCTTTGTCCCCTCCCCTCCCCTCCAGGTTTTTGTAGGGCACACATGGTCCACAATCAACCCCTTCTGGTGAAACTAACGAAATCCAGGATCACTGCTCACCTCCACTCATTAGTTCCTTTTTCCCCACCTGTGGAACCAACTTCCACATTCGCTTCAATCTCATTCTTACCTCCAGGTCTTTAAGACAGCTGTTCACCGCCATCTCAGATCATCCCAAATCCAAAACCATGATCTTTTCTACCCTCATTCACCCCAACCCAATCCCCCCCCCCTTCTTCCAAATTTCCAGTTTTACCTCCTGAGAGTTCCCTTCTGTATCCATTTTGTTCACCCATGCATCTCTCCTGCCCCCAATTCCTTCCCACACCCATTGTTTCTCCGCCTCCCTCTGTCTTAGCCTCGGCTCTGCTGTTGGTGTTTCCTCCTTCTCTCTCTCTCTCTCTCTCTGTCTCTCTCTCTCTGCTGTTCCTTTTGTCCTGTTGCATCTTGATCCAATCAGTGTACTAGTACTAGCTCTTCCACGATGCTTGACCATGTATACAAAAAAAAACCCTGATAACCCAATGTGTCACCACCCTCAGAGACGATACCTCGAGCAGCCATTGTATAACCAGCTTCGCCCACCGTAAATACAAGAGTCCGATGCATGCCAGCACCATAGAGAGACAGTAGGTGAAGACGATGTAATAGATAAGCACCGTAATGTTGGCAAAGAAGTAAACAAGAGTGATGACACACTGCAAACACGAGAGCACACCACCAAGCCAATGGTTAGCTGGAGTTTCTTGTTACCTGAAAAGCAATGTGGCAAAATTGTCATGGATGTACAACTGGATCATGCAGGAAGTGTTTGAGTGCTTTGAGATTTTGCCCTCTCCAGCCAGAAAACTAGTTTTGGTGTCATAATAGTGAAGAAATGTCCCTTCACTTACATTGAGGATGAGGGCAGGCACTGGCGTGAGCCATGTGATATGCAACATACAGAACACATCAGGTAAGTCACCTTCGATGGATCCATTCATGAACAGCCTGGGAAACACGAAAATGTCCCATTCAAATCAAAATCCTTTCCCCCCTCAATTTGGAGATTATTCCAACTTTTTGAAATACGTATACTGTAAGTAACTCAGTGCTTGCTAAGGGGAGAGTCTGATGACATTTGCTTTTCATGATGTTGATCAATTATCCAAAATTCTGCCCATCCATCCTACTCCGTCCAAAATTCTGCCCATCTGTACATCGCCACTTCTTCACACTGATCCAAATCCATTTCGTACGAGTTGGCCTGAGTAAATATAATCACTGGTTTCTTCAATGCTGCAATGATTTTTTTTGACTTGCAGTGGAATGCGATTTTTAATTTTCATCATATCCATCTTTAGTCTGATCTTTCCATTCTCCAGCCCTTTCCCGTCATGGTACGTGGAAACACAGACAACTCTTTGTGGGGCTTCATCGAGGAGGAAAGTGTTGACAAACCGGTACAGGATGATTGAAGAATCGCGCACTGCAGTTGTGACTTCTTTTGCACAGACGACTCCACAGATGCTACACAAGATGTCTAAGAGGATTTGGTGATGAATTCAGTGGTACAAGGAGAATGCTGGAGTGCATACAGATACAATAAGTGAATAATTATTGGAAGTCTTGTACAAAAGAACCTGCAGATTAAAAGAGTTTAAGAACGAATGCTTAACTGGGGAGGCGTAAAGTGGCTTTCAGGCAACCCTGTAGTTTGAATTGTTTCTTGATGTACAGTCATCTGGTTGGAATTCCTACCCGATGCACCCACATCTTGTTCGAGGATGGCTGCGAAACACTCCAGAGTTTTTCCGGAACTTTCTCATGAATGTGTTGGACAATTTCTCCCCTCTTCCCCCCCCCCCACCATGACTTACTCGAATGATGGAAGACAAGGAAACAGTTGCTGCAATGTGCAAACAAACCTGATTTATTCTATTTATTTATAGTTATATTTATAGTGATTATTAACAAAACAAACCTTTCCAGAAAGCTCAATTTCACAAGGATAAATAAAAAGGCTCTTCTCCTCCAGAAAAGGCTCTTTCGACCTGAAAGTGATTTGACGAGGACGTCATGTGCAGACGCAAACTTATCATGTCGGACCACAACTCAACCTCCTAACTTGTGCTCAACAGGGCAGATACAATGTGTCTACATGGTGGACGATGCTTGCTGCTAACACGTTGGGCAGCTATGGCCGTTATGTGACTCAATCTGTGCCTTGCTGCTTCACCAAGTTAGGGAAGAGTGTGTGTGTATATATGTACACACACTAGGGGGGGGGGGTACGCTTACACATTGTGTAAGCATACGCATTGTGTTTCCCCTTTGTCTCGGGTCGCTCACCTGCATTTTTTATTTTTTTTTAGTTATTTATATTTTCATTTACGGATGTTTTCCGACGATTCTGTGATTTTTTTCCCCAGTGTATCGGCTTGGATGTCCATCGGCACACAAAATTTCAGCTTTCTACGTCACCCGAAAGATCCCAATCTTTAATATCAGTCAGTCAGTGAGTGAGTGAGTCACTGGTTAGAAAGAGCTTTATCTATTAGATGACAAGACCTGCACAGGGGTTCACAATTATACATTGAAATTGATCAGCGCTGATGGCGGATGGTTATTACTTACCTTGATGAGGTATTCATAGAAGACGTGATGCTTCCAAAGCAACAAATCGCAACAGCAACTTGGCCCAACCACTTGGCAAGTCCATAAGAATGGTCGGCAAAGTTCTAACAAACGACAAGAACAAAACACTTAATCAGCAATGGAGCAATTCAAACTTACTGCTACTTTAAAGTGTTGTAAAACATAAGGTGAGTGATGAAATAAGCCTCAATGAAAATGCCATGGTTATTATATTATGATAAGAGTAATAATAACAATCGTTTCTCTCGGCTATCGAACAACGCTTTGCTCCCACCCTCAGAATCAAAAAACTAAACACTTTCGATGAAACATTTACAGATGTGGAGACAGACTCACAAGTTCTGTGGTCTGACCCGATGTAACGATGACTTTATCCACCATGATGAAGTAGGCTGTGTTGTCAAGGATGTAAACCACGATGACTAGGGACAATGAAAGTGCAATCGCTCGAGATAGTTTCCTGTGGGAATGTGGGAGGAAGGATTTAAAAGTGAGGATTAAATTGGCATACCAGCATGTAAAAGCAGGGCAATAAACACAAGTACTTTCCTCTTTTCGTAATTGAGTATTAATAAAAACAAGCTCAAATGAGCTAAGATCCTCGTCCTCTTAATGATGACCTCATAAAAACGAATATGACGTCATTGTGATGTATCAGGTTTGCGATAAATTAATTATCTGTGCTAATGCCCGGCTTGATTCCCGCAAACAAAATTCAAACAGCTTGCTAGTTTCGGAGATAATGGTGTAGGCGATTTCATTAGCGGCTATATTATGACGTCAACTTTTTTTCTCGGAAGAATTTCCAAAATCGAGATGGTTACTGCTGCGCGTGGGCTTTCTGGATATCATGGCAAGTTTCACGAAGATCCGATGAAAACTCTGGTTGTGAAACAAAAAATGTCAAAAAATAGGAATGACGTCATAAAAATTGATATGACGTCATAGTGATGTATCATATGTGCGGTAATTCATCTCTGCTAATGCCCTGTTCGATTCCCGCAAACAGAATTCAAAAAGCTTGCCTAGTTTCGGAGATAATTTTTTTAGGCGATTTCCATTAGCGGAGATATTTTGACGTCATAACTTTTTTTCTAGGAGGAATTTTCAAAATCGGAGATGGTTACTGTCCTGCGCAGGGTATTTTTACATATATACGCCAAGTTTCAGGAAGTTTCGATGAAAACTGTAGGCTGTGAAACAAAAAAGTCACAGAAGAAGATGAAGAACAACAATGTGAGTAAGACTTAGAGATCCTCCACGAGGATCTAAAAATAGAGGACAATCATCTTTGAGCTCATGTTGGCTGGTTGTCAAAAAGTGTAGTGATGGATAGTTCAGGATAAAAAGAAGAGCTGGATTTAGAATACAATTCTTTGGTGAGATAGTACTGACATGACATTCGCAGTCGTGAAACTCCCTGCTGTCGATGAGCTTTGTTTTTTGAGATATTGGCCACTTCCGGAATGTTGACGTCACTTCCTGTTGTATCAAAATTACCCCAACTTGATAAGGTGCAACTCCAAGGTGTCTAAAATTCATATTTTTCAAAATATTGCCCACTCAACGAATCATGACGTTTTTAGTGTGGAAGAAAAGACGCCTGAAACGTTCGGATTCCGAGTCAATTCTTCATTAAACCACCATGGTAAAAACTCTCAAAAACCCCTGCTGGGAAACCCCATTACCGAAGCTCAAGTGTATTGATATATTACAAAACCAAAGGCAAAATGATGCCGCTACAACGTCACCGGTACCCACATTGTGGTTCAGATTAGCTTATTTTAATCAAACATTCCCAGAGGAAGTTGATCAAATATTTTAAGTTTTGCATTGGTTGGTTAAGCAGTTTGAGAAAAGTGGATGCCTGCAATCCAAAATGGTGGCCAAACTCGATCAAAATCCAAGTACTTTTGGGACCTTCAAATCTTACGATGACCGACTTATAGATGGAGGGGGGTGAGATGGGGG
>CM068965.1:17901259-17957596 GCA_035128595.1 Eptatretus atami
AACAAGTTTGAGTTATACCACACCAAAGATAATTTTAGCTAAGTTTGATCACAATCCCATCAGCAGTTTCAGAGAAGTTGCAAGTGTTTATGGACGGATGACGTACCATCCCGTTAGCTCACCTGAACGATGTTCCAAGTGAGCTAATAATAATAATTTTTTGCATCATGCTCTATACAGAGCATTGAGTTGGCTGAAGCAGTTTTCGGCTCGAGTTGCAATCCTGGACGGGTCGGCGCTCTGACACGTGCTACTCGATTGCGTAACATTCAGGAATTTGTAATTTGACCCACTTTTTGTGAAAGACACCATGGGGTTTTTTTTTTAATGTCCACCAACTAATGCTGGCAGACGGGACATTTAGCTTGATGTTCATCTGAGATTCTGAGGGATGGCACGCACATTGATGCGTCACCCTGCCTGCGAGACACCAGGACGATAATTTATAACTGCCTTGAGATTCAAACCCAGGCTATATCCAGCTCACAGGTAAGTGTGCAAACATAGTGTAGTAGACAGTAGAAAAATCGTGCAAATTATGATACAAGCTGTTAGGGTTAGGGTTAAATTTTGAAAAATTTGGATTTTCAAATGGCCAATCGGGCAGATTTGATCAGAAAGCCCTGCAGAACAGAAATGCCAAATTTGATGCTTGTATCATCATTTGCACGATTCCTCTCAAAAATTGCTGTTTTCTGCCACACTAACATCCAGGCCACCTGCCAGCCCCATCCTTCTCTCAACACTCACAATTCTTCCTGAATGGTTAACGGTCTCCACATAACAATACTGTACAAGTATTCATCACCTTTTCTGATGTTTCGTCTCATGTATCAGATGTTTTGGAATTTTTTGGCCCCAATAGGAGAACACAGCAACACAAAGAGCCAGTGAAATTGGAGTAATTTCCCAGACAGATCCTCCAAAAGCATTTTGTAGTCTGGATGTATTTCCTGCACAACAAAGGTAATAATTATAATCATGGACCTTTGGTCTAAAGTGACCTTTAGCATAGGTTATACACATTTAAGGGCCATCTACCTGTTAAAAATGCAAAAATAGCACAACTTTTATCCCCACCCTTCCTTTCATGGTATGTCCCATATTTTCTCATTGCCTTCCCTTAGTCCTATCCATTCTGAGCCTTCTTTCCATATTCTTCTCCCACCTTCACAAATCTCCTTTTTCTTCCTCTATTTCTCCTCCTTCCCTTCTTTTCATCAGATTTCTCTTCTCAATTACCCTCACCCCACCTCTTTCAAATGCAATTGGCAAATGGTCTCTCACTGGATCTCATCCAATTCACATCTGATTCTGATGTACCATACTCTGTTACAGAGCGCCGATGATGCCAAAGCGGTTTCTTGGCAAGGATTATGTTGGGTGGTTTGCCATTGCCTTCCCAGCAGTAGTTAAGGTAGGAATTTGTAACTTGTTCATGGTGCCGGCGATAGCTCGCCTACTCTTCATGAAGGACACCGTGGGATCTTTAATGTCCACCAACTAATGTCAGCAGACAGGACGCAAGGTTTAACGTCCATACGAGGGACGGCACAGACATTGATGAATCACCATACCTGCGGGATACCAGGACGACAGCTTGTAGCTGGCCCGAGATCCAAACCCAGTCAAGATGAGTGTGCGTACCTCTAGGTCATCCTACAAACCCCAGGAAAGGCAGTGAGTCAAGCTTCCGAATCACCTTGTGACATTTTGACGATTCCAGCTACAGCAATACTCAGAAGCATAACGATCATGAAGCATTTGCAGAATCTCTGCAGTTTGGATCCCAATGTCATGAACAGGCAGTTCAGCATTGTGAGAAGACCTTGATCACATGACAAACGTCAACAAGAAATGAACAAATGAATAAAGAATGTAACAAATTCCTTTTCAAAACTTCTTGATTTGAAATCTAATTTCCTTTGCTTTGCTTCAATCTCTTCGAGTCTGCAATCCCCATTTTAACCCAACCCCACTTACTTAATCTCTTCCTTGCCCTCTTGGAGTACCAAAGTTTCCCACATCTCATAATATGTGATCTGCTTCTCCCCACTATGATAACAAATAATAACAACGAACAACAAAAATCAAAACTTACATACGATGAAGATGGCCGTCATTCGAACAGCAACGTAGCACGGACTACAGTGATCAAAGAACGGTTGGAGGAGGTAGGTGCTCAAGATGAGAGCAATGACAGCCTGAAACGCCGGCTCCAGCATCAGCAACTTCAGCCAGAGATGAATGAATGTACGAAGACCCTCCACATGGACATTCCCTTGTGCACCAGGGTCCAAGGTGCAGTTCAACATCTCCGTGAGACATAGGGTTCCAAGAATGGAGAAAAGTCCTCCAGCAACCCAGATCGATGTAGCGAGGCCATAAGACCCGCTCAGTTGAAATACGAATGCAGAAGAAAAGAATATTCCAGGACTAAAGGCTTTCAACGCAACAAGGCGAATGAAATGGATGAATGAATGCTCCTTTAATCTTTCAATTCCAATCTGTACAGCATCCACAGCATCGTCCGTGACATCATTGAGTAGAAGACTGTTGTACTCACCGTTTGCCATGTACAACTCCTTGCATCAATCCCTGCACACCACAACCTGAGAACATGTGGCATCCAACACAAGTAAAAAACAAACATCACATGAACCTTATAATCAGATGTTGCTTCAAACACTTGTCTGCATGGGTTTGGCATTTCACAGCAAGCGAGCCAGTATTAATTCTAGCGAAACGACCTATTCATCAGTAGAAGTTGAGGCTCACAGAAGAGCTTTTCAACAAACGGTGGAAGGTCAACAAGGGGGGAAGGATCGTGCGTGTACAACGTTGAGAGAAGGGAAGTGGCAGGGAGGTAAAAGGGTAGGGGTCAGTGAGAGTAGTAGAATATCTTCATGGCTGTAGAGATACAGAGTAGCATTTCCTTTAGATAGTCATATCGATACTTCAGGTTGGAACGAAGGTGGGATGTACGAGAGAAGGTGAAGGTGGGATGAGATCACCGAGAAGGTGGGATGTACGAGAGTTAGTGTCATACTGATCTCGAAAGCTCATGACTGTACAGGGAGCTTGTTCGTCCATTTTACACAAAAGGAACTTTAGCACAGGAAGAGGAGGACGAGGCCATTCGGCCCATTCCCGTGCTGTACCAATCCCAGTATCCATCACCCATCCACACATAAGTTACCTCCAAGTCCTGCCAATATCCCTGCACCACTCTATCTCCAATGCTTCCAGTTCAGGAACCTATATACTGTTTCTGCAGCCACTACCTTTCCAGAGGGGCTAATCCATTCATTAACTTGTGTTTTATGTCTCTTGTCAATTATTGATTCGTTAATACGTACTGTATTATATTTGGTTACTAATTGTTGCCTGTTAGTCAGGACATTCATGCACTGCGATCCCAGACGATGTGGGTTCAAATTCAGCAGCATTCCAGAAGGCAGCAGTATTTGGGATTTGGATTCTCATCTTTTGGAAGTTTAGTTCATTTCAGGAGAACTGCAACATCACAACTGGATTGCGGTCCACATACTATCCCTTGATGAGACCCTCCAACAGACATCACACTCAGCACAGATGCACACAATCACCCATCCATACTCAAGTTACCTACAAGTCCAACCAATATCCCCACATCCCTCTATCGCCAATGCATCAAGGTACCTATCAAAATCCCATTTATGCTTATGCACCCCCTCCGCTGATACTATCCTTCCTGGAAGACCATTCAAGGCATTAACCACTCTCCAACGGAAAGACCCCTGCCTTAAAACTCTCCTAACTCTCATCTACTTTACCCTCAAACGGTGGCCCCTGGTCCAAACGGTGTCCACTCTGTTGAAACACTGTACCGCACCTATCATGTCCACACCTTTCATGATCTTAAACATCTCCATCAAATCCCCTCGTAAACGCTCCTTTCTAATATATCAAGTGCTGTCTCCTTCAAACATTCCTCATAGCTGAGTAGCTAGAAGTCAGCCCTGGAATCAATCTCGTAGATCGACGCTGTACCCTCTCTATGGCCGATATGTCCTTTTTCAGATCCGGTGACCAAAACTGTACACAATATTCTAGATGAGGCCTCACAAAATTACTATCGTGTTAACACTACCCTTTTACCCTTTTCGATATATAATTATCCCCCCACCAAAACAACCTAAAATCCTCTTTCCTTTACCTGTAACCGTCTGCACTGTGCTGTCTGCGTACCCCACCCTTTCCTCCAGGGCCGGCGTCAGACTATTTTGCGCCCTCGGCAAGGCCAGCTACTTGCATCCCCCCCCCTCCCAAAAAAAATTGCCAACTACGATTTTTAAAAACAGATGTTTTGTCGAAAAAATAAAAAGCACAAAACTTGAAACTGCTAAATTTATTTCACCACAATATTTTGTTTACAGTCAGACAGAGAAACAAACAAAAAACAGACAAACAGAGTTAAAAAAACGTCTCATAAAAGTTTCAATTTCAGACACATCAAAATCTCACTTTGCGTGCCTTTTCCTTTGCAAATTTTGTTACCAAGCTGAGAATGAAGGAATAGAATAGATAAAGAAAGAAGAATAGAATAGATAAAGAAACAGTATTGTTAGTGTTGAAAACAATAAACTGGTTATGAACGAACAATGAACTATAAACTATTATGAACAATGAAATATTATATTTTCCTTTTATTAAGTGTTTTCTTAAAACAATAATTTGCATAAAACTGTGACCATTAAAGGTCAGTAATACGCCCCTCTGAGGTCTGCGCCCCAGGCGGCTGCCTAGTTGGCCTGATGGTAGCGCCGGCCCTGCTTAACCCCCCCCAAATCTATTGCTACCTCGACATCCTTCTCCTGTCTGACATACTCCAAGACTGCCCGTTGCATTTTTTGGTTTGAACACCACCAAATGCTTGCTTGAGGTTACAAAACAAAAACACGTTTTAAGGATTGATAGAACGAAACTGTTCTCATGATGTAACCAAAGAGGGCCCTGCTTTGTTACCTGCACCACCGAAGGTGGACGGAGGTTGTTTTCACCAATGTCTGTCTGTCTGTGAACAGGATAGTTCAAAAAGTTGTGGACGGATCCGGATGAAACTTGGTGGACAGGTTCGGTTGTGTGACAAGGACGAACTGATTAGATTTTGGTGAAGATCCGAATCTGTATCTGGATACGAGATTTATTTAATTTTCAAAGTGATTCCTCACCATCGAGAGATTGGGCCAAAAACTATATCTAGAATGATATTTCAAAAATTTATTGGGCCCGATGTGTTCTTGTGGTTCAACCATTGCATGGCGGAGGTACGTGCTCTACCGAGTGTCGTGCTTGTTTTCTAATGAAACTCCCCAACTGTTCCAAACCACAGTGTTCCTCACAAATGTGAACAACTATTGTCATCTCCGCACAGGATCCAAAACTTTCCTCTGTACTTTGTCTAATGCTTTGATACAACAACGGAGATTCAAACGAAGAATTAAAACTGAAGAACATGAAGTATGAAGTTAAAAAAAAAAACAAACAAAAAAAACAACAGCAAACGATCAAAAATGGAACTTACTTTTCAAATGAGATTCCACATGTGTTGCTCATAAAGTAATGTTTGTTGGCAATACTGTATTCATGGGGTTGGGTCTGATGACGTCTCCAGCAAATACAAAATGCTTCATGAACGCTGCTGAACAGGTTAGGCAATGCCATACAGGTGCAAGTCCCGGCAGGAATGTGGGATAAAGGCTGGAGATGGATCCCTCCCACAGTCCAGACACAACATAAAGTGATTCTGGGGAGTCAATGTTTCCAACCACATGTTGAGATTGGTTTGCTAACCACCTGTGGGAAAGACTGTTGCGACGTTTCGGGCTCTCCTTGCTTGGAACCTGAAACGTCCCTTTGCACCTTTTTCTCCGCATGATGGTTAGGCTAGTTCTCTTTAATCAAACTTATTGCTGGGCCGACGTAGACTGACTGTAGTCACAATAAGGACCGGTTCCCCCTTGTGTGAGCAGTGAGCCGGTATTGCTGGCTTTTTAGGGAAATTTTCTGCCTGTAGTTCCTCATTAGTTTCATTCATTCAACAATGGCTCACGAGACACTGCACCTGTACTGTTATTATAAACTTTGTGTGTTATTTCATGTTTACTTATATCGATTAAACATTGGTAAGAGTATGTTCCTCACCATGGGGAAACGAGGTACGAACGTGCGACTGATGGGTCAATAAGCATTTTATTAGTTTTGCTCTGACGAAGGACTAATGCTCGAAACGGCTGAACCTTCGCTTTTTTTTGGCGGTAAACATACTCTTAACAACTTTCGGTTGATGAAGTCCAATGTCTTATCTTGTCTACAGACACTGACAGGCATGAGTCCTCACCAAGACTGTCATGAGGTCCTCACCGATACTGTCATGAGCCCTCACCGAGGCCATCACGAGTCCTCACCGAGACTGTCATGAGCCCTCACTGAGACCGGCATGAATCCTCACCGAGACTGTCATGAGCCCTCACCGAGACCGGCATGAATCCTCACCGAGACTGTCATGAGCCCTCACCGAGACCGGCATGAATCCTCACCGAGACTGTCATGAGTCCTCACCGAGACTGTCATGAGCCCTCACCGAGACCGGCATGAGTCCTCACCGAGACTGTCATGAGTCCTCACGAGACTGTCATGAGTCCTCACCGAGACCGGCATCAATCCTCACCGAGACTGTCATGAGTCCTCACCGAGACCGGCATGAATCCTCACTGAGACTGTCATGAGTCCTCACCGAGACTGTCATGAGCCCTCACCGAGACCGCGTGAATCCTCACCGAGACTGTCATGAGTCCTCACCGAGACCGCATGAATCCTCACCAAGACTGTCATGAGCCCTCACCGAGACCGGCATGAATCTTCACCGAGACTGTCATGAGTCCTCACCGAGACCGGCATGAATCCTCACCGAGACTGTCATGAGTCCTCACCGAGACTGTCATGAGCCCTCACCGAGACCGGCATGATCCTCACCGAGACCGTCATGAGTCCTCACCGAGACCGGCATGAATCCTCACCGAGACTGTCATGAGTCCTCACCGAGACTGTCATGAGCCCTCACGAGACTGGCGTGAATCCTCACCGAGACTGTCATGAGTCCTCAACGAGACCGGCATGAATCCTCACGAGACTGTCATGAGTCCTCACCGAGACTGTCATGAGCCCTCACCGAGACCGGCATGAGTACTCACCGAGACTGTCATGAGCCCTCACCGAGAGCGGCACGAGCCCTCACCGAGACCGTCATGATCCCTCACCGAGACTGGCATGAGCCCTCACCGAGACCGGCATGAGTCCTCACCGAGACTGGCATGAGCCCTCACCGAGACCGGCATGAGTCCTCACCGAGACTGTCATGAGTCCTCACCGGACCGTCATGAGCCCTCACGAGACTGGCGTGAGCCCTCACCGAGACTGGCATGACCCTCACCGAGACCGTCATGAGCCCTCACCGAGACTGGCATGAGATATCACTGAGACTGGCAGAGCCGTCACCGAGACTGGCATGAGTCTTCACCAAGACCGTCATAAGCCCTCACTGAGACGGGCATGAGCCCTCTCCGAGACTGTCATGAGCCTCACCGAGACCGGCATGAGTCCTCACCGAGACTGTCATGAGTCCTCACCGAGACTTCATGAGCCCTCACCGAGACCGGCCTGAATCCTCACCAAGACTGTCATGAGTCCTCACCGAGACTGTCATGAGCCCTCACCGAGACCGGCATGAGTCCTCACCGAGACTGTCATGAGTCCTCACCGAGACCGTCATGAGCCTCACCGAGACTGGCACGAGCCTCACCGAGACCGTCATGAGCCCTCACCGAGACATGGCATGAGCCCTCACGAGACTGTCATGAGTCCTTACCAAGGCTGTCATGAGCCCTCACCGAGACCAGCATGAGTCCTCACACGACCGTCATGAGCCCTCACCGAGACCGGCATGAGTCTCACCGAGACTGTCACTAGCCCTCACCGAGACTGTCATGAGTCTCACCGAGGACCGTCATGAGCCCTCACCGAGACTGGCATGAGCCCTCACCGAGACTGGCATGAGATGTCACTGAGACCGGCCGAGCCGTCACCGAGACCGGCAGAGCCGTCACCGAGACTGCCAGAGCCGTCACCGAGACTGCCAGAGCCGTCACCGAGACTGCCAGAGCCGTCACCGACACTGGCAGAGCCATCACCGAGACTGGCAGAGCCGTCACCGAGACTGGCAGAGCAGTCACTAAGACTGGCATTCCATTATATCCTTAATAATCCTGCGGTGTTTGTGGTCATGTCTTTTCCTTCCTCCTTTTTTTTCCTCATCATCTTCATTTATTTGAAAAAACCCTTTCACTCCTATCAATCTTTTTAACCCTTCTTGTTGCATTCAATTACTCAAATTCCTGTCGTGCCTGTTTTTCTTGTCCATATTACCAATTCTCATCTCTCACCCAAGCAAATGATTGAATATTTTTGTTGCTTTGAAACCAATTCTTAAGGACTACCAACCTCATAATGACAAAGTGAAAACATGTTTTTAGAAATTTTTACAAATGAATTAAAAATGAAAACGCTGAAACATCTAATTCACATAATTATTCAACGCCCTGAGTCAATACTTTATAGAAGTGCCTCTGGCAGTGATTACAGCTTTGAGTCTTCTTGGGTATGTCTGTATCAGCTTTGCACACCTGGATTTGGGGAGTTTCTCCCATTTTTTTTCCTTGTAGATTTGCTCAAGCTCTGTCAAGCTAGATGGGGAGCGTCGGTGAACAGCAATCTTCAGGTCTTTCTACAGATTCTCAATGGGATTCAAGTCTGGGCTTTGGCTGGGACACTCAAGGACTTTCACGTTCTTGTTCTGAAGCCACTCCAGTGTTGTTTTGACTGTATGCTTGGGGTCTTTGTCCTGTTGTAATGTAAATCTTCGCCACAGTCTAAGGTCTTTTGCATTCTGAAGCAGGTTCTCCTCAAGGATTTGCTTGTATTTGGATCTATTCATTGTTCCCTCTATCCTTACAAGTCTCCCAAACCCTGCTACTGAAAAGCATCCCCATCGTATGATGCTGCCACCACCATGCTTCACGGTAGGGATGGTGTTAGATGGGTGTGATGAGCTATGTTTGGTTTCCACCAGACGTATTGCTTTGGATTCAGGCTAAAGAGTTCAATTGTCGTATCATCAGACCACAGAATCTCATGCTCTCAAAGTCTTTCACGTGCCTTTTGTAAACTATAGGTGTGCTGTCATCTGCCTTTTTCTCAGGATTAGCTTTCGGCTGGCCACTCTCCGATAAAGCCTAGATTTGTGAAATGATGCAGAGACTGTTGTTCTTCCAGCAAGTTCTTCCATCTCAGCCAAGGAACTCTGTAGGTCTGTCGGAGTGGTATTGGGTTCTTGGTCACCTCCATGACCAAGGTCCTTCTTGCCTGGTTGTTCAGTTTGGTCGGACGGCCAGCTCTAGGAAGAGTCTGGGTAGTTCCATATTCTTTCCATTTCCTAATGATGGAGCTCACTGTACTCTTGGGAACTTTCAACACTCTAGAAATTGTTTCATACCCTTCCCCAGATCTATACCTCCTCACAATTCTATCTCGGAGTTATACGGACAGTTCCTTGGACTTCATGATAGAGTTTCTGCTCTGACATGCATTGCAACTGTGGGACCTTATATAGAAAGGTGTGTTTCTTTATAAATCATGTCCAATCAATCGAATGGGCCACAGGGGGACTCCAATCAAGTTGTAGAGACATCTCAAGGATGATCAAAGGAAATTGGATGCACCTGAGCTCAATTTGGAGTGTCATAGCAAAGAGGTTGAATACTTATTGACGCAACACATTACAGCTTTTCATTTATAATTAATTTGTAAAAAATTCAATTTTTTTTTTTCCCACTTTGACATTATGGTAGATCAGTGACAACAAAGAAAATCTCAAATTAATCCATTTTAAATTCAGGCTGCAACACAACAAAATGTGAAAAAGCCAACGGGGTGTGAATACTTTCTGAAGGCACTGTATATACAGTACAGACTTCAACGTACACTGTAACAAGACGACGTTAAATCACAGTTTAAGAGATGGAGGTTTTATTGATGACCATAGAACGCAGTCAATCGGCATTGCACAGAGGCATATCGGCGGCCTCTTCTTCACCCCGATAGTGCACCCTTTTACATGCCACGTCCACTTCCCTGGGGCTGCGCTTGACAACTCCTATTACATACACCACCTTATAGAACACCAAGTTATGTGAAACTGCAGGTTGTTAGAAGTATTATGAAGACAATTTGTGTTCTACAGTGTTCAAGTGTATAATTCGATTTAAATAAAGGTTTAAAGGCCTATAAATAAATTAATTTCCAACAAGATACGTTGGTCCCCCGCGCCTGTTGTTTGTATCCTTTATGATGTCCTTAAAAGAGGAAGTTTCCTGTTTGGAATGATTTTTAATTTTGATTGACTGCTAGGCAGCAGACAGAGTAAAATTTTTTTTTTTAATCTCACTCCTCTCTGCGCATGTACGATCGGGACGAATGCAGAGACAAAGTACTGTTAAACGGAAGGTTCGTTTTTCGATTCATGTTTAAAATATAACATTCCATTGAAATAAGTTGTTCCTCGATCATAAACTGACTATCATAATCTGATAAGACGGACAGACGGACGTGAACCAATTGCCTAACCCCGCTTTCGCTTCGCGTGCTTCGGGGTAACAACCTTGCCTATTCATCTCTTTATAATTGTTCAATTTTAATTGGAGGAAAGTGTAAAGTTACTCATTAACAGATGTATGGCTTGTCTGGAAATGCCTTCACCTGTGCCAAGAGGCACCAGATCCGACATAGCGACAGGTGCATGGTGTAAGTTCCTGAAGAATGAAGCGAAAAACTGCATCGTTTTTGTACCAAGGAGGGTGTTAAACGTCATGAAATTCATTGCTGGCCAGCAACACAGTTCGGTAATGACACCACAATGAAGAAAAACCAATGCAAACCTGGTGAGCATTTTAAATCGAGTCGTGAGAGTGTGGAAGGTAACCAAGATCATGGTACGAACACCGTCCGAAGGTCACACATGCAAACATCAAAATATTGATTCCTCGAGCCTTGGAGGACCATCACATACAAGACAGATTTTGCTGAAAATCCTGCACATGAGCAGCGGCAGTGTATAAATAAAATCATGGTGGTACGAGTATCTTTACATTGGTAAAATGTGCACAAATGTTAGTGTTAATCAAACCATGCTCATGAGAATCAGATCTGAATTTTAAAATCTCAATGGACATCTGAATGTGCAACATCTGTGTTACAAGGCACACATCCCAAACGACTGCAAACAAAGGGACATCCATTTATTACGGATGTGAGTATGCAGGGATTTTGAGTGCCCCACTGCCTGCTGAACACACTCCCTTTCCTTCCATTATTCCCATCTAAAGTCAAATTTCCTTCCCTCCTCTACCACCTCCAGCCACACTCCCTTATCCTCCTTTTATTCTCCTCTTGTCCTCTCTTCTATTCGTTTTCTCAATTTTAATTTTCATATTTTAGCTCTCCCACCCACCCCAAGTGTGCACATAATAAATAAATAAATAAATAAATAAATAAATAAATGGCTTCCAAGGGAAGAACAGAAATGTTTAACTTAATGTGTTAACAATGAATTTAAAAGAACAAAGTATTGTATTGGACCGTTGACTGCATGTGACCAACAGCAACCGGTTTGTCCGAGCCAGGTGTGGCCCCTGGCGTGTTTTTAGTACTTTGGGGGAGACAATGAAATAAAATTCTTCCTGTGAAGCCGCCCTGCCTCAGCACGAAGCTGAGCCAACTCCTCTGCTTGCTTCTTCGTGATGTCGAGTAGGTGGCGTCGCCTCAGGATGCCAGAGTAGTGCTTTTTGTGCACGGCTGCCTTCCCTCCATCGACAACTGGTGGGAACAATGCCACAAAATAAACAAACAATTGTTAAATAATGGTGAAAGATATATGGTGATAAGATCGTCTCCGCACTCTTTTTTGCTACATTTGATGCCCGGCAGAATCATGTTACTAAAACTGCCATGTGGAGTTTTACTGGCAGGGTGCATTGCACAATGGAGCACCGCATTCATAGGAGGGGACGTTAAGCTGGCTAACCCGTCTACACCACATACGTAACAAATCTCATGGAATTTGTGCAGCAGTAGTTTTTTTTGAGCAGGCACCATTGTCAAACCCCTTGTGGGTTGGGCATAGGGTGAAATACCTTCGTGAACCCTACACACAGCTCATTATGACCTCATTATGACCGTTCCTAATCAATAAGGACTTATTTGGCCCAATGAATGATGAGCTCTCAGAGGTGATGATCAGATATGAGAACAATAAATAAGAATAATAGCAAATATTGACCAAGAGGGGATGCCGTGGGTGTGTTGGGTTTGCATGTGTGACCTGTCACAGCAATTCTTGACCAACGATCTTAAGTGCCAACACATTTGTACTTACAAGTTTATGGATAGAAGCATCATTGTGTTTGTATTTCATATCATTGGCCAAGAACAGCTGCTAGAGGGTACTTCCCAAAGCACCCCAGTTTTCCATGATATGTATGAAGTGCTTACACATGGACAGAACATGTCATAAAGGTTTGACACAAGCATGACGACAAGTCTTTCTGTGGCAATTTCTGCGAACATCTTTGCAAACAAGTGAAATCCTTCAATACAGCGCGTGTGGTGAAGCAAATGAGTACACTAATGTTAAAATATGCAATTTATGCTTTTTCAGTTGAAAAACAATTAAAAAGCGTACTTAATATTTTAAATGTAAAAATCTTGTTATTATTGTGATAAGCACCTTATATATAACAGAAGGAATGAAATCGTTCGATACAGCGCGGCAGGGATGCAAAAGAATGATAGCATAAGAAGAAGTTAGCTTTCAGCATTCGGCGATCGGCGCGAAATGTGATGGTGGGCGGAAATGACGTCTTTCGGCGCGAAATGCGATGGGTGAGCGGAAATGACGTCTTTCGGCACGAAATGCCATGGTGGGCGAAATGACGTCTTTCGTTGTTCGTACATGAGAGGGGCGCGTTTCTTGGTTTTTTCCCGTCAAGCAATAAATTAAATGGTTTTCACATATATAACACATTAGTTTCACAAATTTCCATTGAAATACTCGGGTATTTCTGTCAATTCTCGCTATTTCCGTCTAGGTTATGCACTGCCATCTACCGGACGGCCGTCATTGGCTGTCTTGAGGCACGTGGGGGGGGGGGGGGATACGGAGACGTGGTAGACACCGGGGACATTTCAAACTCGGTGCAATTGTATACAGCGCACGCGCTGTAAAAAGCATTTATGACGCATACAAAATGTCTCGCACATGAAATAAAAGTAGCACATAACTTCGAAACATACAAAACAGTCATGCCAAGAGAGAATTACGATTTCGAGATTGAAAACAAAAAATGCGAAATTACATAAATTTAAAGTATGAGAACCTACCAACACTTTTCTCCAATGGATTAATTTCACCGACGTTGATCTCGAGTTCCTGAACAATCGTGTTCCTCATCTCAACTTCCTTTGCTCTCCTTTGTATGCGACAACTCAGCTCCTCACAATGCAATTCTTGCCGTCGCATCACTTTCTGCTGAGACTGTGCAATGGCGGAAGGAATACTGCGGTTCACGTTAGGTTAAAGCACAATGGATAAAACATCGTGTAATTACATCACTATGGCAGCTCAGTTTCACCAGATCGAGACCAACGGTGAAAGGTCCTTCGAGGAGGTGCTCAGATTCACTCAACCATCCAATTAGGTAAGGTCGTGTACTTATGTCACTATTGCAGCGCAGTTACACAAGTTTGAGAACAATGGTGAAAAGTCCTTAGAGGAGATGCTCAGCTTCAACCAACCATCCAATCAGGTTAAGCGATGCTTGCATGACTCGCAAGACTCGTGAGGAATCCGAATGTAACATTGAGTCTTAGGAGGAACCCGCTAAATGGCATCAGAGCTCGGTTACTATCAGTCATAGATCACGAACAGAACAAGCCCTCAACCTACCTCCTGCCGAAGGGCAATGTTTTTCTCCAGCTTGGAGATCTCTTTGGATGCGATATTCTGACGATCTGGTTTGTTCAGGTACTGCAAAGGTATAGTGCAATTAACCTCTTATAATCTTTCACAGCACTGTTTTCTCTTTCTCTTTCTCTATATACTTTTCAATACCACCTTTGACAAATTGACAAGGAATGTGCATGATTAAGGCTCTTCATGAACTTTTGATGTCACATTGCTTGGAAAGTTTCTCCAATGTAAACTGAGGAAACTGATCTTACCGCTTGCAATTTCCGTGACACCTTCAGAAGCTGGATGTTTCGGAGTTTCTGCTGAAGGTCCTCAATTTCCATCTGCTGCCTCCGGTGTTCCCACTCGAGCCGGACAATCTTCTTGTGAAAATCCTTACCCTTAACCATGCCTGCGACCTTGTCCTCTATGAGGGCCTGCCAGAATTAAATGAAACATAAAACGATGGAAAAAAAGAATGTCAAAAAAGGAAAACCCAAATAAAAAAATATTTGTGAACCACAAGCAGTGCACTCACTTTGATGGCTGAGTTGAGATCTTCCACAATACTTTGATGCAAGAGAACACAGTTTGAGTATTGAGGAACAAATGTTCCTGCCTCAATCTCTACTTGTCCTTGTTTCAACAAGAACTGCACAACGAGATCGACCTGCTGCCTTGCCTTCTCTTCGTGCACGCTGGCCAGGGATAGAGACTATAACTTGGCAGGTGTATGCTTACATCCTTGTTATTCTGTTCTGACATATTCATTCACAAAAACATATGAAACATATGGAAAATTTGGAAGAACTGTATTATACCCCATAATGTAGCAAAAAGTAAATTTAAGGAGATTCCAATTATTATATTATGACCGTTCCTAATGCCTGGTGTTGGCTTAATGGTTAGGGTGGTGGGCTTTGCATCCTTGGGTCCTGAGTTCAAATCCAGCTCAGCTGTTGAATTAATACCATGTGGGGTTAACTCGGCCTGTCATCCTTCCGAGGTCGGCAAAATGAGTGCCAGCTTGCTGGTATACCGTGTCGGAGTGGCGACCCGTCCAGGATTGTGCCCAGTAGCCAAGGAGACTGCTTAAGCAGCACCAAAGCTCTGCACAGAGTATGGTCCCAATCTCCTCCTAATTATTATAACAAATTCTTCCTCAATCAAACATTTTTACCTCCGCCATCGAAGGTGGATGGAGATGGTGTTCACTCCTGTTTGTCTGTTTTTGAGCAGGGATATCTCAAAAAAGTTGTGGACAGATTCGGACGGAATTTGGTGGACAGGTTGTGTGTGGACGAATTCATTCAATTTTGGTAAGGGATCGAGATACGAGAAATTTTAAAAGTGATTTTTCACAATTGAGTGATTGGGCCAAAAACGATATATAGCATGATATCTCAAAAACGATATATATATCACGGATTTGGACAAAACTTGGTGGATGAGTTGGGAATGTGACAGGAACAAGCCGATGAGATTTTGGTTAAGGTCTGGAAGCAGATTTGGCCTCATCGGTGGTATACAAAACGTCAACTGTTCAGTGTAGCGGAGGTACTGTATGTGAAATCCCGAATCCATCTAGTTCTTGTTGTAAGTTACAGTTACCGTGGCGAAGACAATAGACCGGCATCCCAAGGGTTGTAAGTGTTACCTCGAAGCAAGCTCAGAAGAGACGGACACAGATCGATAAAAAACCAAAAAAACAATCAATGCTGCCACTGATTCACTGTATTAGGGCATTCCTCACATTTTATTCATTCTTCACTTTTCATTTTGTTGGCTAGATATTGTTTTTTTCGAATTGAAATCCAATAGTTAATGTAAAGTCTGACTGTTTTTATTGTTTCGTTATTATTTGGGTGAATGTGCTCCTTCCACAAATGTTGAATTTCAAAATGGCCCCTTCCATGCACGCAGGTAGGCTAATTGAAATGTTGTGAGCCAGATTGGTTCTCCTATTCTTTTTTCTACGATCATTTTTACAAGCACACGTATTGTCTATTAGCTCACTGAGCTCGGTATTAATAATTATAGATTGTAACTCTCTCGAAACCAAGCTCACCCCAAAGATTTACCTTGTTCCAATTAAGTGTATAAAAACCCATCCATCTCACTAATGACCTTAAGGAAGACATGAGGATTGGGGGGGGGGGATAGGAAATGCTTGCCCTGCCTCCGAAGTGGTCCTTTTTTCACACTTCATTGTTGATTCTATGTGATCCTTGGTGTGCTATTAATTGGTATTTATACACTTTTTGTATCAGCACACCAAACAGGAAAACAATTCAACCTGTTAAGTTCCAGTGTAATGTTGTTTATGTCTTGTTTTAGCTTTTCATCTTCTGCCACCCTGTTCTGCAGAAACGCCTCCATCTCAGCCAGCATCAGTGCTTTCTCTTTCACCTTCGGAAGGAAAATGGCTGAATCAAGTGACTTTTTCTGCTACTATACTAGCACAAAATATTTCTCTGGCACAGCACATGTTCCTACACAAGAATGTGCTTAAAATAACAGTTCAGTCGGTGAATTCTACATTGGATACATCCAAGACAAACCACTTAACAACACAGAGACTCGGCATATTTGTCTTAATGACCTACCGGAGTGCTATGTTAAAGTAGGCTACCAAGGGCACCATAGTAAAGTTGGTCTGCATGTGGGAACGTGCACATGCACTCGCACACCAACTACAATACCTTCTCCCATCGCTTCCACTATTCATTTTTGGTGACGTGTAAAAATTGACTGGCTGGTCTTACCGTCAGTTCACTAAGAACTTTCTCTTGACGGAGCTGGCAGAAATGCTCCCACAGTGGAGGTTCAAGCCCCGTGGGGGAGCACTCGGGTTTGTCGAGTGCCGCCATCGTCTGGAGCAGCTGTGTGGCAGCCTCTCGTGCCTGTCCACTACGAGAGCTGGGCCTCTCTGCGTAAGGGTCTGCAGAGAGGGCGAGTGTACGCACCTTCTGCGCCCTGCGTCAACAGCAATGATTCCAAATCCAGATGACACTATATTAGTATAATTTTCATTGTCAGGAGCAATTAAAATCTTACAATGAACAATTAGAAAATAACTTTACATAGCTGGGTTTTTATTCAACAAACCTGAAGTATCTCTTTCATATATATGTATATTTATATGTATATAATAAGCCTGGTGCTGGCTTAATGGTTAGGGTGGTGGGCTTTGGATCCAGGGTCCTGAGTTCAAATCCCGCTCAGCTGTTGAATTAATACCAGCTGGGGTTAACTCGGCTGTCATCCTTCCGAGGTCGGCAAAATGAGTGCCAGCTTGCTGGTATCTGTGTCGGAGTGGCGATCCGTCCAGGATTGTGCTCAATAGCCAAGGAGTCTAAGCACAATGCTCTGCACAAGTATATGTCCAATCTCCTCTCATATAATATATATACATATATATATATATATATATATATATATATAATAATATATATATTGTGTAGATTTCCGCTGCGTTCGGCGTGCGCAACCGCTTCAGCCAAATCGCGGTCACGCCGCATCGAAGGCCCAATCCAGTCGTGCTTTCCGGACAACCCCGAAACCAGCCACGGATGCCTTACACACCATAAACTAGTCAATACTCTGTCCACGCGCTACAGGGTCAATCGCCGAATTGTCGATCTACCTAACTATTCGCGCGGAGAGAAAATACCGAGAGTTTATAATCCTGACGGGAACTTGTACGGACCGAGCCGCTTAAGCGTGCCCGTTCCGTGTGCATAGCCGAGCGGTTTGATATCGCCAAGTCCGTCGGACCAGATATCGCTTCTAACGGCTTAATTAGCCAGTTAATTCTCGATACGTGCCGTGGCAGTCAATACAAGTAAAATGACGCAAACGAGCAGGTGAACGTTTGAACAATGGACATTTATTTATAGCATGCAAGCATAGGGCTTTGGGAAAAGACACGAGAAAAAGCCTACAGCCGAGTTCTATGTTTCTATACAAGCACGTACTTATGGCAGTTCTTACTTAATGGAGACAAGGTGGCAGACTTTCACAAAAACCCAAGGAAGAAGGGTCACGAGCCTTTATTTCCATACGGAGCCTGGTTGACCGAGGGCTCCGAGAGACGGGCTGGTTACCTTGCCGCCCTTGTGGCGACTCGGTGGTCTCGTCTCGCTGGCCCGTTGCCAACATGCAGCGCTCGAATGGACTTGGTCGGGGGCGTGGCGGCGTGCCCGACTCCCACGCTCCGCTCTCCTCGATGAAGCGGGCTTGTTGGTCGGGCTGGTGGCGCGCCGACTTTCGGTCCGCTCTCCTCGTCGAACCGCTGGCTTGGTTGTCGGGCTGTGGGTGCGCCGCTCTTCGCGCTCCGCTCTCCTCGACGAACCGCAACGAACTGCTTGCCCGCCAACGATCTCTCGCCCACAACGATTCCTCGCCCGCAACGATCTGATCTCTCGGCGTCCCAACGCGCCTTTTTATAGCCGAGGGTGAAGCCGCTGTAGTTGCCAGCCGAAGCCGGTGCTTCCCCCTTTCACCTTGAACTTCACCCCAGGCTGGCTCCACTCCTTTCACTCTGATTGGCCAGTTCCTTCACGGCAAAGACGTTTGTCCATTACGTATCACCGTCTTCACGGCTGATTTGCAACGGAGCTGGAGAATGGTCCTATGGTGGGCGATGTGTCGGTCGAGGCATCTTGCCGCTGTTGCTGAGGCGGGCGTGATGGTGTCGCGATGTTGATGGCGCTTGTGGTGGATGGCGTGGTTGTAGAGTTGTTGGCGTGTGGTGGGATGCGTGGTTGTAGAGTGTTGGCGTTGTGGTGGAGGTGGTGTTGTAGAGTTGTTGTTGAGGAGATGTTGTTTGTTTAAAATAAAATAGAAAAAGAATACGGCTAACTCAAAGATGCACAGCCCGCACATGAACAAGACCCGTTATACATCGGTGGGGAACTAACCTGAAACACTACTTATCGGATAACTGATCTCTGGGAACCTGAATGGTGGTTTGCGAATTTCCACAACCGTAACAATATACATATACATACATACATACATACATACATACATATTATATATATTGTTACGGCATGGTACGGGGTGTATTATGAGGGGTTAATCATTTCTCCCGGAAGAACCGGACCTGGAGCCACCACCACAATTAACTTTGTGGATGGTGGGTTGCTTAACAACCACGAATGCCAATCAGTGTCCATCGTCTAATTTCCATTTAACTGGAGCTCTCGTGGCCTCCTGCTCGGGAACGTGCCCTTGGTGGATGCACCAATCTTATCTTGATTCGAACTTAAGTAAGGCGGCCGAGCATTTCCGCTGGTGCACACTGACTATGAGAGGTTAATTAGTTTGGGAATTACCTCACAGTCTATCTAGGTTTGGACAATGCTGGATCAATGGAGGAAGGACAAGCACAGACAGGTGAAATGTCAACAAGGAATTTATTACGAAGAAAATAAATAACTGAAAATTTTTATTTCCTTGTGGTGTAAATATGAATTCAAATCAATCAAAATAATCTCAAACAAATAAGAATTCAACAGCATTGAGAGAAAAACAGACAAAGAGCAGATCTTATCACTATGCCTTACTTCACAATTAAACACTAGAATGGGTACCCAGCAGATCATTCAGGGGAAAGAAATCCGGTCTCGGCTTACCAAGGCAGAAGTCGTCGTGCTCCAATAAAATGTCCCAAAATGTGTGAGCGTGTCTTTGTCTGCTGCCAGCGCCGGCCTCACGTGCACCCACTCGCAAACAGGTTGAACGCATTTGACATTCTCGTTATCCCGGAACCAGGGACACCAAGAATCAGTACCGAGCAGAACCAGCGGAATGGTCCAACCGTCACCAACTGTCAGGAGCTTCAAGAGCCAAAACCAATGGCATCTAAGGAGCTGTATAATGGGCAGGAGCTGTAAGGAACACTCAACTGTCAGGGCTGTAAGGAACTGTCACCAACGTCAGGATCTGTAAGGAACCGTCACCATCAGAGTATAAGGAACCGTCAAACCGTCAAGAGCTGTAAGGAACTGTCAGCAATGGTCAGAGCTGTAAGGACATCACAACATCAGAGCTGTAAGAACAATCACCATCATCAGGACTGTAAGGAACCATACCAACAAGGAGCTATCAGGAGCTGTACAACGGATAGCTGTAAGGAGCTGTAAGAAGATGTAAGCAAGTCAGCTGTCAGCACCATAGGAGCTATCACAACCGTCAGGAAGGTGTCCTCCATCCTCTTTATAGGCGCAGTGTGGGAGCCTCAAGCAGACTTCAGCCAAATCCAGCTTGCCACTTGGCGCATCGCCACATGACCTCAACCATAAATCTCGCGATCATCCCTTCCTACCATCGAGCAAGATGCAACCCCAATCAACACAGGCCCAGCCATGACACCATGTTGGGCCGCTGGACGAGCGCCAGAAAGGGCCATTGCTGGAACAACGAGCGGGTCCGTGAAGCATCAAAAACGTCAACAGGCCATCGCCTCCCCTTCGGCTGGCATGAGCAAGAGCACCAGTGTCATGGAGCTGCCGAACGGGTGTCGGGCGTCAATCGAAAAAGGTGGATGTCAACGTCGGGTGAAGAGAGGTGGTGTCGACTTCAATGGAAAGGTGCGTGTCAACGTCGGTGAAAGAGTAACACCTGCACGTAGCATTGTGAATTGTACACCTATTGAAGTTGTAACAGAACAAGGCGAAAGACACCAAATGACTTGCTCTTGAACATTAACTGTGCAAGAAAATCTTCAATGTTCCGAATTAAAACACTTGTGATGTGATGTAAGAAGAAACTGACACCTGGTGCAGTGTGTTGAGGCTGGCAGGATGGCCTAAAGGTACCCACACTCTCCTCTCAGCTGTCTATCCTGAGTTAAAATCCCGACCTGTCACTCATGTATGCTGTCCCTCGGCTGGACGTCAAACTCGGTGTCCCGTGTACCAGTAATAGTTGGTGGACATTAATGATCCCGCGGTGTCCTTTGCGAAGTGGGTGAGTTTTCGCTGGTACCTTGGCCAAATTACAAATTCTTGCCCTGGGAAGGCAATGGCAAACCACTCCGTCTAGCCTCTGCCATGAAACTGTCGGCAGCACCGATGCTCCATAACAGAGTATCACATCACACCATTTTAAAGCCTTTTTCCCTGAGCAGGGGTCAGCTTTTTGCGGGCTTTCTTGTGGCAATGTTTTTACGGCCGGATGCCCTTCCTGACGCCAACCCTTTAGTCGCCTTCGCCACGCAGGGATAGATTTTAAACAGTACACTGGTGCTTCATTCACTGACCTCGGAAGGAAATGACAGGCTAGTCAACCCCCTGGATGTTATTCACTAGCCAGGCTGGTCGAACTCAGGACCCAAGGAATCCAAGCACACCCTAACCACGAGCCTAAAACCAGGTGCACTGCTTATAACAGAGTATGGTAGTCGAATCAAAACGGTGGTTTGGTTAATTTTCTGCTCCAAGTTTTCAACCTATCTAGCTAATTACTGTTTGGATTAATACACAAGGTCAGAATGGAGACGAAACATTCTGAAGAGATCTGGGAGAATCACTTCTGATGTATGATGGAAGTGGCTGGTTGATTACGTTTAGTGTTAGGTGTTGACTTGGTTTATGGTGCTGGATTTTCGGCCCCCATTGCCTCGTGAATTAATACCAGTGAGGTGTGACTCAGCTGTCAACACTCCGAAGGTGGCAAATATCAGTACCAGTGTACTGGTTATAGGGACACTGCATCAGCGGCATAGCTGCATCCTGAATCAATGATGCTACCAGCAGCCATAAGGTTGCACTCGAAAGAGAGAGATGGAAAGGGGAGCTTTTGTGATTGTTTTAAGTATTTCTGGAATTGAAACATTTTAAACCAAGAAATCTTTATAGCTTTTTCCTCCCTGTGGTTCTTGAAAGGAACGTTAAATGCTGGTGTCCATCTTACCGTGGCCGGTGCTTGTACATCTTGAATAGGTTGTCTATGACGGAGCTTTGTAAGTCTGGAAACTCTCGCCTAAATCCACGCTCCAACTCCTGTGAGCAGCAAAATGCGTGTGGTGGGTTCAGAGCATTTCACATCACTTCGCAGGTAGAAAAGTTTGGATTCAACTGATTTTGAGATATTTCTTGGAAGAACAACTATCACAATCATAACATTGTACCCGCTCCCCTCCCACTACCCCCTCATTTTTTCTTCATTGCTCTCAAAATCCCCATTGACTTATCTTTCGTGCTCATGATTCATTGACTTAATGTAATATTCAATCATTTAATAAATGCAGAAAAGCCCTGTCGAACACGGGACAATAATCTAATATATAAAGCTCATTCTAACCACTCACTGACTGATATTAATGTTTGGTACCTTCCGGGTGAGGTACAAGGGTGAAATATTTCATGACGATGGACATCAAAGCCAATGCAATGGAAAAAAATCACAACCATTGGAAAGTGTCCATAAGTTAAAAATATAAATAAATGAAAATAAATAAATGAAAAAAAATTAATGTAGGTGAGCGACCCGAGACAATGGAGAAGCGCAGTAATTTCATGTGCCGGCAGACATCGAAGCCGATACACCAGTAAAAAAAGAAATCACAGAACCATCAGAGAGCATCCATAAATGAAAATATAAATAAATGAAAATGGATGAATTTTAAAAATGCAGGTGAGCGACCTGAGACAATGGGGAAGCATGGTTTGCTATTGCTAAAAATGTGGAAGTGTAAGCATACCCTGTGAGTAATATGCATATAAATAGCATGAATCGGCTCGCTGTGCTTGCCTCACCACACATTGGGACAGTGGCACAAACACTGCCACGGGATTAAAAACACCTCACCTCCACAGTATTAAAAACACCTCACCGCTACGTTAATAAAAACAACCTCACTCCACAGTATTAAAACACCTCAATGCCACAGTATTAAAAACACCTCACCTCCACGTTATAATAACACCTCAATGCCATGGTATTAAAACACCTTACCCCCATGTTATTAAAAACACTCACCCCATGTAACCGCCAAATATTAAAAACACCTACCTCCACGTTATTAAAAACACCTCCATTCCACGGTATTAAAAACACCTCACCTCCATGTTATAAAAAATGCTCAATTCCACGTATTAAAACAACTTACCCCCATGTTATTAAAAACACCTCACCTCCATGTAATCTCCACATATTATTAAAACCACCTTACCTCCACGTTATTAAAAACACCTCACCTCCAAATTATTAAAAACACCTTACCTCCACCAGTTATTAAAACGCCTCAATGCATGTATTAAAAACACCTTACCCCATGTTATTAAAACACTCACCCCCATGTAACCGCCAAATTATTAAAAAACACCTTACCTCCACGTTATTAAAAAACACTCACCTCCAAGTTTTTAAAAACCTCACCCGCATGTAACCGCCAAAATATTAAAAACACCTTACCACACGTTATTTAAAAACACTCACTTCCATGTTATTAAAACACCTCAAGCCACGGTATTAAAAACACCTACCTCCATTTATTAAAAACCTTACCCCCACTCATTGAAAACACCTCACCCCCACAATATTAAAACACCTCACCCCCATGTTATTAAAACACCTTACCCCCACAATATTAAAAACACCTCACCCCATGTTATTAAAAACACCACCCCCACAATATTAAAAACACCTCACCCCCATGTTATTAAAAACACCTTACCCCCCACAATATTAAAAACACTCACCCCCATGTTATTAAAAACACCTTACCCCCCAATATTAAAAACACCTCACCCCATGTTATTAAAAACACCTTACCTCCAGTTATAAAACACTCCCCCCTGTAACGCCAAATTATTAAAACACCTTACCACCACGTTATTAAAACAACCTCACCTCCAAGTTATTAAAAACACCTCACCCCATTATTAAAACACCTCACCCCCATGTAACCGCCAAATTATTAAAAAACACCTTACCTCCACGTATTAAAACACCTCACCTCCAAGTTTTTAAAAAACCTCACCCCCATGTAACGCCAAAATATTATAAAACACCTTACCACCACGTATAAAACACCTTACCCCACGTTATTGAAAAACCTCACCCCCACAATATAAAAACACCTCACCCCCATGTTATTAAAAACACCTTACCCCCACAATATTAAAAAACACTCACCCCATGTTATTAAAACACCTACCCCCACAATATAAAAACACCTCACCCCCATTTATTAAAACCCTCACCCCCAATATAAAAACACCTCACCCCATTATAAAAAACACCTTACCCCCACAATATTAAAAACACCTCACCCCCATATTAAAAAACACCTTACATCATGTATAAAAACACCTCCCCCCATGTACCCCAAATATTTAAAAACACCTTACCACCACGTTATTAAAAACACCTCACCTCCAAGTTATTAAAACACTCACCCCCGATACCGCCAAATTATAAAAAACACCTTACCTCCATGTTATAAAAACACCTTACCCCCAATATTAAAAACCCTCACCCCATTTATTAAAAACACCTCACCCAATATAAAAACACCTCACCCATGTTATTAAAAACACCTTACCCCCACAATATTAAAAACACTCACCCCATTATTAAAAACACCTTACCTCCATGTTATTAAAACACCTCCCCCCATGTTAACGCCAATTATTAAAACACCTTACCTCCATGTTATTAAAACACACCTCCCCCATGGAAACCCCAATTAATAAAAAACAACTTACCTCCATGATAAAAAACACCTTAACCCCCACAATATTAAAAAACACCTCCCCCCATGTTATTAAAAACACCTCACCCCCACAATATTAAAAACACCTCACCCCCATGTTATTAAAAACACCTTACCCCCACAATATTAAAAACACCTCACCCCCATGTTATTAAAAACACCTTACCTCCATGTTATTAAAAACACCTCCCCCCATGTAACCGCCAAATTATTAAAAACACCTTACCACCACGTTATTAAAAACACCTCACCTCCAAGTTATTAAAAACACGTCACCCCCATGTAACCGCCAAATTAATAAAAACACCTTACCTCCACGTTATTAAAAACACCTCACCTCCAAGTTATTAAAAACACCTCACCCCCATGTAACCGCCAAATTATTAAAAACACCTTACCACCACGTTATTAAAAACACCTCACTTCCATGTTATTGAAAACACCTCAATGCCACGGTATTAAAAACACCTTACCTCCATTTATTAAAAACACTTTACCTCCACGGTATTAAAAACACCTCAATGACACGTTATTAAAAACACCTTACCCCCACGTCATTGAAAACACCTCACCCCCACAATATTAAAAATACCTCACCCCCATGTTATTAAAAACACCTCACTGCAACATAATTCAAAACACCTCACCACCACATTATTAAAAACACATGGCCACCATGTAATTCAAACACCTCACCACCATATTATAAAAAACCTCTACCATGTAATTCAAAACACCTCACCACCACATTATTAAAAAACCTCACCACCATGTAATTCAAAAACCTCACCACCACATTATTAAAAAACATCACCACCATGTAATTCAAAGCACTTCACCACCACGTGATTCAAAAAACTTCAACAACATGTTATTAAAAACACCTCACCACCATGCAATTCAAAACACCTTTCTTTTGCACAAATTTATTTGTAATATCCGTGATGTTACATTTTTAGAAGCAATTGAAGTTGAAGATTTGAGTAAAAAAAACAATTTTTCAAAAAATTTCACAATTTTTTTTTCAGGGAATTAAAAAAACCCATTTTTTTTTTTAGGACATACACATGGGAGGGGTAGGTTGAGCCAGAAAGTTTAGTATGATTTCACAAAATTTTGAGAGAGTAGTTCAGTGACAAGATAAAACAAGACAGACACTGCGCAGAAACATCATCCCTCTATATGGAGTACTACCATACTCCATGACCTAGAGATACACACACAAGTTGGGTCATCTGATGAAGATCTGGTTGTTTAGACTTTTGCAAACCAAGAAGAAGATTGATGTTTAAAGCTGTAGAGAAAAATTAACCTGGGACTGCACAATGACAATGACAGACCAAATGGACTATTTTCGTTGTTTGAGGTAGTACAGGATCGTGCAATGACTATTTAAGCTCTGTGTAGTCCTGTGCTGACTGTGAATGACAAACACCAGATAGAAAAAACTACTTAAATGCAATTCGTTCATTTACCAACAAATAATTCACCTTCAAACACCACGGACATGGAAGGGCCACAAAGGCGCAAGCCAATCTGCACCCTTCTCCCCGTCAAGGGGGGTACTCGATGCATGACGCTCGATCACCCAGAATGCCTTTGTCTTTTGTTTTAACATCAATTTGATTAAGAATTTTATTATTATTATTTTTTCAATTGTGACATTGACCTAACATGTGTTGAGATAATGTGGTGCAGAAAATTTGGGGCTGATTGACCCAGGGGTATGGAATTGTACAACAAACATAAAACAGCGTGATACGCGCACACACACCACACACACACACACACACACACACAACACAACACACACCACACACACACACCACACACACACACACACACACACACACACACACACCACACACACACACACACACACACCAGTGGACAACTTGCTTTTATATACAAGGGGGTGTTGAAAAGTAATGCCTCTTATTATTTTTCTCCAAAACAGGTAAAGGTACTCAAATAAAACAAAGACAGATGCCAGCATCAATCTTTATTCTACCATGGTGCATATTTATTTCTCAACATAATCCCACTGCAGTCCACACATTTCTGCCAAAGTTCAAGTAGTTTTATGATGTCATCACAATAGAACTGTGCATCCTGATGACTTCACCGACATTTCACAGTGGCCTTGACAACATCGCCAGAAGAAAAATGTTCTCCATGAAGGTGTTCCTTAAATTTGGGGAAGTGATAAAAATATCATGGAGCCAAGTCGGGACTGGTGAGCCTCCGTAGCGGTACTCTATTAACCATCTCTTACTTTCAGGATCATAATGATGCACCCAACTCTCATTTCCAGTCAGTCATCCCAACTCTCATCTCCCGTGCTTCATGCCTAAAAGCACTGCAAATGTCATGCTGCCCTCTGCCATCTTCACTAACATAGCACTAGGACAAATGGTGTCGGAATCACGAAACTTCTCACCCAGTGGTGGGAAGAGCTAATGTACAGACTGTGCACTTTGTTCCATTCAAATATCTTAAACTGTTTTGGAGAAAAAGAATAGGAGGTATTACTTTGCAATACTCCCTCGTATATACAGTAGATTGTTACAGATCTGACATAGGGGGTAAAATAGGGGATAGATTAGAATAGTTATTTCATAGTACAAATTAAACAGCTGAAATAGCCCGAGCTGGACCGGCAAAACAAACCGTCATGGAACAGGGCCAGCAATCACAAACCAAGGGAGAGCTGAACACCTGAACCAAAGAGCCCAACCAGAACAGGAAGCTCTCCAACTGCACTGGATATGCATGAATCCCCCAAGCCTGGTGTTGGCTTCACAGTTAAGGTGGTTGGCTTAAGATCTCAGGGTTTTGAGTTGGAACCCCTGTCTGCCATTTATTTAACACCAGGTGGGATTGACTCCACCTGCCATCCTTCTCAGGTCAGAGAAATGAGTACTATTGTACTGGTAATAGAGGGTACTGCATCAGCGGCACAGCCGTGCCACCAGAAAATGATGCAACCATCAGCCACAGGCTGCACATGATAGCTCGCCAGTGCAAATATGGCATAATTCCCATTAAAAAAAATGTGTTCAGCACTTGTTTCGAAAGATCTAGTCCCTCCGCCCAAATGTCTCGATCTAACCCACCCCTCCCACCACCACAGTACCTTCAGAAAGTATTCACACACCACCACTTTTGTCACATTTTGTTGTGTTACAGCCTGAATTTAAAATGGATTGAATATAAAAATGTTGTCACCTATCTCCACAAAATACCCCATTATGACAAAGTGAAAAAAGTTTTTAGAAATTTTTACAAATCAATGAAAAATGAAAAGCTGAAATGTGTTGAGTCAATAAGTGTTCAACCCCTTTGCTGTGACACTCCAAATTGATCTCGGGTTCATTCAATTTCCTTTCATCATTCTTGACATGTCTCCACAACTTGATTGGAGTCCACCTGTGGC
Source organism: Eptatretus atami (assembly GCA_035128595.1). Lineage (NCBI taxonomy): Eukaryota > Metazoa > Chordata > Myxini > Myxiniformes > Myxinidae > Eptatretus > Eptatretus atami. Next base: position 17,929,523 of record CM068965.1, read on the forward strand.
CAACTCAATTGATTGGACATGATTTAGAAAGAAACACAGCTTTCTATATAAGGCCTGGCAGTTGACAGTGTATGTCAGAGCAGAAACTCCACCATGAAGTCCAAAGAACTGTCGATATAACTCCGAGATAGACTTGTGAGGAGGTATAGATCTGGGGAAGGGTATAAAACAATTTCTAGAGTGTTGAATGTTCCTAACAGCACAGTGAGCTCCATTATTAGGAAATGGAAAGAATATGGAACTACCCAGACTCTTCCTAGAGCTGGTTGTCTGACAAAACTGAGCAATTAGGAAGAGGAACCTTGGTCAGGGAGGTGACTAAGAACACAATCACCACTCTGACAGAACTACATCGTTGCTTGGCTGAGATGGGAGAACCTGCCGGAAGGACAACAGTATCTGCAGAATTTCACAAATCGAGGCTTTATGGGAGAGTGGCCAGACGGAAGCCACTCCTGAGAAAAAGGCCCATGACAGCACAGCTGGAGTTTGCAAAAAGGCACGTGAAAGACTCTGAGAGCATGAGGCAAAAGATTCTGTGGTCTGATGAGATGAAAATTGAACTTTGGCCTGAATGCAAAGCGCTACATCTAGTGGAAACTGAGCTCAGTTCATCACCCATCTAACACCATCCCTGCTGTGATGCATAGTGGTGGCAGCATCATACTTTTGGGATACTTTTCAGTGGCAGGGATTTGGAGATTTGTAGGGATAGAGGAAACGATGAATAGAACCAAATACAGGCAAATCCTTGAGGAGAACCTGCTTCAGAGTGCAAAAGGCCTTAGACTGCAGTGAAGATTTACATTCCAACAGGACAATGACCTCAAGCATATAGCCAAAGCAACACTGGAATGACTTCAGAACAAGAAGGTGAAAGTCCTTGAGTGGCCCAGTCAAAGCCCAGACTTGAATCCCATTGAGAATCTGTGGAAAAACTTGAAAATTGTTGTTCACCGATGCTCCCCATCCAACTTGACAGAACTTTAGCAAATTTGCAAGGAAGAATGGGAGAAAATCCCCAAATCCAGATGTGCAAAGCTGATACAGATGTACACTTGAAGACTCTAAGCTGTGATCACTCCCAAAGGTGCTTCTACAAATTATTGACTCACGGGGTTGAATACTTATTGGCGCAAGAAATTTCAGTTCTTCTTTTTTAATTAATTTGTAAAAATTTCTACAAACATATTTTCACTCTGTCATTATGGAATATTTTGCGTCAATCAGTGACAAAAATATAAATTTAATCCATTTTAAATTCAGACTGTAGCACAGCAAAATGTGAAAAAAGTCGAGGGGTGTGAATACTGTCTGAAGGCTCTGTACATTCTTGAAACTTGCTCGTCATTTATCTGTCTCTGCATGGAATTTCTCTGGTGTAATAGCCAAAGAGTGTGGCCCACGTATGATCGTGATCTATGTGTGGGATTTCCCCGACATCACACCAATGACCATGAATCACCGGTAATTATGGGGCTAGTGCAAGGCTGTGAGACGGGCCAAGATCATGCCCGTATGAGGACATCCGTTTGGAGGCATGGGCATGCCCCATAAGTGTGAATGGTGAGCTTGGTATGTGCATTCCAGTGATGCGTTTAGTCCTTCACCACGTGCTGTTCGTGCTGGAGGGCTCATGCTGCTGCGGAGGGCTGCTGCTAGCTTGCACAAGAAGTTCCGGAGGGAAGGCACACAGGGCGCAGCAGAGACAAGTCCTACATGGAACCGCTGCATGCACAGATGAGACCCCAACGAACGAACGGGCTGAGGAACGAACAGAGAGTAGTTGGAGGAGCTCAACCACATGCACCAGCAGAACTCACACAGCACAGATCTGTATTTTGCCTCATCATCTTCCTTTTCGGTCCCGTGTTTCCTGAGTGAATGGTTATGACATATTCGTTAAGCTGTCATGGTTGTGGGACACGTTGGTTTAATTGGATTATTAACCTGTTAGATGGGAAGATTGGGTCCATACTTAAGCTCCTCGACCACAGATCGCTGACGGGCTTTGTTGGGCCATCTTGTCAGGTTTCCGTCACAGTCTATGTGCTCAGAGACGCCAATTTTCATCAAATTAACCAGGCAAGCATGGAGATCTTTTCGTCCTATATCTGCCGGGTGGCGTGAAGGTCTTCAAGACCTCATGACCATAAGATATAACATTGGATGGACATTAAACTGGGTTTGCCATCTTCTGTAATTAGTTAGTGGATGGATGTTAAATATCCCACAGCATCCTTCATGAAAAGTAGAATGCAACCATCCCACGCTATCACCAGTGCCCTGAAAAAATTACAAATTTCTTCCATGACTACCATTTGGAATGCAATGGCAAATCACCCAGTGTAATCCTTTCCACAAGGCTGCTTTGGAAGGATTGAATCTGCCTTGAGTAGAGTACCAAACTAAGATTATGTATTTAAGGTAGACACCTTGTCTCCAGTAACAAGGTTGCTGTACGTCTCTCGAAAGTTTTCAACTCTCTCCTTGGCTTCCAGCAGCAGCTGAGCACTTTGCTCCTGCGGCAGGAAACACACCACAAGCAATGCACATGAGAGCCTCAGCCTTCTCCTTGCCTGAACACAAAGAAAAAGTCATAACTGCACGAGACTGGATGCATATCAGTGATAACTAACAATAACAAGCATGGTTTATCTCAGTACCTGCCCGACATGTCCAAGAAATACAAACTCTTTATTTACATTTGTCAGTCTTAAAGAATATATTACAATTTTAAAGGGAAATTATTTTCTCAATAATTATATATACTTATTCAGAGATTCAATAAACATTGGTGTTTCTTGGAGTATATTGCATCCCGTTCTGAGAACTTTTCGAACGCACCTTACAATTTTGCGTATATTCACAGCAAACAGTGCAGTAAAAAATACCTTCAATTGCTTTTTCTGTTGTCTCATGAAATTAAGTTGCACTTCTCTGCAGTTCAGTTCATCTTCCAAGAGCAAGGAATTACTCAGATTGGCCAATTTCAACTCTTCCTGGAGAGAGACACATGCAAAAGAGGTACACACCCACCATCAACAAAATGATTAATATTATGTATAAAATGGACAATATGATATCTTCAGGGACTTTGAATTTGCTTATAAATTATTGGATGGATAAATAAAACAGACATGTAAAGTAAACTTTCCAAAAGGTCTCATTTATGCCCTGACCAATACCTGATGGATTGCCATTTCTATCTTGATTTTCTTGTCAAACAGGCAGGTGAGAGCCCTATCAAAGGATTGGCAATATTCGATGATGGCAGAATGCATCCTCTTCAATTCATCCTGCAGAACCTGAAATACACATTCGCCATACACTGCTAAGCTCAAAGCAAACAGCGCTCCCAACGATGGACCGTTTAATGTTAAAAATCAAAGACCACCTGGACATGAGAGGTGCACAGTTCCTTGCAGCTGCTATTGCCAACCCTAATCAGCTGTCACTACATGCCCAACCACCCACAGATCACGAGATACATTAAGATTACACCACACAGACACAACAGCGACATCCTTCAAAACATCCCTCAACCGATCAACAACTACAAAAAAACACATCCATACCTACATCACCATCAATGCAACAAGTAAACCTGGGCCCAAAACAGTATCCTGGGCACTAAACCACCACCCATAGACGATGCCGAGAAATTACTTCCCAGGTCTGATTGTGTTCACCTTTTACGCCTCCGCTGTGGACACCACCCACAGCTTTTACACTGAAAACAGACTCGGCAACACCACTGACGACACCTGTAACCTCTGCCAGGCCGTCAAGAAATAAAAGACTGCGTGGTCCTGGCTCCACGAAGGCAAAAGCACAACATTTTAGATGTGAGGGATCACTGAGTCGCTCCGCGGAGATTGATCAGCTCTCTCCGTGCTGCGAGTCTGTTGAACAGAACTGACCAGGGCTAATCAACAACAATAACAACAACGACGGACCATTTTTGGTATTTCCTACACGTCTCAAACAAAGTCTTCCATTGTTACTCCTTTGGAATTGTTCTTTAATCGTCCTCTAAATCCTCCTGAAGTTGTCGGTCTCAAAATGGATTTGCTCAACTACGAATGATCGTTACTTGAGAGTGTTTCTTTGGAGTTATCAATTATTCAATGCAATCCAGGAAAGCACTTTTCTCAAGAAAAACAGAACAAACAATCTATTTGTTCCTTAAGCACATATTCTTAGATACGTCTCTTTTGTTAAAAGTCATATTCATAGACATTGAGCAAGATGTTAATTTCCATGGCGTGAGCTTACATGAAGAGTATTCATCGATTTTTTAATCACACATCTTCTTTAGAATCTCTCCTTCATGACATTCCTGTTCTTATCGCCCAATTTGTTAGTTCATGAATTAAATCAAAGGTATTTGTATTTGACATATTGCATTTATACCTGTTAAATACGTACAATCGCTCACCTGAACGCTCTTCTATGACGGTGAGAAATGTTTGGTTTTGGTGTAAATGATAGCATTTTTTGGTTGAATTTTGTTTCCCCACTCAACATGTTCGTTTTCCCACCAGACCATCAGACTCCTTTATTAATGCATTAATGTCACCTTTTTGAAACAAATGAACCTGCAACACATCTTTGGGTAAATTCCAGTGAACATCTCCCCATCTCATGTCAAATCTTTATGGCACTCTTGCACCAAACGTCATTCGGTTATTGATTAATTATTCATCTCTCTCCTCATCATTGGCATCGATGAAAGTTTCTCCAAGAGAAATTTATTTTGGTAAAGTGATGTCATCCATATTTATGAATGCCACCTACACTTGAATAAACAAGATTTTATAATTAAAAAATAAAAATAAAATAAAAAGACACTGACTCAACGCAAGCCTTTCCACCCAGCGATTCCTCCGGGTGACCGAGTCGAACACAATCTACTACATGTCTGTGTTCTGCAAGTAACCTCGAGCTGTTTTTCTCTGAAATTAATAAAACATGCGTGAAACGTAAACCAAATGAAGATTCTAAACAAATATACAAACGACCGACTGTAAAGGTGATTCAGCATTACATTTCGGTACTTCTCCTTTTTGTCGTTTAGTTCTTTGACTTGGTCGTTGAAATCTTTCATTTGGTGGTGGTCTTCAACGGTCCATTCTTCCTCCGGTTTGGACATGCAGCTTGGCTCCGGTATCTCCTGGTGAGTGGGCCACAGCATCATCAAGGAATCAAGCGGTTGAACACATGATTGGATCAATCAGTAAAGCATTTGAAATGCTTTACAGGTGGGCTTCTTATTTTATCATGCGGGAAGCATCATTTTCTGGCGGAATGGGTGTGCTGCTGATGCAGTGCCCCATTTAGGTTAGGGCAGGAATTTGAAATTTGTTCAGGCTGCCGGCGATAATTCGCATACTCTTCGTGGAGGATACCATGGAAACTAACATCCACCAACGAATGCTGGCAGAAGGGATACCCAGTACCATCCTAGGGAGGGAACACATCGATGCTTCGCCCTCCCTGTGAAACACCATGATGGCAGTTTATAGCCCAGCTGAGATTCCAATGTAGGCTGGACAGCTCAGAGGTGAGTGTACACACCTCAAGGCTATCCTGCCAGTCATACACATGGGCTGCTGTCCATAAAAAGCATTACCAAACATGAAGTCTATTGCAGCACTTTCATCCATAACACCAGAGATTGTGGAAAGCAGAGAATCTTTTTTTTTGTTATAAGAAAATTCTACCTCGGCAACAATCCCCCGAGATGTATGTATTGTTAGTTTCCCAAGTAACTTTACCAGTTTGGCACAGGGGGGTTAAATGTGTACAAATTTCATGTCCATTACACTGATCTACCCAGGTAGAGAAAAAAAGCCATATGTGGTTGGTGTTGAGGTTTCTGTTACCATTTTAAGGACATTCTCCTTCTTCAATTCCAGGACTCCCCACATCATATCCATCAAGCCTTGCAGTCGACGATTGTCAGCCTAAAGTACCAAAATGTAAAAAAAAGAAGATTAGTGATTGATGAGAACAAAAGTCCAAACAATTCTTGTTCATCGATGTCACACCTTTCTTCCTTACCTGTGCAATAGATTTCCCATCGTCGTTCCTTTTTAACGTCTCTTCACGCCGGGCCTTCTGTTCAGCCGTGAAGGATAATGCCATCTCCACCTGAAAGAGGAAGAGGTGGAGGTGTTGGCAGCACAATGCAACGGTAATGCCTCATAGTACGAAACCAACCCTGACACTGTTGTTGCTCCTCACCTCCCAATCCTGTACAACAAATACCCTCTCTGGAACCTCATCCTCTGTCATCTCAGGCTCCCACACGCTCTCCAAGTCACCAGGCTTGCTTGCTGACTCCACAGCCTGAATCCCCAGGTCCGCCAGGATCTCACGAATGTACTTATTTTTCTCTTGTATACGACTCATTGCCCGTTCCTTCTGTCTCCACACCACCTCAAAGTCCTTGTTGAAATTCGTTTTCAATTTATAAAGTACATCCTGAATGCCCACAAAGTGAGGACGAAGAGATGCACAATGAGAGGGGATCACTTACTTGAATGTGGTCCCAAACTCAGCAATGTGTTGCCCAATAGACATGAGAAACTAACCAACTGGAAAAAGAGTGAAAATGATAAAACATCAGAAAAATATAAAAACGGGAAACTTTTTTTATTTTAATTTTATAAAATGGTCTCCGCTAATGGAGGAGAAAAACAAAAAAGGGCCACACCTTTACATACTACTAAAGGGTATTGAGGAGGGGGTGGGGGTTACAGGCTACGATTCCACAATCAGGAGAATAAAGGGAAGAATGATTGCAGGTGGGCCTCCTCCTCTGTGTGTAGCACAAGGCTGTGAGTTGCATCACTGGCTGGGGGCATGGCTGTGCCGCTGATGTAGTGCCCCCTATTACCAGTACACTGGTACTCATTTCGCTGACCTCGGAAGGATGACAGGCTGAGTCATCCACACCTGGTGTTAATTCAACAGCCCGACAGGGGCTTTAACTCAAGACCCTTGGATCTTAAACCAGCCACCTTAACCGTTAAGCCAATACCAGGCTTTGCAGGTGGACAACCAGTCTGAACTTGGGGAGGGTGAGAAGGTGAGGGCTTATTGAGTTAACATATTTTTGGGGGCTCTTCAATGCATCATCAAGATGGAAATATACCATGTACACTGTTATGAATTACCTTCAACAGCATCATTTGGTTCATTCTCTGTTCTCTGGTGTGCAAGTCAAACTGGCAGTAAAGATATGGAGAATCTATGCCAATGGAAGCACTCAGGCTGCCGGTAACTGCAAAACCCTTGATCTCTTGCGCCGCCCCTTCCTCTTCTTCCTCCACTTCTTCCTCTTTCCTTTGCATTACAATCAGTTCCTCCTGGATCTGAAAGTACATGGGAAATTCGTTCATGACAGGTGCTGTACGTAGAAGTCAGGATGGTAGTTCAATTCATTAGTTGTTAACATTAAACCCATCAGAGGACAAAATAGATTTCATCATGTTTCTGATTTCTCTCCTCGATGTTCCTGTGCACCTTCTTATCTGCAATCTCAATCTCTCGCTGCACGATGACCCTCTGTAGATTCTGCAGCTCCTCATCACTCCTCTCTTTAATTGCGTAATTATGAACTTCCAGTTCGGAAAGGAATGCCTGGTGTGAGGTTCAAAGAGAGCGAATAAATGCAAAGCCATACATCTAACAAAAAATACTGAACACCAACAGTGTATGTCTTTTCTACCTACTTATCTCAATCAGCCATAATTGCAAGGACACAGTACAGAACTTGAAGAGCACTCGGTAGAGCGCATACCCCCGCCAGGCTGATTAGTTTACGTTTTGTATCCCACTGAAAGGCCAGATCTGGATTTGGACCTGAACTAAAATTTAACAAGCTTGTTCTTTTCACCTAACCAACTCACCCACCAAGTTTCGTCTGAATCCGTCCACAACTTTTTGAAATTTCGTACTATATATCGTTTTAGCCCAATCACTCAATAGTGAAAAATCACTTTAAAAATTTTGTCGTATCCGGATCTGGTTTCAGATCTTCACCAAAATCTAATCATTTCGTCCTTGCCAAATACCCAAGCTCTCCACCAAATTTCGTCAAAGTCTGTCTACAACTTTTTGAGATATACAGACAGACAGACAAGGGTGAAAACATAACCTCCGTCCACCTTCGGCGGTGGAGGTAATAAAGGTTCTGTATCTTTATAAAGGTGAAGAGGGAAAGCTGAAGACCGACAGGTATAACAAAAGATATACCTTGATGGATCGTGCTTTCACAGACAGTTCATCCCAGCATTCCTTCGTGATGAGATGCTGCAGGTACTGGTTAGACATCTTATCCATCTCTACCTTCTCCTCCATCTGAAGTGGATGAGGATAAGAATGTCAGCTCAAACGGAAAAAAAACACAAGTTTTCATCCATTCTTCTGGTGATGTTGCACTCATTGATAATAATCACCTAACTAGTCAAACAATGGGAAAACTAGATAACGTTGTTATTTAATAGGAATACAAAACACTCCAATATTTGACATGGTATTCCTATAACCTCCTTGAGATGGTGCTTTCCTTCAGCCTCCAGCCTCTGCCATTCCTCAGGATCCAGGAAGAACTCACTCCATTCTAGCCTCTCCAGTTCTGGACATTTCGTGTTCTCGTCCATCAGTTGCAGAAGCTGTTGTGTTCCATGTAGAGCGAAGGACAGGATATCAGCCACATAAACACATGGCTGTTACATTATTTTAACTTTTCAAACATATGGAGGAGCTTCAACACACAAGATGGAAGCTTAACACATTGATAATGGGATTGTGGGAAACAAGCAGACAAAGTATAAACACACAATGTTAGTAAGAGTAGTAAAACTCACATGTAGGTATGGGGTTTGGTGTGAAATGACAATTAGCTATCACGACGAACAAGAATGGAATACTGTACTAGTATCTGTGATGGCTAGTATCGACATTGTTGGCTCTGACAAAGGGTGAATGCTTGAAACGTGAGGAGTACTTTGATTACCATGGCAGTAAGTAAAGAAGCTTAGGAGGAGACAGAAGAGGAGGAGAGGGAATAGGTATGTATGGAGCATATGGCAGTGGAAAAGGGGGGGGGGGGGGCACCTGATTGCAGAAATAAGAGGAAAAAGGGTTCAAAAGATCATCAAATCTTGAAATTATTCTCACATGCTATAATCTATCAAATGTATTGTGAGATCAATGATTTGTCAGTTTTGCTTAAAGACCATATTGGATCAAAAGGTTTTCACACACCAGCAATAACAGCACATGATGGATGAAACCACATTGGCTTATCGAAAATCAGCCATAATGCCAAGGTTCCCACTTTGAAAATCTTTGATATTTTAGGAGATCATATTAAAAGCCGTGTATTGGTATCGATGGAGCCCTCTCCCGAATCAAAAGCTGCATCTCAAAAGAAACGGATCTCAAAAGCTGCAGCTGACTTGGCATCCTCCATCGATCCAAGTCTTTCCTTGGTAAATCAGAGACACTCACAGTCTACAAGACCTTTGTTTATTCGCTTAAGGCCCTGTCACACCTTGACGTTTTAGCCAGCGTATGGCAAGGTCTCAAAATGTATGTAAAACGCTGCGTAGCTGACTATTGATGTTTTTAAAAAAGTTTTGGGCGTATATAACGTGGGACGTATGCATAACGTATTAGTAACGTACACAGAACGTTTTAATCACATATAGATAACTTATACCAACGAATGCTGAGCGTATTGTCGGCATTCACAACCTATGCCCAACGATAGTCTAACTTATGCATAGCGCGCAGCGTATCGCCGACGATCACGTGGCGTAGGCTATTAATAGGCTGCGGCTCGACATTCAAATCATAACCGCACTAGACATCGAAGTGTGAAGCCGCTGTCACACCTTGACTTTTAGCCAGCGTATGCCGACGTATGAAAAAATTGCCGAACCAAGCTGGCACACGTCGAATAGTTATGGGTAAGTTTTGTATACGTTAATAGCATGCTGGCATACGTCTAGTACGCTGGCATACGTCGTAGTAGCTGGCATACGTCGTCATACGCCGAGTACGTCGAAAATTTTCAGCATGTTGAAAATTTCTCGACGTACTCGACTATGACACACATTCCGCATACGCTGGCATAATTGTAGGCACGTTACGCGATCGTTGACACACGTCGACATACTTACTTGTACGTTACTCATAAGTCAAACACATCAATGTAATGGTTAGCGTCAGTGTTCCAGACTCCCTGGTTTTATTTTTATTTTTATTTTTCTTCGGATGACGGTGATGTTGACCTCGATTTCTAGTGCGGTTATGATTTAAATCGTTGAGCGGCAGCCTTTTAATTATATTATATTATAACCGCACTAGAATCGAAGTGTCAACATCACCGTCATATCGAAGAAAAAAAAAAAACCAGGGAGTCTGGAACACTGCGCTAACCATTACATTGACGTGTTTCGACTTATGGATAACGTACAAGTAACGTTGTCAACGATCGCATAACGTGCCTACAACACGATACTCATAGGTTAGAAATAAGTTTCGGGTACGCCAAACATTACCTCGATGTGTTTTGACTTATGAGTAACTTACAAGTAACGTGTGTCGACGTGTGTCAACGATCGCGTAACGTGCCTACAACTTATACCAGCGTATGCGGAACGTGTGAGTCATACGCTGGCATACGTCGAAAAATTTCAAGCATGGAAAATTTGTCTAACACCTCGGCGTACTACGACGTATGCCAGCGTACTACGATGTATGCCAGCGTGCTCTTAACGTATACGAACTTACCCATAACGTATTCGACGTGTGCCAGCGTTTTAGCCAAATTTTGCATATGTCAGGCATACGCTGGCTAAATCGTCAAGGTGTGACAGGGCCTTTAGTGGAGTACTGCTCACTGCTAAGCCCCACCACCCCAGCATCATATCTGTCTTTCCTGGATTCTGTGGAATCTAAAGCTTTCAACATTATTGGAATCTCCTGCAATAATGCCAAAGCACAAGGTCTGTTGTTTTCGCCTCGCAAACAGGTCGGTGGTCTCTGTTTTTTTTACCACCTCTTCTCCGACATTGCTTCTTCTTTCTCTCAGCCATCGGACCCTCTCCAGATACTCCAGGATGCACACGTTATTTTAGTAACCCATTGCTGATTAAACTCTAAAAATTAAGGCTTTCTGCACACCTCCATTAATATGTTCCTCTTCCATACCATTTAAAGAACTGTCTTCTGGAAGTGCTTCAATCACTCTGTTCTCTCCAGGGCTTCAAACAAAAAGGTCTGCTGTCACCTTCCATCCCTGCCAGCGATCCTATATAATCCCAATAATCCTACCCAACCCAACAGTCCTACTTGAAGGTTACTGCATTTCCCCTCTCTGGTCTTTTCCAGTTCATTAATTTCCTCATTTGTTGTGTCCAACCTACATTTTGTATACAGAAACTATATTAAAAAGGGAGCCGTGTCTGCCTGTTTGTCGTGTTGTAACTTGAGAAGGGATTAACGGATTTCAATGAAACTAATGAAACAGTGGATTCAGGCAACTCTCAGGAGGGTTGTGACGCAAAAATAATATCCTGATGTGTTGGTGGGAATACCAATCATTGATGAGAAATTTGCAATTGCCCAAGGATGCGCCGTAAATAAACTCCAACTTGGTTTTAAAATGCTGTTATTTATCCTGATTAGAGCTTGCACCTCTTCTTGGAGTTTTTGAACATCCTCATGAAGCTGCCACGTTTGGCCCTCATATTTCTTCTTTTCTTCCAACATTGCCTGCATGGGGGAGAAGAGTGAGGAATTGAACTAAAAAGGTAAAAATCCATTGGGAAAACACAAAATGGTGTTCAGTTCCTTTAACTGTAGTGGACTTATCATCTGAAAATCGTGATGTAAAAGTATGTGTCCCCTGTATCCAAATGATGAAAAATAATTTTCATAGAAACGAGCTCAATGTGTGCGAATGAACCATTGATCGCACACGCGCACACAAACACACTCAACACAAACCAAATGTAGCAAATGAAAGGACTCACCTCTTCTTTCTTGATTTGTAGCCATGTTTTGGTGGTTTCCCTTTTCCCCTCAGGTTGCGGGATTTCCTGCATCAGACGTGCACATATTACGTACAATCAAAACTGCCAATCACCCGTAGCCGGGTTTTTTTCCTTTTGCAAGCCAAAGGTATCAAGGTCACATGCTTGGCCAACCTCCATTTCTGGCATGTCCTGCATGGTGTGAGCCAGTGCCTGTTGATCTCTACCCAGCCTGCTCTGCTGGCTCTGTGCAAACGCCACTGCTTCCATCACCTTTGCTTTTATATTCTCACTGTGAAAACATCAGGATGACATCTTTGCACTTCACGACAGAGAAAATACATTTATCTCTCGGTACTATTCAGGAATTTTTGAAGCTTAATAAGAAACTTCTGCTTGTCCAAATCCTTCATTTGTTTCAAAATGAACAACAATCGTACTTGTACTCCCCGTCCCCCTCCCTCCTTTACAAATATGGTATAGAACAGCAGGAGGATTTGAGGACAAGAACATCCTTTTTCTCTAATGGACTGATGGAAGATATGTGGAAACAATTTTTTTTTTGTATTACATGGTCGAGGCTCGTGGGAGAGCTAGAGCAACATGGAAAGGAATAAAATGGAGAGGAGGAAACACCGTGAGATCAAGAAGGGGGGGGGGGGGGGGGGGGAGCCACATGGTTGCGAATAAGCTGCACACAAGATGAATTAGATAGAGCAAAAAGAGGAAGGGGCATGGATGAAACAGAAAAGGAACAAACGAACCAGTAACATAACATTCGAAAAGGATGAAGGAGAGGGGGGGGGGGGAAATCACAAGAACCTTGAAAAAATGGAGTGCTTGGGAATGGGGTCATTAGTAGGGTAGAATAGATCATGGGAATGGATGGGGGATGAGCTGAGGTAGTAATTAAGAGCTGTCTGGAAGACCTGGAGGGAAGAATGGAACAGAACAGATTGGGGAAGTTGGTTTCACAGGTGAGACAAAAGAAGAACAAATGAGTGGAGGTGAGCCATGAGCCTGGATTTTGGGAGTTTAGAAAGAAGAGGGTTACTGACAGACTTGGTGTGCCCTACAGAAATATGAGAGGGACAGAGGCAAGACACGGAAGAGCATGCAATATCAAAAATGAGGCAGGCAGAAGAATAGAGCGAGGCCACCGAGCTGTTTGCAATGCGAAAGTAACAGGCCAAGATACTCAGCTTTGTTAGGGGGAAAATTCCAATGATCTCAAAGGCCTTGGTCTTCCATGACATCAAGCTGAGCAAGGTGTGAGGCAGGGCACCAGCCCAGATGGGAGAGCAGTATTCCATTAAACTGTGGATGAAGGCCTTGTAGGTGTATTAGAGTTCAGGTGTGCCAATGAATGAATTTGCATGACGGAGGATGCGCAGTCAGTGGCCTGCCAATGGAAGCCAACTTTGAAAGTTGTTTGTCCAAGAGAATGGCTGATAGTGAGACCCAATAGTTTGAATCACTGAATTTCCTGAAGAGTAGAGGGTGTGAGATTTGTCAGGATTGAAAGACATATTCCAAGTGTTTCACCATCTTGTGAATATATATATATATATATATATATATATATATATATATATCTTGTCTGAAGAGAAGGAAGAGGCTGCTGCCTGTCTATTTCAAAGATGAGCGATATCAGAGCAGATGGTGGAAACCTGTCTCCTACTGCTTTGAAAAAGGAGACAAGTTTGAGAGTTCAATCTTGGGGTTGGACAGATGTCGTTTTCTGGCTTTCCTGAGTGTGGACACACTCTTGTACCAGGATTTTTGGAATGATCTGATGTTGCCTTTGGTCGGACTTGCTTTCCATGAAGAGAAGGAAAGTTGTTTGAAGGCAACTGCCTCGCCACAGAATCCTGTGTACCAGGGGTGAGAGGATAGCTATGATAATTACGGACGAGATAGTAGAAATCTGTACATAAGGGAAAGCAAGCTTGTGTGGAAGGGGACCCATACAGTATTAATATCAGGAGAGGTAGAAACGAAGGTCCAGTTTTGACTTGAGAGGGTAGCTTGCAGTCTCTGCCAGTCAACTTGGGTGAACTGCCAGACTGTACAGTGCTGAGCATCTTTTAGGGTAGAAGAAAAGACGTTGGAGACCTTCTGATTGAGTCAATTCTCTTTATTGTAAGCACTGCCATCCAACCCCCTTCTTCCCGCTCACCCGGTACCAGAAATTCCCCAACAAACCAGAGCTCAAGCATATTTACATATTATTAAATCAAAGGCAAAATTATGCTGCTACAATCTCTCTGACAATAGCTAGAGAGATGTTGACTCTCAATCGAACATGATCAGATGTACCTAATGGGGCAGAAGAGGAACAGAAGACATTAGAAGGAAAACTAGTCATTACCAAGTCCAGAAGGCTGGAAGGATTTGCCATTGGGAGAAATCTGGGTCGGAAAGTTCATTGTTGGAGAAATATTATTCAAGGATCGAATAAACGCTTCATCTAACTTGGAAGTGCAGATGTCTAGTCTGAATCTTGGCAATCTATCTCACGTGGCTGACACCATAATAAAGTGGGATTAATTGGGACCATTCAATGAGTATTAGTAGATTGGTGAAATGTTTATCCATGAATTGGTGAATGTTGTTTCGGCACATGACTCAGGTGTATGCTGTGACAAATGAATGTGCAATGACATAGTAATAGTTATATGGGGCCATCTATGTTAATATATAATTACACAAATACGGCGTAATTTTGACCACACACCACCCTACCCCTACCATCAAATGCTCCACACAAGCCATTTCCTTACTTCTACTTCCTTCCAATGCTCTTACTCTTCTCCCCTCATTCCTTTCACACTCCTTGACACTCCTTTCCATTTCCTGTCATCCTCACTTTGCTTCCATTTTTTTTTATTTTCAATTTTTAATTTTTCTCAATTCAAGCCAATTCCCCGTCGCATACATAACAAAAACTATGGCCTCTAATCCTAAAAAAAACAAAATGCATCATCGTGGTAAAAACACAAAGTGAACCTCCACTGAAGGCACAATAGGGTTCCATCACGTTTTCCTGCAGTGACCACCGATTGGCCATCCACCGCGATTGCAAGAACAGACACACCGCCATGCTTGTGTGAATGGCAACGTTCTTGGGCAAAGGCAACCTACACGTCACAAAGACCGACAACAACCACAACAACAATAAAAAAACAGAGCATGCACTTAAACGTACATTGTTTTTGTTACTTGTGGGCATGATGAATGCAATGGAGTAATTGAGATCAATGTGATAATACCTTTCCCCTCATCGCTTCAGGTATGATCAACATCGTTCTAAAATCACGTTCGGATGACACTTTGTGCGATTAGGAAACCCACCATTGTACCGCTGCACTCTCTGATACACAGCAGGCCATCGGAGGCTGCAGAAAGCAGCCATTGTTGATGAGGTGAGACACGCAACATGGCTTCACCTGCCAGGTGCCCAGCTAAACGCTGCACTGGACATAGCACCGGAACTGTGCTGTTCTCCTGCACAGATTGAAAACTTCATCAATGCAACGGTACGCAAGGAATGAAAATAGCCATTTTGTAGAGTTTACAAGTATTTACAAGAGTTTACAAGACATACAGATCATTTTAATAAAATCATATATTTTTGTGAGAGTACATTTGATAATAAAATATGGGTTTTACCTGCAAGCGTACAGGTATGTGAAGGCCAATACAGCATCGATAATATATCCATGATGTACATGATCAGCTTATAAGGCATCGATTAAACACCCACGTTTAACTGAAGGTAGGAGGTTCTTACCTGTGGTAACTCATAAACGTAGATATCGCCACCGTAGTCAAATGATGTATATACTTTGGACTGTGGCCCAAGCACGGCGCATGTGGCCGGCACATCCAACTCGTACACGCATCGCTGGAGTAAGTGTTCATTTATTGCCCCATACATGTTCGCACAATTGTCTGCAGTGAAGGGGGCATGGGAAATGCAACGGCAGCTCAGAACATACATCACCCGACTCACCTCTATGAAGCATCAGGTGTGACCTTGCACTGGGTGATGATGGAAAAGGTGCCCTACCATTGAGAATACTAGATGGCAGGCAGAGTCGTGTGAGTTGGGAACCCCCCTTTGTGGATACCGCTTCTGATGTAGATTGGAGAAGCAGGACCCATGACAAGCTGTTCTCCGTGAGTAGAGAAACTCCCAGCAGTAGAGAAGTAACCGCTGAAGCACACACGGTAATAAAGAGTAACCAGCTGGATATAACATGGTCGTGAAAATGACGATTGCAGGAACTGACTGTAACAATATCAAATGGTTAGACTCGTGTACAAGCGCAAGAAGCAATCAGTTAAATATTTTGGGCATGATCAACATTGCAGAGATGTGATAGGAACGACCTTACGCATGAATCCAACAACTGAGAATTTCCTTGAAGGTCGTCCATCGACAACAAAAACCTGATTGTCCAATGAAGCCCCTGCAAGTAGTACCTGTCCATCCAGATCAAACCTGCCAGAAAGAAGATAATGAAAGGATTCTGCAGGGTCTTCATTATGTGATGACTTTACTCATCACTATTTTAATTTACATTTTACAGCCTACATTTTCAACAGGATCTATGACTCGTAGTGGAGCTGCCACACACATCTCATACACATGGACATACAGAGGAATACATGAGACACAGCACAGGACTGTTAGACGAGACAAAGACAGCCACTGAGCTTGGGAGAAGTGCCATTGCTTCCTAGGACACTCTGGATACCAGCTACGTCACAACAATGGCGCCTCCTTTCTCACTGCACTCAGTGTGGAATTTCCGAAGGAGGAATTTCCTCCTCCCCATGGATGCCAACCTATGGGTATTGTCTGTGCTCTTATCCTATTCAATCTTGAACATCAAGCAGGGAAGCATCAAATACCATTTTAAAAGTCTTTGATATGATGTGGCTGGAGCTTGAACTGTTGAACTCCTGGACTCGGAATGGCCACCTAACCATTACACCACCGAGTCTGATAATCAAACAAATGTAATGTACATAAAATGATTTTTTTTTAAAACACTTTTGTATTTTTCCTCCTTACTGGAGAAACGTGACAGGGACTTTGAAGAGCTTCTCATGGTGTACAACTCTCGGCCTTTCTGGATTCACACAGTTCAGGAAATAGAGAAATCCAGAGTTTGTCCCTATGACCACTTGCTGGCAACAGCGAGATGATGCCAAAGAAGAAACCTGTGCAGATACACATGAATGATATTTGTTTGTAATATCCAAGAAATATAGTCAGGAGCCCATGCCATGCGGATTTATTTAATTGTTAAACTCTTTTAAAAAACAACAGTTGTTCACTCTCAGTCGATCCAAAACCTTTGCTGCTTCTTCCTTCTATCCTTTCTTCCCCTGTGTTCAATTCAACTCGAGTCCAACTTTATACTTGTATCTTATTGAGCCAGATCACTGATCAACAAAAAGGTTTAGAACCTTTGTGTTGAGCAAAGAGAAATCTCAGCTGATTGCAACCGATTTAGTTTTAACATATTGTGCCTTTACAGATCTTAAATGATAATAATAATAATAATACCATTGCTTTCACACCATAAAGGTGCACAGGGATGCTGAGGCAGTTTCATTGGCAAGAATACAGTCCTGGACAGGTCACCACACCAAAGCAGGCTCCTCCAAGTGGTTATTACTCCAGTACACTGGTACTCATTTCACCAACCTCAGAAGGATGGCAGGCTGAATCAACCTGTCATCCTTCTTGCTTGGTCATGACTTAGTCATGAAACAGTGGCTTGAACTCAGGACTTTAAGGTTCCAAGCTAGCCACCTTAACCACTAAGCCATCACCAAGCAATGATCCTAAAGAATATAACAACAATATTCATAAACTACAGTTTCACAGCCACTCTGATTCGCTTAGTGATGGCTCTCAAAAACATATACCAGGCACACTTTCCATTGCTTTCATCTATCAGTAGGATTGATATATAAACATACAACCCTGCTGGTTCATTTGATAATGGATACACAGGTGGTCCTGTCGATGAGTAAATGAGCGATTCTCCCACAAAGCGAAACGAGTAATTCGTTGGATGATTGCATGCGTTGTTCTTCAAGATTATGCAGGTTCCTGAACATGACCTTATGTGACGTGACAGATTGACCAATTCATTTCATAACCTGCGTGATAAGCACAGTGTGTTTGGTTAAACATCAACGTACACCACCACCCTGCAAGTAGAAGGAAGTTTGAACAGCATTACCTGTTCCCCCAATGAAGAACAACCGATGGGTTTTCCATCTTCCATTGCAAATACGGCAATCTCTCCATCTGCCTTTGCTGCCTAACATTCACGCACAGGTACACCATGCATGCATACACACAAAGTCAAATCGGGTTTTCACTCGCACAAAATAAATAATGATGTTGATACTGTCACATGGCTGTTCTCTCCGTCCAATGACTCGAACGGTCGAACGAATGGAATAGGAGGTCACCAGATAAATGGATGTCAGATCACAATAAAACAACTTTTGCGTAACATTAATACAACTGATTAAACCAACCTTTAACCCTGTATTTCCTTATCTAAGCACAAACTTAACTCTACAGGTCTAGTGACAGGTTTACAAAATGGCAGCAAGCTCGCAAATGTCCTTCACAGTGGCGTGTAATTTAATTGGATGGTACTGGTCCCTGGAGAACAATACTGAGAATGGAGGAAGAAAAGGAAAAGAAAAGGAGAAAGAAGGAATCAAACTGCGGCTGACAGCCAAGTGGTTGAACAAGATACAGTGATGCTATGCCTGAACCACTGGAGAACAATGATAACGTGGAAGTGGATGATGAAAGATGAAATATGTGAGCCTTCCTGCTGTGTCCCACCAATAATGATACAAACTATCCAATAATTGTGAATTGAATAATGATTTTCAACCTCAGACATTTACACTGGAATATGAATGCAAATTTACTCATTCAATTACGGGGTAACTCCCCCAAAAACGGAACCCAACTTTTGTCTCACATCTTCGGTCTTACTGATGATAAACTCTCGTTTTCAATTGATTGAAGAAGAATGAACCGCAAGACACACTACGAAAGTAAACGATGAAATCTTCCTTTTTAAAAGATGTCATGGACAATTGGGCAAAAGACTTATTCTGGGGAGATTTTTTCTTTAAAAAATCGAGTTTAAATGTGAGTTTGAAATTAGTTTGGAGATAAATTCTCATCCACGATGTGAAACTGTATCCATAAATCATTCACATTAAACACTAAGTGACTGCAGCCCAGATGTAGAAAAGAGTGACAATGTGCCAGTGGTTTGCAGGAGCAGATTGAAGAAAGGACCAACTCTATTGAATACAACAAATAACAAGATTTGATGAAGAAAAAAAATGCAATCAAATGTAATTTCCATCAGTACAGTAAGTAAGTATCAAAAGTTAATCAGAGGTGGTGTAAGAAACCACACTTAGTGGTGTAATGGTTGGTGCGACGGCTGAGAGTCTGGGAGGTTGACGGTTCAAACACCGGCCGAGTCATACCAAAGACTTTTAAAATGATGTGTTGCTTCCTTGCTTGATGTTCAGGATTTAAAAGTACAAGAGCATGGACAATCCCCACAGGTTGGCATCCATGGGGAGGAGGGAATTTGTCTTTGAGAAATGCCTCACTGAGTGCGGTGAGAAAAGTGGTGCCATTGTTGTGACGTCACTGCTAACCAGAGTACCCTTGGAAGTGAGAGCACTTCCCCCAAGTTCAGGGACTGTGTTTGTCACATCTAACAGTCGTGTGTGTGTGTGTGTGTTGTGTGTTGTGTGTGTGTGTGTGTGTGTGTGTGTGTGTGTGTGTGTGTGTGTGTGTGTGTGTGTGTGTGGCAGCTCCACTATGAGCCTTAGATCATGTAAAGAAAAAAGAAAAGAAAAAAAATGGAATGAAAAAAATGAAGAGAAGCAAAACTTTGAGAAATAAGAAAACTTCACAACTTGGTCCATGAACCACTATCCCTTACCAAAACGGAGGTGGAAACTTCAGACCTGGAGACTCCATTCCATCTTATGAAATCCACACATGGAGACAACAAAACAACAGCACACAGAGACACTCGTGTGTTTGTGTGAACACACATGATAATATATATATATATATATATATATTATATATATATATATATGTATATATATATATGCATACAACTTGTGGAGCATAACGAGCACTCTTTCGATCTCCATTGGACATAGTCCTACACCAGAGTATCACCTCCAACAAAGAGGCCTCAGCCCAGCGACTCTGTGAAGACTACATGGTCAACATCAGTTAACCATCAAATGGAGCCACCTATTTCAGGCTTGTTTACCCTCATCAGGAAGGCATACCAATAAATATCTAACTTATGTTGACCACATTTGTCGTTTTACATCAGACGCACCGCCTGACAGTTTTGGTGAGCATCACCACAGATTATGTCTCACATGGTAAAACTGCATAATCCGCAAAGAACAACCGTCCGTCTGCCACTCAGGTGATTGTTCCTGCTCATGCAAACCATTCAACCAGCAGGCACGTGATGTGATCGGCGGGAAAATCAAAAACATGTGGAGTGTGACGAGCACTCCCCCAATCTCCATTGGACATAGTCCTACACCAAAGAGTCACCTCCAACCCAGAGGCCTCGGCATGGCGACTCTGTCAAACAGACAAAGACTACATGCTCAACATCAGATAAATAGCAATCGGAGCCACCTATCCAGATTTCAGGCTTGTTTGCCCTCATCAGGACAGCATACCGATAAATATCTAACTGATAACGACCACGTTCATTGTTTATACATCAGACACACCTCCTGACTGTTATGGTAAGCATCGCTGCGGATTATGTCTCACACGGTAAAACCACATAATCCGCAAAGAAAAACTGTCCATCTGCCACTGAGATTATTGTTCCCGCTAATGCAAACCATTCAACCAGAAGGCACGTGATGTGATCTGCGGGTAAATCGAAAACATGTGGAGTGTGACGAGCATTCCCCCAATCTCCATTGGACAAAGTCCTACACCAAAGCGTCACCACCAACCCAGTCCCTGCTGATGAGAAACATCCCCATATCATGATGCTTCCACAACCATGCTTCACAGTAGGAATGATGTTCTTTTGGTGATGTGCTGTGTTGGGTTTGTGTCAAACGAAACGTTTTGCATTTAGGCCCAAACGTTCCATCAGACCACAAAACATTTTGCCACGTGCTTCAGAATCTCTGGAGTTTGTTTTTTTGCATACCTGAAATGGGACTTAAGGTTGGCTTTTTTGAGTAATAGCTTCCTTCTCACCACCCTACCGTACAGGCCAGACTTGTGGAGTGCTTGGGGTATTGTTGTCACATGCACACAGTGACCAGTCTTTGTTATAGAAGCATGTAGCACTTTCAAGGTTTTCATTGGCCTCTTGGTGGCCTCTCTGATCAGTCTCCTCCTTGCTTGGTCATCCAGTTTTGAGAGATGGCCTGATTTAGGCAGGGTTTTGGTGGTACCATACGCCTTCCACTTCTGAATGATTGTCTTAACTCTGCTCCAAGGGATATTCAAGGCCTTTGAAAAATATTTTTTATACCAATCCCCTGATCTGTGCTTTTCCATAACTTTATCCCGGAGGTCTTTTGAAAGCTCCTTGGTGTTCATTGTTGAGTGTTTGCTGTGAAATGCCCTACCCAGAAGAGGAAACTTACTGGAACAGCTGAATTTATTCTGAAATAATCAGAATCACAACAATTTAATACAGGTGGAGGGCAATTAACTTGGTGTGTGATTTTGAAGGTGATTGGTTATCCCTGAGCTAATTTACAATGGCTATTAAAAGGGGGTGGACACTTATTCAACCAAGATATTCTAGTTTTGTATTTTTAATAAATATCCTGAAATTTGTAGAATTTGTTTTTCACTTGGAAGGTGTGGGTTACAATGTGTAAATAAAGGTGGAAAAAGTCTCAATTAATGTTATTTAATTTCATGGAAAAGGCAACAAAAGGTGAAAATTTTGAAAGGGGGTGTAGACTTTCTATAGGTACTGTTTACAGGGTGTATAAATCAATACCCAATTTTTAAATTGGTGTAGCAGCTTTAATTATAAACCAATTTTAAGGAAACAAAATGTAAATGATAGTGTCCAAAAGCATGAAGCCAATCAACCTTGATGAACTGGAGGAGAGAATAATCAATGTTCTTACCAACATTCCTGAAAACATGTTGCAGTAGTGAATGTGCCAGTCTGATAAGGAAATGTGTTGACAATGCTGGAACATATGCAGAGGTTTCAAGAGTTTTGCATAAAATCTCACTGGATACTCTATCACATCATTTACAGTTTATTTCAATAAAAATCGGTTCATAGATAAAACTGAGAGAACAATTTGTAATTTCAAATTCGGTATTGACTTATCATACACACTGTATTTTTGTATGTATGTATGTATATATATATTATATTTATATATTATTATATTATATATATTCAGACGTAATACATATATACATACATATATATATTATATATATATATGGAGTAGTGTATGTTTGTTTGTCCTCTTATAACTCGAGAACTACGCATCCCAGAGCAAAACTAAAGGCATATTCGGAATCAGCACGTCACAGCACACCTTGGATGTTAAAAAACCGAAAAAAAAAATCGTCGATTTTTTTTTGGCCGTTTCGATTTTCCTGCCGCAATTGATTGATTTTCCACGTAGCGACTTTTTTATTCAGAACCTAATCAAAATAAGACAAAGACAGACCAATGGATGGACAGACCAGTGAACGTTTACAAAGTTACTGATCAAAATTTGACTTTCTGATTTTAGATGCCCCAAAAAAGGAAGACCTCCATTGGTCCCAAGGCAGCTGCAGCGAACGATACACACACTAAGAGACAACAGGAGACTGAAGAGGAGCGATAAGCCAGGCTAAATGAACAGGCACAGTGGCAACAGGAACAAAACAGCGACAAAAAGAGATTGAAGCGATCAGCCAGCTCTCAGACCAGCAGCGCAGCGAAGCTCAGAATACTGGCACCCAACAGTCAGACACGCAATGTGGTCACCCAGAGGCACTGGAGTACTCATGAGAAGCTGACAACGACAAAGATATGTGAAATGTGTCCAAATTAAATGTGATATATAAATGTGATATATATTAAGCACTACAATTTACCCCTTTCTTTTTCCATTTTTTTCCCTGGGCAATGCCGAGTACTCCAGCTATTATATATACTAGAGCGTGCCCGTACGTGCGTGGGCGTACGTGCGTGGCTGTACATGCAAAAAAAAAAAAAACTTTCAAACCGCATGCCAGAAACAACAACCACACAGGCCGTTCCTTCGCTCTTGCGCGCCCATACGTGCGTGGTCGTACGTGCGTGGCCGTACGTGCAAAAAAAAAAAACAAACTTTAAAACAACCACACAGGCCGTTCCTTCACTCTCGTAAACGACGACTGGATTGGGGCATTGTGTTTATCTATAAATGCGCATAAGAAATCGAGAAATTAATAGAATACAGCAAGTCATCACTATCCGGAAGTCCGTACGTTGTAACCCGTAATGGGGAACGCGGCTGAGGATCTCTTCCCCAACGGCCACACCTACGCAGCAACCTGTCTGTCATTGGTTTGGTAAATAAATGGCCATAATTGGGAACCACTTGTTCGATTAATATCAAACCTTGAAAAGGCACATATTCAGGTCCCCAGCAATATACCTGGCAAGTTTCAATTAGATCGGACCAGTGGTTGTCGAGAAACAGTGGTCACAGACACACACACACACACACACAACACACCAACAACACATTGCTGGAATTATAGATAGATATATGTACATATATGTATATATGTGTATATATATGTATATATACATATATGTATTATATATATGTATATATATATATATGTTATATATAATATATTTTGTTACGGCTGTGGAAATTCGCAACCACCATTCAGGTCCCGTAGGTGAGATATCTTTTAAGTACATGTATAGTTAGCCCCAAACCCATTGTTTAGAGGGAATTAATGTGATTCATCGGGCTGCGATTCTTTGAGTTAGGCGTTTTTCTGTTCTACCTTTATTTTGAACCACCACGCTCCAACCGTCAACAACAACAACAACAACAACGCCAGCAGCCACAACCTACCTTCACCACTCGCTCCCGCAAACCTCACATCACCGCCATTCAAACGCATCATGGCCATCGGCCACCGCCGAAAACCCTCCACACCTTCACCTCTCTCCTACGGCCATTCCCGCACCACCTGTGGGCACCGAGCGTCAGGCTATCTTGGGCCCGTTCAGCGATACACGCGAGCCGCGAGTGCAATAAGCGGTTTTTCCGAGGAGAATTCGGATCAGGAATGCTACACGCCCGCATCTGATCCATCCAATTAGGAAGCGCGGGGCGGCTTGGCCCGCCTCCAGAACACATCTGAGAGAAATCAGGATATGCTAATTTGAGGATCAGGGAAGATTCACGCCCTTTTCCTCCGTCCAATCGGCGAGCGTAGCTCCGCCCTGAGGTCGTTTGATCCGAAAATTTGCATATGGTGGGTTCCTGGAGCCGATAAAAGGGCGAGCGGAGATCTGCTGGGGGCAGATGAGTTTTGAGGCGAACGGCTGCGGAGGAGATCGGCTGCGGAGGCGAACGGCTACGGAGGTGAACGGCTGCGAGGGAGATCGGCTGAGGAGGACCGGGAGCTCGGGTCCGGGGCGAGGAAGACGGCGGTCGGCGACGAGGTCGCGGTGAATCGCTCGTCGCGGGACTCAAGCAAGCCAGCCATACTCCCTCCCCAGAGCGTCAACAATTCCCCCTTTCCCCCGCGCTGAGAGAGTGCGAAAGGGGGCCCCGTTCCCACTTTACTCCAAGCAGGTGCCAACGAAACTGGGGCGCGCCGTGCAGCGACATTTTGCGGCTCGCCACGAGGGCGCGGGTAGGACCCTTCGGTCTCGTGGACCTGGCCGCTCATCCAGGTTCCACGCGCATTAGGCCCACGGGCCAGTCTGACTGCCTTGCCTTTGAGGGGGTCTTTCCTTTGCTTTGGTGTGAATGCGTGTTGTGGCGCCGTGTCTTGTAAAGTAGAAACTGTTTAAGTGCATGTAAATAAACCTTTTCTTGTATTCGGTAGTAATTCTTTCTTTGCATTCTTACTGTATGGCTGTATAGGTGTGCTATCCGTGTGTCGTGAATTAAATGTGCTTACTTGTTGAACTGTGCCCGTTTCGCTTCGTCTTTTCTTAATTGAACCTCCATCTTGCTTCACGTAAAAGGGTTCGTAGTGGGCGCGATACGCCCGATAATTAATCTGAACCGTCAAGGTCGACGATAACACCGCTCGGTTATCCCGATAGTACGGAACGGGCTGCTTAAGCGGTTCGTGTCCGGAGTCGACCTGTGGCGTGGTGCAACCCCTCGGTAGGTTACCCGTGCGAGTACTTAGGTATATCGACTTCCGGCGATTCACCCTACCTCGCACGGGTAGAATGCGGACGGGGTTGTGGTGAGGTTAAACCCCCACCCGTGAAAGCTCCCGGCGTTAGTCCGAGAGGGTCACGACTGAATTGTCCGTCCGGTGGGCGAGGCGGCCGCGATTCGATCACGTGGCCATTCGCACGCCGGCGGGCGCGAATTCGCAATATATATATATATATATATTGTATATAATATGCTGAAACGCAAAAGAAACTTACCACCTTTTAAACCTTCAAATATCAACAATAACACTGCGTGTAGTAAATGTGTGAACATATTTGTGGACAATAGTGTCCTCACTGTCAGACAAACAGTCACGGATGGTCACTTGAACCTTCAATGGTCACATCATAGCACAGCTGTTGAACAGCCGTTTTGACTGTCTGTGATTAGCCAAGGGGTACGGGATGATTTTAATGAGCTGCACGTGATGTCTTGATATTGGCTTTAAAAAGGCCAGTGCAAAATGGGCATTTCAATCAACATGCCACGATTGCAAAGGGATTAACGGCAGTGTGCCTTGGCATACTGCAAGGCGGATTGAGTTACGGTGAGGTGGCATGTCGGCTTGGCTGTTCACACCAGACGATATCGGCCTGGTGGACAGAGACACCCTCCACAACTCTGCAGATGACAGACCTCGATCAGGGAGGCCAAGAGTCACCACTGCAAGTCAGGACAGGCAGATGGTCCTAAGTCAGATGGCTTCAGACATTGAGGACTGAGTGGGACAGAATCCAGCAGCAATCCATCCAAAGACTGGTAGGCAGTATGCGCGACGATGCACTGCCTGTATCCAAAACAATGGTGGCCCACACGCTATTGAAAGGGGACTGACATTGCACCCTGTGCTGTTCTGTACTGTAGAACAAACTTATGAGATGGTGTATCTTGGTCAAAAACTTGACATGTCATCAATAAAATGCCAATGTTTCAATTAGCAATTGTTGGTTTGTTTTATTTTGAACTGTTACAATTTTATTACATTTCAAACAAGTGGTAAGTTTCTTTTGCGTTTCAGTATATATATACATATACATACATATATATATAATATATATATATATATATATATATATATATATCTTTATATAATACTCTGTTATACACACATACAGTGGGGAGAACAAGTATTTGATACACTGCCGATTTTGCAGGTTTTCCCACTTACAAAGCACGTAGAGGTCTGTAATTTTTTATCATAGGTACACTTCAATGTGAAAGACGGAATCTAAAACAAAAATCCTGAAAATCACATTGTATGATTTTTAAATAATTAATTGGCGTTTTATTGCATGAAATAAGTATTTGATCACCTCCCAACCAGTAAGAATTCCGGCTCTCACAGACCTGTTAGTTTTGTCTTTAAGAAGCCCTCCCATTCTCCACTCATTACCTGTATTAACTGCACCTGTTTGAACTCGTTATCTGCATAAAAGACAGCTGTCCACACTCAATCAATTGGACTCCAACCTCTCCACAATGGGCAAGACCAGAGAGCTGTCTAAGGATATCAGGGACAAAATTGTAGACTTGCACAGGCTGGGATGGGCTACAGGACAATAGGCAAGCAGCTTGGTGAGAAGGCAACAACTGTTGGCACAATTATTAGAAAATGGAAGAAGTTCAAGATAACAGTCAATCTCCCTTGGTCTGGGGCTCCATGCAAGATCTCACCTCGGGGAGCCTCAATGATCATGAGAAAGGTGAGGGATCAGCCCAGAACTACACGGCAGGACCTGGTCAATGACCTGAAGAGAGCTGGGACCACAGTATCAAGAAAAACATAAGTAACACACTACGCCATCATGGATTAAAATCCTGCAGCGCACGCAAGGTCCCTCTGCTCAAGCCAGCGCATGTCCAGGCCCGTCTGAAGTTTGCCAATGACCATCTGGATGATCCAGAGGAGGAATGGGAGAAGGTCATGTGGTCTGATGAGACCAAAATAGAGCTTTTTGGTTTAAACTCCACTCGCCGTGTTTGAGGAAGAAGAACGATGAGTACAACCCAAGAACACCATCACAACCGTGAAGCATGGAGGTGGAAACATCATTCTTTGGGGATGCTTTTCTGTAAAGGGGACAGGACGACTGCACCGTATTGAGGGGAGGATGGATGGGCGCATGCATCGCGGATCTTGGCCAACAACCTCCTTCGCTCAACAAGAGCATTGAAGATGGGGCGTGGCTGGGTCTTCCAGCATGACAACGACCTGAAACACACAGCCAGGGCAACTAAGGAGTGGCTCCGTAAGAAGCATCTCAAGGTCCTGGAGTGGCCTAGCCAGTCTCCAGACCTGAACCCAATAGAAAATCTTTGGAGGGAGCTGAAAGTGTGTTGCCCAGTGACAGCCCCGAAACCTGAAGGATCTGGAGAAGATATACTAAAAGAAACCCTTGCTATTGTGCTTAATATTCCTAGCCATGTCCTTCTCATACTCTCTTTTGGCTTGCCAAGTTATTTTCCTAACTTGCCTCTGTTTACTCTGATAGTGATA
>CM068965.1:17958445-17976068 GCA_035128595.1 Eptatretus atami
TTGTGACGAGAACCCTCTAAATTATTTTCAAAAGGGGTGTTTAAATTTACCCAAACACCCAGTTTTCATTCTTGTACTTCCTTGAATTCCTGAAGTTTGGTGCAAAGTTTGAGGCCACCAGGTTTCAAGGTTTTGGAGTTGTGGTGTATATGTATATATGTAATACTACAATATATACATACATATTAATATATACATATATATGTATGTATATGTATGTATATATATATACATACATATATACATATATACATATACATACATATACAGTAATCCCCCGCTATATCGCTATATCGCGGTTCACCTATCGCGCCCCCGGTTCATCGCGGGTTTTCCCTTGGAACCTAACTCATTTTTTCTGCCGATTCCCCCGGTATATCACGGTAATAATATATAAAATATAAATTATTTAAGCAATAAATTATAACGCGTGGTGCTCGACGAGTCACACAACGCACGAGACAAAGTTTTGCTTGTGAACTTCGAATATTTTCTACGTTTTTCTCCAAGCCCTACGATGCCGCAAACGCCCTGCACTTCTAAGGCTTCTGCAAGGAACGGAAGCGCCAGAGGAAGGTCCTGACGCTCCAGGAGAAGGTTAAGGTGTGCTCGATATATGCTTCGGGAAGGAAAAAGGTTTGCCGCGGTTGGACGAGCACAGCCAAACCGACCAGACCAGACAAGTCGATCTCCGGCACCTCAAACCCGATCATTGCCAAGCCGACCAGACCAGACGAGTCGATCTCCGGCACCTCGAACCCGATCATTGCCAAGCCGACCAGACCAGACGAGTCGATCTCTGGCACCTCAAACCCGATCATTGCCAAGCCAACCAGACCAGACGAGTCGATTTTTTTGGGAGGCATCCATTCATCGCGGATTTTCACTTCTCGCGGGGGGGTTTGGAACGTAGCCCCACAATAAACGGGGGATGACTGTGTATATATATATATATATACATATACAGTATATTACATACATACATATATATGTATATATATACATACATACACATATATATACATACATACATACACACATATATATATACATATACATATACATAAATACATACATGAAATTAGCACCCTCTGGTTATAATGGAGAGCATCAGCCACAGATTATGTCTCACACGGTAAAACCACATAATCTGCAAAGAACAAAAGCCTGTCTGCCACTCAGACGATTGTTCCCACCAATGCAAACAAAAATAACAGAAGGCAAGTGCCATCGGGTGGATTAAGATTATATATGTTTTATTTCATGAAAACATTTCAGAGACAACAAGTATAACTTCTGTTACTGGAGGAATGTGCGATACCAGATACAAAGAAGAGGATGAATGTCTGTGCAGGGTGTCACTCAAGCTGGACAATTTCTTCATGGTTGTGGAAAAATATTTGACTCCCCCTTATACATATGCCATGTTAGATGCAACATAATGGCATTAGCAGACGTCAGTGTATTTTTACATCAACACTAATGACATTAGAAGGTGGACAGATTGCAACAGTACTTGGGATTTAAACTGGAATCTCCAAGCCGGCCCCATGTTGTAATTATTAATGTCAATACGAGTTAACTTACAATGCAGTACGTGTTATCAGGAGCCAGGGTGTCTACGGATATGAAGGGAGCTGTGCTGTGCATGTCCAGCACGACTTCCACAGAGCCCGGATAGAGAGTTGAATACATGTGGATGGAGCCCTGGTGGATTGGGAAATAACATAACAGGCAAAGCAGTTTTATTCGAACGTACTTCACCATAATATATATCCCTGTTTGCTTCTGGCTCATTTTGCTGCTGTTACCCTTTCAGTAGTGATTGCCAACTTCTCATGGTCCTCTCCGAAGATTAGGGATGAGATGGAACTCCCAACATCACCGCAGACATGAACTTTGACCTCTGAGCCCTGGATTATCAGCTGGTGCAGCTTGCCATCCTGAAGATCAAACAAGGCAACATTATGAGGTTGGAATTGTCATTAAGGTGCAGTGATGTAACAGAGTGTATTTATCATATGCCATACGACATATCTCATAAAGCGGTTCATTTGTTGTTCAGCAACATTATGCTCATGGAGGACCTTGTACGGACATCACTTGGAGGACAAGGACATAAGAAACGATAATTATAAGGACATCAGGAAGCAATGGACAAATCAACACAGTAAATATGATTTGAACCAAGGCTCCCCAAATCATAAGCTGAGTACGTATTCCAATGGGAATGTTAAACAGGCTGACATTTAAGCTATCCCTGCTTACAAACATAATTTGTGATTTTAAATAAACAACACAGCTATTTCTCCTGTATTTCTCGCTATTCGTCTTCCAGAGGTCTTGTCTTTCAACCAACAATGGTTCATTGCTCATCATCGTTCCCACGAGGCGTCAATAGGAATAGTCTAATGTGCTCTTCTGGTCTTTCCACTGTGGAAGCTTTTCTGCAAAGAATTGTCTTCATCATCTCAGCCATCATGCACAGAAGCCATTGTAAGCACTGCAAAGTGTCCATTCGTATTCCCGGGGTCTAAGTGCTCTGACATATTCTTTCCATGTTCTACCTGCAGGTGGGGATTCTAACCTTTTTCTCTTTGCATTATCTCTCATCGTCAAATCATTTCATATCCTAATTTAAAATAATGTTGAAAGCTGGGCTTGCTGTTGTTATTAATTTATATGTTGTTACATTTATTATTATTTAAAATTCCCATGAAGAATGCATTTGGATTAAAACTGTTGAAGCATACATACACAAGTGGTGCATCCCTTATGCATCCATCCTTCCATTGGAACCATACTCTGTGTAGAGCGTTGGTGCTGCAGAAGCAGTCTCCTTGGCTATTGGGCACAATCCTGGCCAGGTCACCACTCCGACATAGTATACCAGCAAGCTGGCACTCATTTTGCTGACCTCAAGATGACAGGCAGAGTCAACCCCACCTGGTATTGATTCAACAGCTGAGGGGGATTTTAAGTCAGGATCCTAGGATCACAAGCCCACCACCCTAACCATTAGGCCAACACCAGGCCCTTCGACTTTATGCAGGGTAGCATGAAAGTCGTCTTACCCATATCCCAGTGAAGCATTCATTCTTAAACTTTTAATATCAAGGTCATATTCTTCTTCTTCGTTCGTATGCAGCACAAGGCTGTGGGATAGCATCATTGGCTGAAGGCACGGCTGTGCCGCTGATGCCATTCCCTCTGCTGGTTAGGGTAGGAATTTAGAATTTGTTCATGGTGCTGGCAATAGCTCGCCTTCTCTTCGTGAAGGACACAGTGGGATCTTCACGTCCATCAACTAATGCTGGCAGATGGGACGTCCGTTTAATGTCCATCCAAAGGATGCCACACACATTGAAGAACCACCCTACCTATGAAACACTGGGATGACAGTTTATAGCCGGGTCAGGATTCAAACCCAGGCTAGACAGCTTGGAGGCAAATGTGTGCACCTTTAGGCCCCCAATCAGCCCACAGGTTTTATTGTGCAGCACTTTACAATAATTAATCAGTCTGCATCTGTCTTGCACCCTCCATCATTCTTCTTGCACCCCACGGTGGGTGAGCGGAAGGGAAGGAAGGGAGGGAGATGCGAGAACTTTATCAATGGTAATGTGACTTTTAGGCCACCCTGTTGTAATCCGCAAACTTAGACCATAATATGACTCACCGTGCCTCCTGCAAACAGTCCTAGTTTCTGTAGAGCCAGAGCGTTAACATGGCCAGGCTGCAGGGTTTCCTCACTGCCAGGGGGTCCTGCAGCAGAAAACTTGTAATTAGGCACGTAGCGTGCAGGTGTGTTCTTCATGTATAATTTATTTGAAAAATCAAAAAGTACATATTGTTGTGGAGCTGGCGGTCCAGGTTTATCCACCCGACCCAATTTGTGGTGATGGGCGGTTAACACCGCCAGCCCAGATAGCCAAGCGATTCCTTAAGAGGTGGACACGCTGATCCTCGGAGATTATAACGCGCACGGGAGGGGCAGGGTGCAATGGTGGAGCGACAGAGGCACAGATGGATGCCCAGCACAGGGGAGGTTTATACTCAAACCCCACGACAAATACACGGACATAGCAACTTAAAATAAACGTGGGAATTTTATGAAAATAGACAAATATTTACAAAGGACAATAACCAGAATATAATAATACATGAGGTAAACTAAAGTCTAAGTCGAGGCACCACTACACACAGACGTAAATACAGACAAGGGGAAACAAAATAAAGCAAATCCTTCCTATATTCTGGCACTTAGCTTGGTCCAGAGATTGTCTTTGTGGAACTTGGAATCGAGGCACTTCATCCTGCGTGTAGAAGTGTGCAAAATAGCGTCAAGTCGCTCTCTCACAGCCGGCCAAACGTACGTCAGGCAATTCGTGAGTGGTATTCAATACCAAGGCTCAGAGACCCCGTGCAGCTTAGAATGGCGCCGTCCTTTTCGGTGACATACACGAAGTTCCGAGGTCCATCCCACACGACCAACCAAGCGT
This sequence comes from Eptatretus atami, assembly GCA_035128595.1. NCBI lineage: Eukaryota > Metazoa > Chordata > Myxini > Myxiniformes > Myxinidae > Eptatretus > Eptatretus atami. The sequence continues at coordinate 17,962,948 of CM068965.1, forward strand.
CGATGGCCAACGTCTTGCTCAGTACGTGAGCTAAATCGCCTCAGCACGAATACGATAATCATGCCGTCTTCTTCATGCGTCAAAGGAAAGCCAGCCGTGAAGCCTTGTTTTACAGGCCATCTCCTAGCTACGTTCTTTCTCAATCACGTGTGTCCCTCACTCCGCACTCCTGTGTTCCTCCTCTGATCTCTGTCTGACGTCACCGAATCACCGAACAACCGTTCCACCTCTGGGGCGTGGCTTGCTAGCGCGAAACCCGGGAAGGCAAGGCTTCTTGCTTGTTCGGCACTCCTGCCTCGCTTCTGACGTCACGCCCATCAATCATCAGCCTCGGGGACGTGACTTCGCCTGCCATCAACCTTGGAGGTGGGGCTTCTTCCTACTTGGTCATGCAGCTCAGTTGTAATGGTCCATTTCTGGACCACCCCCCATGTGGTGACACGTAACACTTAAGCTCACAGTTTCCCTACTTAATTACATCGATATTTCTCCTACATGTCTACGGACCAAACAACTCTATTCAATCCTAACTTTCCTATGAAATTCCTCCATCAACACCCACAACCGTAACAATGCAAACAAGGTTAGGAGCTTTTCTTTCAAACTACCGTTAGAGCCCACTGGCTCATCAGATGGCCACAACTTTCACTTTGTTTTGACCAATTAAACACGGCACCCCTCGGGAATTGAGAATTCATTTGCAGTCACATTTGCTAACACACCCAATCAACCATCAAACTAATTATTATACCACATTATAAACTGTAACAAAATGAAAAATGTAATACAATTTCATTATTCCAACACAATTTCGTGTTAAGTAACATAAATGGAAATACAATGTCATTTCCACTTGCAAAACGAAAGTAACAGTAACCCATCAGATGATCTAACATGCAAATCTTGGTGGTTTAGCACAAAGATGAAGTTAACAAAGAGATTTTCCCAGTTCGAATGTTAAGGATAATGTCATAAAAACAAAAAATGAGTTGCAGAAAAGATCAACGCTGGCAGGCATGCCTCACCTGTCTCGGATACAAATCGATTCCCAGTGGAATAGGATCCAACTCAAACAGACATCTGGTAGATCCGAGCACCGAATCCTTTTGGAATGCCTTTGATCTGGCCAAGCTCTATGCTTGTAGAAACTAAACATTCCACAAAATATTTTTTGCAGAGTAGGCCTTTGAGCTAGGACATGCCAGATTACAAACTGCCCAAATGGGTAGAACATATGCTTCACCAACTTTCCTCATCACAAACCTTCCTGGTCTAATAGAAAACAGGTAAACAGGTATGTATGTAAGGGTGCTGCTGCAAAGACTTATTTTTGTCCAACGCTCCTTCCAAATTCCATATCCAGGCTATGCATGACGTCATCGCCAGGCACCGAAGGAATGGAGCACTCAGTTTTTACTCATTATCTTGCCAAAACGAAGTTTTTGCAAGATATGTTAGTGAGCTTGTATGTTTTTTTTTTATTTTTTATTTTTTTTGTCTGTAATCCGTATAAAAATTCTGCAGAGCACAGTTATCATTGAAATTTTTGTAACTTCACATATCAGAGCCTATAGAGGTCCCTTTCAGCGCATAAAATTTTGAAGTCAAGGTCAAGGTCAAGGTCACTTTGTCGCAAATCAGGGGAGTCGACGAAACCCTTATTTTTTGAGTAATTTTGATCGGATCGTCTTCAAACTTCATGGGAATATAGTTCATGGTCTGGCGCTCAGCTGATTAATTTTTGGTGGCGATTGGCCTTGACCTTCATGGTTAGCACCTAAGGTCAAACATATTTGACCCCAAGGTCAAATTTTCAAGTTTTAGGAACCATATCATGTAGTACCTCAAATTGAACACCTCGATGAGTGCTTTCTAGATATGTCAAGCTTGAGACATTATGACGTCATTTGGTGACGTTATGAGGCAAACACATATTTTTCATGGTTACTCTGTAGAACGATTCTCATCGGAATCTCTCGTAGGCAGATATTCCTCAAGGAGTCGCTCCTGGTGGATAGCAGCTCTGTTCACCTCAGTTGACCTTAAAGAAGTCACACGTGGTCACCTTTTGACAAGATACGGGTCACCCTAAGGGTGACATTGGTTTTTTATTTATTTTTTGATTAATCAATTCATTGATTAATTACTTAATTATTATCGATTTATTAATTCCTTCTTTATTTTCTTTCTCATCTGGGCAATATCTCAGGCACCTTTTGAGCTCGGAAGCTGATATTTGGACACGACAGTGGCCAAGTGATTTGGCTATAAAGGGTATTTTTTGATTTATTGATTGATCAATTAATCAATTAATTATTAATTTTCCGATTAATTACTGAATTTTCAAAAAGTTACCGATTCAGATGAAACAGTGTTGTTTTTGGTATGCTTTTAGTAAATTTATTAAGAATTTTTTTTTTCATGTTGAAGGCTACAGGCACGGACTGAATAATCCTCATCGAGGCCAAGCCTTAAATAAAAGAACTGCATGAATAGAAAAGTAAGAAAAGAGAGAATAGTCTATAAGAGTTTTTGAGATGATAATTATTTTACGATTACTATTTATTTATTTTGATTATGCAATTAATCAATTCATTATTGTACACCACTCCCTCCCAATTCCGTCCCCATGTGCTGCACGGCCACATCGCTAGGCGCCCTGGCAATGGCATGCGCTGGAGGATTTGTTATTTTTTTATTTGGCATGGAGACGGTGTCTACTATGAATGTACCTCCGCTTGTTTTCTTGTCTTTTCTTTTTTCCTTTTTAACCTTTAAAGCTCTAAAAATTATGTGTCTGATTAAGGCATGTGGTGTTGAAAATTCTGACCTGGGAACAAAGGCGAGATCGTGAAAGAATCACCATTGCAGTCAATTTGAAGCAAATGGCCTTCTCTACAGCCAACGAAGAGCTGTGAGGCTGAAGTCCAACAGAATGAGCAAGGTCGGAGTAATTGCTTGGAAAAGTTCCGTGGCTGTAAGTACAGACAGGGTGAACTCATGACAGACTGAAATGGCATGGTAAAAGGGAATAACAAGGAATAACCAGGAATAACAAGGAAATTAATTTAACGCAGGAAGAGTCGTTAGGCTCATTATGCCTGAAGCAGACAACACCAGATTAAATAAATATGTCAAAGCTAACCACTTAACTTCGTGGGGGGGGGGGGTTATTTATTTTTATTTTAAATTGGCGGGGGGGGGGGGGCGTTTTAGGGTGAGGAATATAAAACACTGATGGCACACTATCCTGGATGAGACCCTTTCCCAGACATCACATTCAGCACAGATGTACACAATCACCCATACACACTCAGGTTACCTACATGTCGTGCCAATGTACCTGTACCTGTACCTCTATCTCCATGCTTCTTGTACCTATCTAATTCCAATTTAAACTTATCTACAGCTGTTTCTGCTGCCACTACCTTTCCACGGAGACCATTCCATTCATGACCTACTCTCTGAATAAAAGTCTCCAGACTTTACGACTGTTTTAACTCCCCTCTTCTTTACTGTCAGGCTATGGCCCCTGGTCCTATCATTGTCTATTCTGCTGAATAATTCATCTGCACTTATTTTGTCTATACCCTTCATTATCTTAACATCTCTATCATTTCCATCATAATCACCTCCTTTCTAATGTAACAAATGAACCGAGGCTACACCCAGTCATGTAAATAGAGAACCTTGGTTACATTGATAGACAAAGTCTGTGCATCTGGTTCCAGATGTCAATCATTTATTCATTTTGCCTAAAAGGAGCAGAAAAGACCAACAAACTATGACGTCAGTATTGTGAACACCCTTCATATATCCAATAGGCATGGAATGTGAAAGCAGAGAAAAACCAAAGCATGGGAAGTACCACGAATCTCTTTGCCACTTCTCCAATGAGTCCGGCCCTTGCCGAGACAGGCAGGTTTGGCACACTTAGACCCAGCATGGTGTCAAGACGCCCTGGAAGAACCACATCTTCATCGATGACCTCCTTTCCATCCTCAGATGGCAAACTTACAGGCCTAGAAGTGGAGAGCACACACTTCTAGGATTTCATGCTACAGAATGAATGATTGGCAAGTACGCTGCATATCGTCTGGCACATACCTGCTACGAAGCAGATATACGTTGTCACTTTGCTCGACACTCCAAATGCTCATGTGCCGATCACCGATGGTGAATAACTGTTTCCAGTTACTTGGGTTAAAGGTCAGCCCCAAAAGATTAACACCATGAAGGGAATGGCAACACAACAAGGTGCAATTCATCCAGTCCCTGTGGATTACAATTATGATCCGATTACAGAAATATAGGAGATAAAGTATTTTGTTGCACTTGTCTCTTTTAAACAAGTTAGAACGTCATTATCGATCAAACTTACTGTTTGTCCTGTCAAAAGGCGATTTATAGAGATCAATTAATTCAAAGGTGGGTATTTTTTTAAGCGGCTACAAATGGATAAGTGGAGAAATGCCAATAATGCTCAAATCGTTATTGTGCATATAAATGATCATTGCCACCAACTGGCTGCAGAGGCAATAATCATTTGCATGTGAAATGAACAATTCAAGCAACACTAGGACCCGAATTTCAATTTCAATAAGAGAGCTGCAATCGGAGATTGCTGATGGTTCCCGATATCGCCAACACGTGGAATTCTGCCTCATAATGAAAACAAACGTTTTTCCCCCCAAAAGTGGGACACCATGGACACCAAGACTTAAAACACTGAATGCCTCCCTACGACAACCATAATAATTTTAAAAATCAGAGAATTGAAAAATTAAATAATTAAATATGGGGAAATTAAAACAAAGGACCACCTGTCCCAACACTCACCTTGATCAGGAGCAAGTCACTCAAACCCCTTGCCGTTAACTTAGACCCTGAATTTTTTGATGCCGTTAACAAACAGGTCCATCACCGGTGATGAAGGTTGTGGTCAAGTTTCATTGAAACTGTGTGCGTAGTTCGGAGAAGAGAGCAAATACTTATTTTGGGCAGGTCAAAAACCCTTCCTATTTTGGGTGGGTCAAAAAAAAATCTATGAGCATAGATTTTGATGTGGTCGATAAACTTTGGTACATCACGGGTGATGAAGGTTGTAGTCAAGTTTCATCGAAATTGTGTGTGTAGTTTTTGAAGAAGAGAGCAATACCTAATTTGGGGGGGGTCAAAACCCTCCCGTAGACCCCCTTAATGAGCGCAGATTTTGATGCGGTCGATAAACATGGGTGATGAAGGTTGTAGTCAAGTTTCATCGGAATTGTGTCTAGTTTCCAAGAAGAGAGCAAATACCTATTTTGTGGGTTAAAACCTCCCCAGACCCCTTAATGAGCGCAGATTTTGATTCGGTCGATACACTTTGGTACATCACGGGTGAAAAATGTTGCGGTGAAGTTTCATCAAATCGTGTGTATTAGTTTCAGAGAAGAGAGCAAATATCAATTTTGGGGCGATCACCCCACCCCCCAACTTCGACCCCTTTAATGAATGCAGATTTTGTGGTGGTTGATACACTTTGGTCAATCACGGGTGATGAAGGTTTGTGGTCAAGTTTCATCGAAATTGTGTGTGTTGTTTTGGAGGAGACAACAAATACCTATTTTGGTAGGTCAAACCCCTCCCTTACCCCCCCCCCCCCTGGTAGAGCGCCCTTAATGATCGCAGATTCTGATAAACTTTGGTACATCACTGTTGATGAAGGTTGTGGTCAAGTTTCATCAAAATCGTGTGTGTAGTTTTGGAGAAGAGAGTAAATACCTATTTTGTGGGGGGTCCAAAACTCCTCCGGAGACATCCTTAATGAGCGCGGATTTTGATGGGCGGTAATACAATCTTCATTCGGCCTCAGATATGAAGCTTGTGGCGAAGTTTCATCAAAATCGTGTGTTTAGTTCAAGCGATAATGACTGGTGTTTTACGGACTAACTCACTGGACACTGCTCGATTGCATGAGCTCCCCAGAACTATGTCCCAGGTGAGCTAAGAATTAAAATTTGAAGGGAAAAATGAAATAATTGAATAATGAAAATTTTTTTAATTGAGCAATTGAAAAATTAAATAATTGAAAATTGAAATAATTATATAATCAACAATTGAAAAATAAATAAATAAATGAAAAATGGGAAATAAATAAAGAATTGAAAATTGAAAAATGTAATGATTTTAAAAAAAATAAAAAATGGAAAAATTATTCTTCAAAAAGCTGGACACCGCGGACACCAAGATGAAACACTTCATGCCTCCCTCCGGGAATCATAATTAGAGCGAGGACGCAAGATAAGGTAATATGTTGATCAAAAGTTTCTCTTTTTCTGCTTGAACTCATTGAAGAGTCTTAACCAACACCTTTACCCACATCTCTACCTTATTTTCCCTCAATTTTATAACCTTGCTTTTGACACGACAGCCTGGATTAACTGCTTCAAAATGCAGCGCCCCTTGCTGGCACCGCACAAGGAATCAATTATCTGAATTGATAATCATACTAAGACATGCAATTTGGTGTCTGTCTGTCTGACTGTGATACAATCAGTAATTAGTTGGCTAATTACTTATTCAATCAACCAAACTTGCCAGGGTGATGAGGGGTCACATGACGGAGGTTGTAGTGACTTCATTTGCCCTCCTCCCCAAGGGGATTTTCCACCTTGGATGAACGCGTGTTATAAGGTGTATAAAAACCTTAATATAAGGTGTATAAATAGCTACATAAAAAAATTATTATAACCACAAAACTATTCAGTCAATTCTGTACAACTTGTAATTGCCTTTTTAAACAGTCGCTACTGTTGTTTAACAGTAAACTGAAAGATATTTGGAAGAAACCCGACGTCTTTGGGGTATTCTATGCTTATCACGTCCTCTACAGACTACAGGACCCGGACGTCACTACTTGCTAGGCCTCCAGGTAGGGCACAATATTCATTAGCTAATAAAGGTGTTTAAAAGAGTCGCTACGCATGAATGCTGAATCCCATTGCCTGTCCGATTTTCTAGCTATGATCACATGATATGTGGACTGCAGATGGATTGTTAGCTCACCTGGAGCATAGTTCATAACGTCTTGGGACCTCATATGTGATTTCTCCCAGCTACATTTCGAGAATTCACCCATTGTCCAGAGCAAAAAAGGAGATTTTTTTTTTTCCACTTATAAATGACCAAGTCTCGACAATTGCTCTGATGAAGGTCAAAGTCAGGTGTACTGCCGGTCAACATACTCTTACCATTTACCAACCATAGTTGATAAAATTCATTGTTCTCTCTGGTCCACATCTTGTTCTTCTTTTGTATTCATCACACGACTGCTCGTAGCATCCTTTGCTGGGGGCGTAGCTGCGCCACTGCTGCAGTGCCCCCTGTAGATTAGAGGCGGAATTTGTAATTTGTCAGGGTGCCAGCGATAGAAGGACGTCGTGGAATATTTAACATCCACCAACGAATACTGATACACGGGACACCCAGTTTGACGTCCATCCCAGGGATGGCAAACAATTATGAATCTCTCTGCCTGCAAAACACTGGGATGACAGTTCATAGCTGGGTCGAGATTCAAACCCAGCTCAGAGGTGAGTGTGCATACCTCTAGGCTATATGTTGTCTGCTGACTCAGAACGACACTTGAGCCTTCATTGAGATTCGCATTGCATTACACAAGATTTTTGATGGGAACAATATATAATTTATTGCCTGTAGTACAATGACATTTCATAAAATACATCTCATAGTCTTCTATTGCACTTGCTTTATTGTCCATTTGATTGATTGCTCTTGATGCAAAGATTTCTGATGCAAAGATTTCTTTGCTTAAATATGTTTATGCAACCAGAATGTACCCTGACCTGAAGGACCATTGGCTAGATTCGCATGGCACATCGTGAGATGTGCATCCAATCACAACGTTGCTGCTGTGACGTCAACAAAGCTTTTGGCATCACAGTGATGGTCTGCATCCTGTTTCCACAGTACATTACAGATGGAGTTCTTGTAGTTTGTTTACTTTCATGTACTTGGAACATCATGGCCTTTGATAATTCACAGTAAGACCCTTTCACACTACCAGAGTTAAATTCAATAAATTTTAACCAATCATATAAGCCATTCGAAGGGGTTGATTTATTTGTTGGTTTGCGTGCAGATTTCCAATAACATAATCAAATGGAAGACCAAATACTGCATTGGAGTCATCAGAAGGAACCTGAAGAAGTAAAGAGCAAAGATGGAACCATCAGGAGGAACCTGGATGGGATTATGGTTTCAGCCACTACCCCACTACCCTCAAACCCATCCAGGTACAGCCAAGTAGGCCTTACAGAAGACTTTCTGCAAGAATTCACTTCTCCATAAACAGATAAACAAAGAAAGAGAAAGAAAGTAAAATAAATAAAAGAAAAGAAAAAGCAAGAATTAGAAGGAATGAAGAGAAATGTGAAAAAGTAGAAAGAAGTGTGAAAGGAACAAAGAACAAAGATGTCGGGAAGAACCCGGACAGATATATTTCATCAGTTACTCCCCGGGCTCAAACACAGCAACAGGTACAAGCTACCAGAGGTCCATCAACTCAGAGTCGTCATCATCCGCGCAGCTCGGTGATATTTGAATAAGTGAGTTCACGTTCACCAGGTGGACTTTTCAACACCGTATCCTTTAGTTCCTGAAGGTATTTGACAAAATGAGCTCGTTTTCCGAAAGAAAGTTAAACTGACAACGTTCATCAATGGGACCCTTCATTTGACAAAGACTTGGCTGTGGAACCAAGTTCCACATTCTCATCAATCTCATTCTTCTCTCCAGGTTTTCAAGACTGCTGTTCATCACTATCTCAGATCATCCCCCATCCAAAACCATGATCACCGTTAAACCCTCCCCGAAGCCCACTTCCTTCCAAATTCCAAAGTGTTTGCATCTGTGTCCATCTCATTTAACTCTTGCGTTCTCCCCTACCCCTCATCGTTACCTGCATCCCTTGTTTGTCTATTTTCTCCCTCGGTCATGCTGTTGGCATTTCCCCCTTCTTTTTCTGCGATTCCTTTTATTATGTTGTGTCCTGACCCATTCTGTTTTGTATCTCTTTGACAAACCTTCACTTCGTATACAAAAAACAAAGAACAAACTTTGGGCCTTAAGCATTGAGCCATCCACGGATACAGTTTTGTTCTTCCTTACTTATTAAACTTATATTTAACCTTATTACCTTACCTTTACCGACATTATTCCCAATTTAGATTTGAGGATGGTTCCGCCATAATATTGATTGCATTTATATTTTGTAAATAATTATTTACAGCTTATGCAGGAGTTTGAACCTTCGCACATACGTACACATGACAAGTACATTGGGAGACGTCAATGTAATTTTACAAGATGCACTAACAATACGAGACGACAGACAAATCAACATAAGATATGTGGTTTGAACCTGGGATCACAGCGCCATAAGCTAAGTGTTTCGATGGGAATGGCAAACAAGTCAGCATGGTGTTGTGTGTAAACATTACATACCACACACATAAGGAAAAGTCCGGTAGGCCGGAGAAGCTCGCCAGGTAAGGACCAGTGTTACTGAAACTCAGGAAAGAGATTTCCAGCTCTGCACCACCTTAAACAGCAAACCGACAATACTATGTTAAAAACTCAATCAACTAAGACAACCTTGAACCCCCAAATAAATCATAAAAACACAATCTCTTTAAACTACCATCTGACATTCATAAAAGTTCAGTCATCATTATAAAAGTGGAGCTCACTTTCATGCATTCTATTTGTAAATCTTCTTCTTGTTGGGTGACAAAAAACCTGAGATTCAATCTGCAATGGCCTTGGCTGTTTAAAAACAGTGGTCATTTCGACCTTTTGACCAAGGCATCATGGAAAGATCAACCTCAAAAGGACATCACTCTTTCACTCTTCTCTGGGTAGCTAGCGAACCTCAAGGCAGTGTTTTGGGCCTTTATTGTATACATAGTGGAAGTTTATGGAACAGCAGGTACTATACTAGTAAACTGAATGGATCAGGATGCAACAAGCCAAAAGGAACAGTAGAAAAAGGGCGAAAACACCAACAGCAGAGCCGAAGGCTAAGACAAAGGTAGGCAGACAAACAATGAATGACTGAACTTCCTCAAGAGGATGTTTAAGAAAGTACATAGGAGGGTTTGCCAGACAGTCCTTTCAGAGAGAGAGATAGAGAGAATATAAGATTTGTCAGGATTGAAAGACATATTCCAAGTGTTTGACCAGTTTGTGATTTTTTTTCAAGATCTGAAGAGAGGTACAAGGCTGCACCTTCCTGTCTGAAGGATGAGAGATGTCACGGTAGAGGGTGGAGTCATCAGAAAATAGATAAAGAGGATTTTCCAGAGTCAGAGAGATTATTGATGAAGATCAGGAATAGGACTGTAGATGGGGTCGTCACTGCCTTGGGGCACTCCAGCCTTGACATGGAGAGGGGATTAAAGGATTCCATTGAGTGCTACATGTTGGCTATGAGAGTAGAGGAAGTCAGGAAGCCATGTGTGGAATTGGAGTTGGATTCCATAGGCAGAAGGTTTGGAGAGTAAGGGAGGATACCAAACTCGATCAAAAGCATGAGATATCTCCAGAGAGAGGGCCCTGATCTCATGTCTGACATTGAGAGCTTCCATCCATTGTTGGGTGAGTAGAAGCAGCATGTTCAAGTTGGTGTGACCAGGTCTGAAACCAAATTGGTGATTTGAGATGAGGTTGTTTGAGAAAAGGAAAGATTTCATATGAACCGCAATGATGGAATCCATGATCTTGCTGATGATTGGAAATAGCCGATAGGTCCGTAGTTGAGGGGATCAGTTTTTGCACCATTTTTGTGCAGTGCTGTGGTGTTGGTGGATTTCCAAGCAGATGGAAGACGAACGAACACAAATAACAGCATGAAAAGGACAGAGAGAGGATGTGCAAGAGCAGCAGAACAGGTTTTTAGGACAAGTGAGCTGATGCTGTCTGGTCCAGTCACAGAGTTAGAGTAGTGAGTGGGTTGCAAAAACCTTTTCCATCTTCTCAGGTGAAAAAGACACAGAGTCCATAAGCAGTTGGGTATAACAGGAAAGGATAGGTACTGAGAGTGAGGGGTTGGGGACACAAGATTTAGAAGCAAACACAGAATTAAGGCAGTGAAATACCAGACTTGCCAGCATTGAGGTAGCTCTCTGAGAATAACCAGAGAGATGTTGGCTTTCACAAGCATATGATCAGATTAACCAATTGGAGCAGAGGAAAAGCAAGAGACATTTTTGGTAAAGTTAGTCATCACCAAGTCCAGAAGGAAGGATTTTCCATTGGGAGAAATCCAGGTTGGAAAGTTCACATATCGAGTTCGTCCCATGGAGTCACAGAAGTCCTTTGCAGAAGTGTCATGGCTGGTGAGAGAGGTACTAACACCCAGCCAAGTTGCAATGTGACAATTGAAATCGAATCGCCACATATGATGAAGAGAGAGTTGGGATGAGTGGTTAAAAGTTTGTCTGAGAGTTGTAGATGGGGTCGACACTGTTATTAGTGTGGAACAACACAAAGCAGAACAAGAGGTGAGAGTGGAGGGGAAGTCGCAGCCAAAATGATTCCTTGAGGTTGGGAGGTGTAAGATCAGTACAAGGCCAATTTGATATTGAGTTATCGAGGTAAATTGCAACTCCACCGTTGGGGCGTGGTTCAGACCTATTGAATCGGAGATGACAATAACTGGAGAGAGACATGAAGGAGTCAGGGATGTCCTGTGGGAGGAAGTATTCCTGTTAAACAGATGATGTCTGGTTTATCAAGATCTGTAAGGTTAGAGCGGAGATCTTGGATATTTGAGGTCCACACAGTTAGAGACAGGGGAGAGGATGCATTGGGAGGGTGCAGGATGTGGGGGAGGCTTTGAGGACAGGGTGAGGCTTTGAGTAGGGAGGGGTGAGTGGGATGTTTTGACTGTGTGAGTTGCGGGAAGGAGAACATTTGGGTTTGTGAGGTGCGGGGGAAGGTTTGAGAATGTGCAGTGTGGGGGAAGGTTTGAGTGGGTGGGATGCGAGGAATCCTGAAATGGCCTACGTGTCCCAATTCTTTGCAGAAAGAATGCTCCAGGCAGCTGACCAACATGTTTAAATCACATTTTCTTTATTTTAAACACTCCAATCATGACGGGAAAAACTGTACTTTCACCATATACAACCACCGTTCTGCTCGACAGGGAAGAGCCGCACTTGCCCCCTGCCAGCGGAGATGACGCTACACATGGGCAGAGCATAAATATGCCTGAGGAAAAACATGAATGGAACATAATATACATTTTACATTCAAACTTGGTTACATCACATTCCTCACTTGGTTTTTTTTTTGTAAACCACGACAGCAATTGATTGAGCAAAGATAATTACGTGAAACAAGAACCGAGGTAGCCACCTTGGCTCGAAACATTATCAAATTGTTATTGAACATTATCAAAATGTTGAAGATTTGTCAAAAGTGTAATTAACTCACTCCATAGTATATCATAAACAGTCACTTAATTCATGGACCAGACTATGGCTAACAGAAAGGGACAAAGTGGAAAATAACATGAGAATATGAAATTCATAAACAACAGAACACAATGAAGGAATTCACTCTTCCCCCGCTGGTATAAGCAGTACGACCTCAGTTGTAGGTCGCAGGTAGATGTGGGGTTTGCCATCCTTCATGGTGTGGATTCGCACTTTTCGAACGTGACCGTCTGTGCTGGGCAATGTCTCAATCACATATCCATAGGGCCAGTCGTTCCTGTGTGCATCCATCTTCAGCAGAACGATATCACTGACACAAAGGTTGCATTTCTTGACTTGCCACAGCGTACAGGGCTGCAGGGTTGCAAGATATTCTTTGTGCCATCGTGATCAGAGGTATTTGCTGAAATTGCCTGGTGGTGCACGAAGAGGCGTTATCTTTATGACAAGTATTGCTCCTGGTGTCAAGATTTCTGGCACGGCTGGATCTGAACACACCGGAACAAGTGGACGAGCATTGACAATGGTGAATACCTTTGCCAGGATGGTAATAAGGAGCTTGTGAGTTAGAGAAACTTTTGTCTCCAAGAGACACACACCGATCATCCATTCCCACTCTCC
>CM068965.1:17983870-18000355 GCA_035128595.1 Eptatretus atami
GTATTTTTATTGGACCTCCCCGAACGGGGTGGGGGCTCGGTGAAACAGATGTCACCGTCCGCCCCGATTGGACAGGGCCTCCACGGATCCGCCCCTTCTGGGCGGGTGTCTCGGCCAGACCGGGAAACCCCGCCCCCTTCAGGCGTGTCTGGATCCGCCAAGAAGAAACCACTGCAAGAGGATTTTTACTCGGACAGCGAGTCGCCGGTTGGGCGGGTGAAGCGCTTGTTCAGTAGCAGGTTGTTGGTTTGTTTGTTGGATGGTCTGTTGGATGATCGTTGGAGGGTTCGTTGGATGGTCTGTTGGATGGTTTGTTGGATGGTTTGTTGGATGGTCGTTAGATGGTTTGTTGGATGGTCGTTAGATGTAATAACCTACCTAAAAGGACATCGCAACACACACCTTTGATTCTCCCACTAGACAAAAGGAAGGGACCTGTCTCACATGTACTTAACGGAATAACTGACTCTTGGGACATCTGTATGTTTGAATGCATATGGTTTTCAGATCCGTAACAATATATATATATATATATACATATTAGGGTAAGCAGATTAATTAATTTCGACAAATGACAAACATCAAATATCATTTTCGGTTACAAAATACATCCAGGTGCAAGATTCTGAATTTATATAGCTGCTTGCAAGTAAACTAATGTTGTGGCTACAAAAGTCACTTAAAAATGTAGTTGCTGTAAAAAGGACAGTGTAGATTAAGCCGACATCCGTAATATGTACCTGAGCACGATTTACCATCGATAATTTAATTGCATGATCCCAAGTGATGCCGCCACCGTTACCAGCGAATTACATCAAACCTATTTTACTGCCGCAATGCTTATCATCATGGACCATATCGTCCATTTTGTAACCCACAGAATCACTTTAACCGGCAAAATAGCATCATGGCAGCCTGGGTTACCGATTCCGGCTAAATATACGCACTTGGGGAGGAAAAGAATTGATAACCATTTGGAATTTTTCTGGTGCGACATTGGAAATACAGACATCAATTTGCAGGTAAAAGCAGTGGCACCTTTGAGAATTGCAGAACATTGGAAGTGTGGGTAAGAGAAGACACGGATGGTGGGATGCAGGCCACAGTCGGCTATAGCAAACTGATTGCTCTTTACACTGCTGGCGAGTGTATTTATTCCCGTCTCAGGGCCCTTAAAGAAGAACCATTTATGGTTCTGGGTGTCCACAAATCGCACAAAGCATCCACTGGCGAAGCACAATGTCGTGTGATCTACAAAGCCCACCGGTCCTCCACCGAAACCCTGCAGCCACCTGGGTGTAGAAAATACAGTCATCGTTTGCTTTTGTTTTCACATATTTTGTGGTATCAACAAATTCGGCCTCAATAGCTACACATCTGCTCGTACTGGGCATTCCTACACGTATAGGTGGGTCTCTCGTCATTGGTAAGGTATTACAAAATAATTAAAACAAAGACAAAGGTGATTTGGCAAGTCAGGCCTGTGCCAAAGTTGGAACTCTCACCTGTCAGCAATCTCTTCTATTACAGGTAGTGTGAATCCAGCACTCCCACTTCCCACTTCCCAGTTGTCTCACCCTCTAAAGGTAGTGAAAATCCAACACTCTCACCTGCCAGCTGCCACACCTCCACATACAACAGGTAGTGAAATCCAACACTCTCACCTGCCAGTCCTCCCATCACCGCAGGGAGTGAAAATCCAACACTCTCACCTGCAGCCCCTACCATCAACCGCAGGGAGTGAAATGCAACACTAACATGCAGTGAGGAGGAAAAATCCCCCCACAACAGGCAGTGAAATCCAACACTCTCACGCTAGCCTCCCACATACAACAGGTGAGAAAATCCAACACTCTCAACCTGCCAGCCTCCCACCTACAACAGGTAGTGAAAATCCAACACTCTCACCTGCCAGCCTCCATCAACTGCAGGGAGTGAAAATCAACACTCTCACAGCTCCCATCAACCGCAGAGAGTGAAAAATCCAACACTAACATGCCAGTGAGGAAGAAAAATCACATCTACTGCAAGTAATATACACTCTACCTGCCAGCCCTCCATCAACCGCAGGGAGTGAAATCCAACACTAACATGCCAGTGAGGAAGAAAAATCACATCTACTTGCAGGTAGTAAATATCCAACATCTCACTGTCAGCCCTCCCACTACTAGCCATCCATCCACCTGCAGGTAGTGTAAATCAGCACTGTCACTGCCAGCCCTCCCACTACTGCATATCCACTGCAGGTAAATCCAGCACTGTCACCTGCCAGCCATCCACACAGGTAGATCCAGCACTGTACCTGCAGCCTCCCACCAACTGCAGCCCTCCATCCAGCAGGTAATTATACTACCACCATGCAGGTAGAGTACAATCAGCACTCTACACCTGCCAGCCGCCTCCACTACTGCAGGTATGTAAATCCACAAAACTTACAACAGTAGTGAAAATCCACACTCTCACTGCAGCCCTCCACCTACAACAGTTGGTGGAAAATCCAACACTCTCACCTGCCAGCCATCCCATCAACCGCAGGGAGTGAAAATGCAACACTCTCACCTGCCAGTCCTCCATCACTGCAGGTAGATCCAGCATCTCACCTGCCAGCCTTCCCATCCACTGCAGGTAGTGTAAATCCAGCACTCTCACTGCCAGCCCTCCATCCACTGCAGGTAGTGTAAATCCAGCACTCTACAGCACCCTACCTAGAGGTAGTAAATCAGCACTCTCACCTGCCAGTCTCCCATCCACTGCAGGTAGATCCAGCACTCTCACCCTGCCGCCATCATCAAGCAGGGAGTGAAAATGAACACTCTACGCCAGCCTCCATCCACTGCAGGTAGATCCAGCACTCTCACCTGCCAGCCCTCCATCCACTGCAGGTAGTGTAAATCCAGCACTCTTCCTGCCAGCCCTCCATCCACTGCAGGTAGTGTAAATCTCCACACTGCCAGCCCTCACCTACTGCAGGTAGTGTAAATCCAGCACTCTCACCTGCCAGCCCTCCACTTACAACAGGTAGTGAAAATCCAACACTCTCACCTGGCAGCCTCCCATACAACAGGTAGTGAAAATCCAACTCACCTGCCAGCCCTCCCATCAACTGCAGGGAGTGAAAAATCCAACACTCTCACTGCCAGCCTCAATCAACCACAGGGAGTGAAAATCCAACACTAACATTGCAGTGAGGAAGAAAAATTTACATCTACTGCAGGTAGTAAATCTCATCTGTCAGCCCTCAACAAGGAGGTGAAAATGCAACACTAACATGCCAGTGAGGAGAAAAATCCCCTACAACAGGCAGTGAAAATCCAACACTCTCACCTGCCAGCCCTCCCATCCACTGCAGGTAGTGTAAATCCAAGCACTCTTACCTGCCAGCCTCCCATCCACTGCAGGTAGTGTAAATCATAAGCCTCCTCCACCTACTGCATTAGGTAAACCAGCACTCTCCTGCAGACACAACAGGTAGTGAAAAATCCAACACTCTCACACCACTCATACACGGCCCCCCCCACCTACCAACAGGTAGGTGAAAAATCCAACACTAAGAAATCCATCTACTGCAGGTAGTAAATATCCAACACTCTCACCTGTCCAGCCCTCCCACCTACTGCAGCCTCCATCCACTGCAGGTAGTGTAAATCCAGCACTGTCACCAGCCCTCCCAGCTACTGCAGCCCTCCATCCACTGCAGGTAATCCAGCACTCGTCACTGCCAGCCCTCCATCCACTGCAGGTAGATCCGCACTGTCACCTGCCAGCCTGTCCACCGACTGCCAACCCTCCACCACTGCAGGTAGTGTAAATCTAGCACTCTTACTGCCAGCCTCCATCCACTGCAGGTAGTGTAAAATCCAGCACTCTCACCTGCCAGCCCTCCCACCTACTGCAGGTAGTGTAAATCCAGCACTCTCACCTGCCAGCCCTCCCATACCGATATACATACAGGTGTGAAAATCCAACACTCTCACCTGCCAGCCCTCCCATCAACCAGGGAGTGAAAATGCCAACACTCTCACCTGCCAGCCTCCATCCACATGCAGGTAGAAACATCCTGCGTAAAGTACATCCAGCCTATACTCACTGCAGGTAGTGTAAATCCAACACTCTCTCCACTGCCAGCCTCCCACCACTGCAGGTAGTGTAAATCCAGCACTCTCACCTGCCAGCCCTCCCACTTACCAGGTAAGTGAAAATCCAACACTCTCACCTGCCAGCCTCCCCATTAAACCGAGGAGTGAAAATCCAACATCTCACTGCCAGCCCTCCCATCAACGCAGGAGTGAAAATAAGAAGAAAATCCAATCTACTGCAGGTAGTAAATACCAACACTCTCACCTGCCAGCCCTCCCATCAACCACAGGAGTGAAAATCCAACACACATGCCAGTGAGGAAGAAAAACCCATCTACTGCAGGTAGTAAATATCCAACACTCTCACCTGCCAGCCTTCCATCCACTGCAGGTAGATCAGCACACTCCATCCCTGCACAGCCCTCCATCCACTGCAGGTAGATCCAGCACTGTCACTGCCAGCCTCCACCGACTGCAGCCCTCATCCACTGCAGAGTGCGCAAATCAGCACTCTTACCTGCCAGCCCTCCCATCCACTGCAGGTAGTGTAAATCCAGCACTCTCACTGCCAGCCCTCCCACCTACTGCAGGTAGTGTAAATCCAGCACTCTCACTGCCAGCCCTCCACTTACAACAGGTAGTGAAAATCCAACATCTCACCTGCCAGCCCTCCCATCCACTACAGGTAGATCCAGCACTCTCACCTGCCAGCCCTCCATCCACTGCAGGTAGATCCAGCACTCTACCTGCCAGCCTCCCATCCACTGCAGGTAGATCCAGTCTACCTGCCAGCACCTCCCACTACTGCAGCCTCCCATCCACTGCAGGTAGTGTAAATCCAGCACTGTCACCTGCAGCCTCCCACCTTACTGCAGCCCTCCCATCCACTGCAGGTAGATCCAGCACTGTCACCTGCAGCCCTCCAGCCACTGCAGGTAGATCAGCACTCTCACCTGCCAGCCTCCATCCACTACAGGTGAGACCTCAGACCTCACCTGCCAGCGCTCCCCACTGAGGTAATCCAGCATGTCACCTGCCACCCTCCCATCACTGCAGTAGAATCCAGCACTCTCACCTGCCAGCCCTCACACCTACTGGGCCATCCCATCCACTGCAGGTAGATATACCAGCACTGTCACTGCCAGCCCTCCACCACTCGCCCTCCCATCCACTGCAGGTAAATCCAGCACTTCCACACCTGCCAGCCCTCCATCACTGCAGGTAGATCAGCACTCTCACCTGCCAGCCCTCCCATCCACTGCAGGTAGATCCAGCACTTCACCTGCCAGCCCTCCATCCACTGCAGGTAGATCACACTCACCTGCCAGCCTCCCATCCACTGAGGTAGATCAGCACTCTCACCTGCCAGCCTCCATCCACTGCAGTAACCAACCTCACTGCAGCCCTCCTCCACTGCAGTAGATCCGCACTCTCACTGCCAGCCTCCCATCCACTGCAGGTAGATCCAGCACTCTCACCTGCAGCCCTCCTTCCACTGCAGGTAGATCCAGCACTCTCACCTGCCAGCCTCCCATCCACTGCAGGTAGATCCAGCACTCTCACTGCCAGCCCTCCCTCCACTGCAGGTAATACCAGCACTCTCACCTGCCAGCCCTGCGCACCTACTGCATTTAGCGAAGACCCAACATCCCCACCTCCTCGCTCTCTCACCTACAGGTTTTACAAATGGAAGCTGTTCGAATCCAAGGATCCAATAGAATTGAATATGCACCAACTCCGAGCAGACTTTGGCCGTGGTATCGGCAAATAATTATTAATGGCATCCTTTTCCAAACATTTAAATACACTTTTCCAAACATTTAACATCCACTTTTCCAAACATTTAACTACACTTTTCCAACATTTAACATCCACTTTTCCAAACATTTAACATCCACTTTTCCAAACATTTAACATGCACTTTTCCAAACATTTAAACATGCACTTTTCAAACATTTTAACATTGCACT
The DNA here is from genome assembly GCA_035128595.1 of Eptatretus atami. Classification (NCBI taxonomy): domain Eukaryota; kingdom Metazoa; phylum Chordata; class Myxini; order Myxiniformes; family Myxinidae; genus Eptatretus; species Eptatretus atami. The sequence continues at coordinate 17,989,917 of CM068965.1, forward strand.
TTTTCCAAACATTTAACATCCACTTTTCCAAACATTTAACTGCACTTTTCCAAACATTTAATCATGCAACTTTCTCAAACATTTAACATCATCCTTTTCCAACATTTAACATGCACTTTTCCAAACATTTAACATCACTTTTTCCAAACATTTACATCCACTTTTCCAAACATTTAACATGCACTTTTCAAAATTAACATGCCCTTTTCCAAACATTTAACTCCACTTTCCAAACATTTAACATGCACTTTTCACCACTTTTTCAAACATTTAACATCACTTTTCCAACATTTAAACATGCACTTTTCCAAACATTTAACATCACTTTTTTCCAAACATTTAACATGCATTTTTCCAACATTTAACATACACTTTTAATTTCCAAACATTTAACATCCACTTTTCAAACATTTAACATGCACTTTCCATTTTCCAAACATTTAACATCCACTTTTCAAACATTTAACATCCACTTTTCAAACATTTAACATCCACTTTTTCAAACATTTAACATCCCTTTTCCAAACATTTAACATGCACTTTTCCAAACATTTAACATCCTTTCCAAACATTTAACATCACTTTTCAAAATTTAACATTCACTTTACAACATTTAACATCCATTTTCCAAACATTTACATCACTTTTCAAACATTTAACATTCCACTTTCCAAAATTTAACATCCACTTTTCCAAACACTTAACATCCAAAAGGAAATGCAAACAGGATGTTGGTTTAACTTCCCATCAGAAGGACAACGTGCTCCGCGATGCGGCGCCCACACCTAAATTACACCTGACGGCAGTTTTTAGTTAATCCAAGCAAACCAGGTATAAAATCCGTGTTTAACAATCCAACTGAGACCACTCAGAACAAGTGACCCAACAACGACCCTTTTCAGATTAATATCAAAAACGATCCGTCTCAATTAAAGTCCTCGTTGTATTGAATTCGAATGCCGTTTAATGGATTTATCATCGAAAAGATGAAAATTACATTCCGTGTGATTATAAAAGTAAACCGTTCGCACTGTGACTAAAGATAATACACTTGCCTTGGCGACAGGACACGGCATTCCGCCATAGCAACGATCCCGCGTCTTCTTCTTCTTTGCACTAGAATTCGCCATAACAAGACGCCCGCGTCTCTCTTCCTTCATAGATTTTTGCCGCCAAGCACGATTCGCGCTCTTCTTCTCTTCACAATTTCTCCATAGCAACGCATTGCGCTCTTCTTCTGCTTCAATAATATGCCATAGCAACGATACTTGTTCTTCTTCTCAGTAATATCCGCATAGAACTAATTTTCGTTCTTCTTCTCCCTATATTCGCTAGAAAATCGTCTCGGTCAGTCAGATCATTCGTAGCGACCTACAGATGAATATTCGATCAAGGCACTTCTGATTGACACAAATCCAGCTAAATGTAATCTACAAAAAAAAAACCTTACATTATACACCGCCTATAACTCCAGCCTGAACTATAGATAGTACGAGTGGGTAAATTGAGGTGAAATTTTGAGGTAAATTTACGTTGAGGTAAATTTAGTGGAGTTGCACACGAGAGTGTTTTGGCTTTTCACCATCATCATCCTATAAATCTAAAAGTCGAGCGTTGTCCTCTCTGCCATGTCCAGCTAGGACGGTGCGGTCACTCTTGCAGAGTTTGTGTCACATCACATGAAATCCAGGGAATTCCTTGGCCGCGCTCCCACTTGGCTCGGTTAATGGAAAGGGACACACGTGCTCTTCTTCCTCCTTCATCGCAGACTCTCCACTGGGAGATGAGGCTGTAGGAGAGGAGGTACGTTGGTGCGAGTTGGAAAGCCGGGAGACAAACTTGGACATGCTGCTTCGACAGAGACAGTCTTGATCTGACCTTCTGACCTTGTAGTTGTTGAGGGTTCTTCTTCTTCTTGCGTGTGGCAGATTGGTTGCAGGGTAGCTATCATTTTGTTGGAGCGTGGTTGTGCCGCTGATGCATATCTATCTAATATGGAATAGGTAAAGCCTAGAAGCGAACGTAGAATTCTTCTTACATTCGCTTCTTGACTTTACCTATAACGTGTTCACAACTGTATACTTGCAACTATACCGGTGGTACGTGTAAGCGCCGCACAGCTGATGATTTTGACGCAATTTGGTTACTTCGGCCTGGATTCGGGATCAGAACAAATAATGTAAATCACGATTAAAAAATATTTTTTGATGATGCGGGAGATATCTTTTTAAATTAACTTTGGGAAAAAATAATTGAATAATAATATAAATAACGATCACTTCTAGTCAAGAATAAAAAGAATTAAAAGTTCCAGAAAGAGTTTCAAAATCACTCCGGTAATGTTAATATCAAAATAAACACTTCCTGTCATGAAAAAAATCACTTTCGGAAGTATAAATTAACTTTGGGAAAAATAATGAATAAATAAATAAACACTTCGGTCATGATCTCCGGCATGCATCATTCCCATGACAAAACCGAAACAAAAAAAAACCAGAAACAAAACAAAACGGAAGCAAAATGGTCATAGCCAACGACACGGATTCACATTTGCCAGGGTATGTGTTGTTTTGTGTTGTTTCCTATTCTCTCATGTGCACGCGTTAAGTAATATTCACAAGATGAAATAAACCCATCGTGTTTATCACCGCACAGCGTTTAACAACAACCGAAGCAAAAGGTCATAGCTACGAAACGGATTCCAAATAGCCGGGCTATTGGTTGTTGTGTGTTTCCTATTCTCTCACGTGCACGCGTTAAGTATTAAGCTACGTCGTTCGCTATTAAGCTCACTTCGTTCGCTATATTCCAGCAACTCTGTGTGTCTGCGACCGACTGTTTCTCGACAACCACTGGTCCGATCTCATTGAACTTGCCAGGTATATTGCTGGGGCCCTGTGGATGTGCCTTTTCAAGGTTTGATATTAATCGGACAAGTGGTTCCCAAGTTATGGCCATTTATTTACCAAACCAATGACAGGACACGGTGCTATGACGTCACAATTCCTCTAATTCTTTTTTTTGTTTGCAGCGTCGGCACGCAGCGTATGTATTGTAAAAGAAAGAAGTTGCACACTGGGCAATAAAATAATTCACATTTAAATTATTTATTAAAAGCCTGACGTTTCTCTTCCTCAGAAGCGTTCCGTTGGGGACAGTTCGCATCATGGATTGGTCCAAATCCTAGCCAATCACAAGGCTTCCTTTCAATTTGAATGACTGCTGTTTGTGTTGACGTTGTCATTGATTGCGTAGTGCTTTGGTAAGGTGGGTTGTTAAGCCGGTGTCGTTTGATGGAGTTTCCACAGAGTACCAGGCCCAGATATCTCACGGTTCACCTTTGATGATCCTGTGCCAAGGATAGTTGTCTGATTCCATGAGACATGTGTGTGTGTGTGTGTGTGTGTGTGTGTGTGTGTGTGTGTGTGTTGCAACCAAGGACAACTTGTCTTGTCGCCTGGCAGCACGTTGGTGTTTGGTTGGCCGTGTGGATAAGCATTTGGACGTTTGGCCACGTATTTGGTTTCACAATCTTCACACGGTATGCCTCCGATGACATCATTTCTGTGAATTTGGTTCACATGGTCCTTCAGCTTTGACAGCTGTTCTCGTCAGGATGATTGTGGTTTGTGGGTGATGTTGACATTGTATTCACGTAGTATGCGGCTTGTGGTTTCAGAAGGGCGTTGTATGTAAGGAAGTGCTACGTATGTGTTGGTGTGATCGGATTGTTGCTGTTGTGGTTGGGTTTCCGGCGACAGGATTTGATGAATTAATTCGGGTTGTGGTTTTCTCGCAGTGGTTGAGTGACGTGCAGTGTCTCCGTCCGGCGTTGTTCACGGTCACTGTGAACTAAGCTGCGAACACAACTTCTCTTGTGACAGGTGGGATGGCCACTTCGGTCATCCAAAACTTTGTTTGTGTGGGTGAGTTTACGGTTCATCCGTGAGTGAAACTCGCCGTCTCTGTCCCTGGAGAGATGTACGTCCAGGAATGGCAGAGATCCAGCTTGTTCTACCTCACACGTGAACTGTATTGCCCGCCATGTTGAATAGTGATCTTTAGAAGGAAACGGTCATCATCTGCCTTCTTTATGATCACGAATGTGCCATCAACGTGGTGCAGCCACAACCATGGAGAAGGTTCACTGTGTAGTGCAAGATCTTCTCAGCGTTGCATCACCAGTTCGGCAATGAGCCCAGAGATGGGTGAACCCATCGGGGTTCCTTCATGTTGATCGTATATGGTGACGTCAAATAGAAAGTACGTTGATTTGAGACAAAGTTGAATGAGTGACATGAGATGACCAGAGCTGAGGCGGCTGGTGCTGGCTCGCTCTTGGTCGTTGTTGATGTACTGCTCTGAGGTCTGTCGCCAATTCGACGGATATTGATGTGAATAATGAAACGACGTCGAATGAGACCATTGTTTCGTCACTCTCGAGGTAGACATTTCTGATCCGGTCAATAAAGTCTTTGGCGTTCTTTACATTATGTGGTGAATGGGTTGTTAAGTGTTTAAGTCGACGGAACAGACACTTTGCGAGATTGTATGTGGGTGCTCCTAGGAGGGCCACGATGGGTCGGAGCGGGCCATCAACCTTGTGGATCTTCGGTAACCCGTGGAATGACTGAGTCGGTTGGTCTCATCGCGTCCCATTCCTATTTTGTGAGGAGGTTGACATCTCACAGTTTCTGTAAAGTGGTGGCTATCTGCTTGTAATGGTCTTTGTAGGATCACAAGGCTTTGTGTGATAGTTGGTGTTGTCGTCGAACAAAGCCTTGGCTTTGTGGTTGTAGTCGGTGCAGTTCATCACAACCGTGGCACGGCCTTTGTCGGCGGGGACGATGACGATTGATTTGGCCTGGCGGAGACTTCGTAGCGCCTTCGACTCGTCAGTTGTGATGAACAGTTTACGTTTCTGGTTGCCAAGTGTTGCAGTGAGTTGTGCCCATAGTCAGTGGGAAGGTTGTAAACGATGGGTTCGAGAGCAGTTTGCTCCATAGAAAACATCATTTTTTTCCATAGAATACTTTGGTTGTGCTTGAATAACTTCTCCAAAGATCATTGATAACTCCTGCAAAACAAAAACAAATTAAGGTAATGCCTAAAAGTACAAAGGTCATTTGAAGCGGTTAACCTTTTATTGACACACCATGTATATCCATCTCTGTCTCTCTCTCCGGATGGTGCTTGCCTCCAAAAATGGTGTTTATGTCCACGCGGTGTTCGTCTCCGAGTGGTATTTATAGCATGACCGATAGAAAATGGATTTCAGACATTATTTTGTTTCCATCTTCACTGTTATTCTATGCAGAATCATTTTGATGAAACAGTATGGATCGTAATTAACCCTCCTCACATATCTGCCTTCCCTTCTCCCACCCCTCCTCACTCTTTCCCCCTCCACTTCCTCTCTCCCCCCTCTTAATATTCCCCTCAGTGAAGGGATGGGTGGTATTTGCTAGTCTGTACAAATAAACATCAGTGCGTGTGCATGTGTGTGTGTCTCTTCCATAACTCCAAAACCATGAAAACGAGGGGCCCCAAACTTTGCATGCATACTGAGAGAACTCCAATGAAGTGCATGAATAAAAATTGGGTGTTTGGGTTAATTTTAACACCCATTTTTTGAAGATAATTAACAGCTTGCTTCACAGGGGGTCCCAATTTGCTTCACAGGCATCTTAATTCGGCCTATTCAAACATGATCTCCTCTTCCGGACTAATTAAAGTCTATAATTTAAATATATCTCATTTGAGAATCGGATATCGTGGACTAAATAAGTGTTGAAATCTGGAGTGAAATCTGTAAATTTTAACAAATTAGCAATTTTTATAACCACGTGTATTTTTTAAGGAGAACATAAAACTAAACTTTTTCGACTGTTCAGACGATTATATTGAGTGAAGAAAATATTAAGGAATGTGCAGAAAGTGGAACTTCCTGAAGCGCAACAAAAACATTAACAAGTGGAATCGAAGCTGTTTTGCAATCCATGGTGATGCTGTCCACAGGAGTGCTCTTTTTTTGACAATTACGCATGTTTTTTTTCACCTTTTTCTGCGATCTGCTTTCTTTATAAAAGATCAATATAAATCTATTAATATATGCCAATATTTTAATTAAAAAAATAAATAAATAAATAAACGTCCAACAATCGAATCAAATTTCATGTTCCAAATTCTGCCATGTTGGTTTGACCTTGCAAGACATTGACTGACATTTTGTGTGCTCTCTGTGGGAATTGAATTTCGCTTGAATTCAACATTTAAACTATATTTAAAGGGAAGCCTTTGTGGTTCTCCTTTTCATGTACTTTATTTGTGTGGAACTTCGTATGGAACCTGTGAATCGATACATTTAAAATCTCTTTTCTAATCGAATGGCACGGCATCCTGTCATTTTTTAAACGAATGATGAGCGACTGTGTACTCATTCAATAAGCTATTGAGGGATATTAAATGAAGCGTTTCATACTTACCTGGTCGTGTGAAAAGCAAGTTTTATACAAACAGGGAGTGCCCGGGTTCTGAACAATCGTTTATACAGGAAGTAAATTGAATCGGGTGTGTTTTAGAAAGGTTATGTTGTTTCTCTTTGTGAGTTTCAAAGCAAAATAAACTTGACAACACCTGATTTCTGAATTAACGAACATGTTTTCTAAATTACAGAGCCAAATTTTTCCAACCTGTCATACGATTGCCAAATGTTTATCTATCCTAATATATGTCAGTGTGTGTCTCCTCCATAACTGCAAAACCATGAAATCTAGCAGCCTGAAACTTTCCATGCATACTAAGGGAACACCAAGGTAGTGCATGAATGAAAATTGGGTGTTTTAGTAAATTTGAACACCCCTTTTGAAGATAATTTAGGGGGTGCTCATCATAAAAAATCAAAATTAGCTTCACGAATATGGTGGCACACCATCTTGGTTAGCCCTCGATCAGCTCGTGGGAGTCTTAGGCCACAAATTTTTTTTTGGTCTGCTCAACGATGCCTTGACCGTACGATTGGAACAGGCCGTACCAATTTCTTAACGATAAGAATTTTTTTTGTTTCACTTTTCTTCTCTTATATCATCGATTGTCTGATCATCATACTTATGAGTCGCTGGATACATTGCAATGCTTATAAACGCCTGGAGACGCCAGCGCTCATCGTGTCTTTACTATATAATTTCTGCACATGCCATAACCTCCAGAATCTCTTTAACTGGGCGGAATTACAAAATTTAAGCTCCAGAATTGAACTTGGCAGCAGTTCCGACTGTTAAAAAAGTGTGTTCATTTGGCCAATTCGGACAGAGTTTGACATTTTGGGTGTCTCCGGGAGGTGTTTATTATGATGGATCGGCGATCGCCAATCGTTTGCCAAGCCAGCTGTTCCTTATCAACCATTTTGTTGGGGGTGCTTAAGCTACTTGGCGAGTGCTCTACAATATTTGCACTGTCACTGATTACTGTATATCAATCGATTTAACAAAGGTCAGGGGCCACTCACCTGCGTTTGGCTCTGAGTTGTTCTGTGGTGAGTCGGATGGTGGCTGGCTCACTGAAAATGTGCAATTTTATTTTACACCACATTTCCCCTTTTTGGACGACCTTCCATTTTTAAACACATCACTTCAGCATAGATAGCTTTGATGGTGATACCACGGTTTGATACCGTAGTGAGGAAGGCAACATAAAATTAGATGATTACAATGAGTAAAAAAAGTTTTCAGTTCTTACAAAGCAATGAATCGCCACATCACGGCAGGATAGCCGAGATGTACACATGCTCACTCTAAGCTGTCGAGCCTGGATTTGAATCCCGACCCAGCTATAAACTGTCATCTTGGTGTTTCACAGGCACGGTGATTCACGAATGTGTGCACCGGCCCTCAGATGGATGTTAAGTTGGGTATCCCGTCTGCCGACATCAATTGGTGGATGTTAATGATGCTATTGTGTCCTTTGCGGAGAGTCGGCGAGCTATCCCCGGAATCCTGAGTAAATTGCAAATTTCTGCCCATACTTCCTGTGTCAGAGTGGCGATTTGTTCAGGATTGTGCCCCCTAACCACTTAAACTTCATCGGCAGTCCGATGCGCCTAACTGTACGCGAAGGATCATCCATCCATCCATCCACAGTCAAAAGAGCTGGGGGAGCTGAAGAGCAGGAAAAGTTTGGCAAAAGGTTGCCATCTCAGGATGTATGTTTGAAAAGAAAGACTAAACGAGAAGGGCACTTGGTAGAGTGCATACCTCCATCACACAATGTCTGATTTAATGAAACGTATCGGGCCCAATACATTTTAAAAATATCATGGTAAATATTGTTGCGGTTCTACAAAACCGCATGCCTCTAAAGCAATGGCACCCAACACACAGTGATCCCCAAGCAGTTATTTTGTTAGTTTTCGTGCAGTTAGACTATGTCTAGTGGGTTAACAGGACGAAGTGCATTGCGTGGGTCTTTGAGTTAGGTCTATTAACTATCTCTGTCTCATTCTGATTTCTAATCCAACCCTTTCCTTTCAGCCATGGTACAAAACAAGCAAGCACACACACCATTCAATATGTGATTGATAATAAGCACACCATGATTTCTCCCGTGGCTTGGAACCACCACACTCCCTCCACTACTCACTACACAACCCGTGCACAGGCATCGCACGCCATTATTTCATTCAAATCTGCATGCCAATTTCCAACTGGCATCTCACCTTGCTTCGCACCTCGCTCCCCAAACCTCACAACTTTGACCACAAACGCCTCCCGCACACGGGAAAAATATTCCCACACCCTCCTCGTCCCTCTGCGTCGTTACAATTCACCACTTTATATTGAGAAGTACTGCACGACTTGGGCTGTTCTCGACACCGCGTGATGCTGGGCCAAGCAACAGACGTGAATAGCTTGACCGCATCTCACTGGGACATCCTGGGTGAGCACGCCGAATTGATACAACCCTCGTCCAGTCGCCAGACCACAGTAAGACGGGGCGGTGAGGAGGGGTCGCAAGAAGGGCAATCTGGAAGTTTGGTACGGGGCCCGGGCGTGCATTTTGGCTCATAAGGGGGCCCATGGGTGGCGGAGAATGGCGAATAGCAACGGACTTTCAGAATGCACTCGGAGCACGTTGAGGGCCGGGGTGCCGGCTCAGGGAGCATACACTATATTGAGTCAGGAGTTTCGACCCGTGCTGAAGCAGATGGGCAACTGAGATAGTTTCCGGCCTGGCAGAGCGTGGCTAGGACTGCTGTGGCCCAATAGAGTAGCATGATTCGGGTCACAGCCCGTCGCTTTCGGGTCATCGCCTGGGGCTTATAAAAGGCGGAGCTGTTCACCCTGTTTTCTTCGTTGCCTGCTCTTCGTTCGCCGTCCCGCTCTTGGTGTGCGATTACCAGGACGTGCTTCTTCTTGAGAGCCTGATCCGGGGCAATTGCCGAGACTCCTTGCCGTGCTGTTAATGTTTTGCCACCCCCGTCAAACCAGACGGACCGGTGCGGAGTGCACGTTGCCATGAGCCCCGGCAAAGTGATTAAGCAGGAGATAACGTGCCACATCGAGGTGGGAATATTCAGGCAGAGCGTCCCACGGAAGTACGTGTTACACAAACAGACCTATACATGGTAAGGTTAGGGATATTTCGCCTCACGCATCTTCTCTCCTCTCTCTCTATCCCGTCTTGTTTGGATGCATAAAGAACATCATTACTGACTCGCAATCCCATTTTCCTCTGGCACAACACCACCCCCCCCCACATTGCACTACACCACACCTCCCACTCCCACACCTAAGACACCACCAGTGTTCCTCCCACTTACCTCTCCTGAAGCATTCGAGGTTGCGTTGGTCTGCTGACCGTGCCAGGTATTTGGAGGACGTTTATCCTCATCTGCTCTCTTTCTCTCTGGGCTATATCTAATCTTCCCGTGTGTGTGTGTGTGTGTGTGTGTGTGTGTGTGTATGTGTGTGTGGTGATGGTGCCTGTCCTAGTCCAAGTTAAGATTGTAGAAGTTACAATGGGATGTCTGCTCTGTCTGATTTTGTAAGATTGCTGGTCTTTTGCCACATCCCACGCTGTGCATTAAAAATAAACCCAATTCACTGTGCCACATACTTTTCCTCACCATTGTAAAACAAATGCTTTGTTTAGAAATGTTCCCAGATTGTTTTTGTCTTTTCTTCCATTGGTCCAGCATGGTTCGCATGCTAGTTTAGCCGGGACGTTATTCCCCAACGATCTGTTTCCTAGCTGTCCCGGTACGTGCTTGGGAGTCCCGCTCGGCTGCAACTGATCTGGTAAAGTGATCCGGTTTGAGCAAGTGTGTACCGAGGATGTGTCTCCTTGTTATTAGATCACGTGACCTTTCAGTAAACGGTATCACACAGAGGACCCAAAGTCACATGATCGAGTTATTGGCGTTCACGGTCAATTAGTGACCC
>CM068965.1:18000365-18014246 GCA_035128595.1 Eptatretus atami
TATTCTTGTGCGATGGTCTGCGATTCCGGAGAGTCTGGTGGGAACCCGAGGTAGCTCACCCCTCGTGGTCTTCGCCCCCAACCCCGGGTCCACAACAATATTGTTTTTTGGCCCCGTCTCTCAATGGTGAAGAATCACTTTAAAAATAAAAAAATTCTCCTATCGGGATCTGTATCTTCACCGAAATCGAATCGAGTCCTTGTTATACACATAACCTGCAAACCAAGTTTCGTCTGAATCCGTCCACAACTTTTTGACGACACACACACACACACACACACACCTCCTCTGTTATGGTGAGCATCGTCCCGGATTATGTCTCACACGGTAAAAACACATAATTCGCAAAGAACAACCATCCATCTGCCACTCAGACGATTGTTCCTGCTAATGCAAACTGTTCAACCAGAATGCACGTGATGTGATCAGCGGGTAAATCGAAGCATGTGGAGTGCGACGAGCACGCCCCCGATCTCCAATGAACATAGTCCTACACCAAAGCGTCACCTCCAACCCAGAGGCCTCGGCATGGTGACTCTGTCAAACATAAGCATTACCTGGTCAACACCAGTTAAACATCAAACGGAGCCACCTATCTGTATTTGGGGCTTATTTACCCTCATCAGGACGGCATACCGATAAATATCTAACCAATGATGTAGGACTTTGTCCAATGGGGATCAGGGAAGTGCTCGTCTTAAGGCGCTGTCACACCTTGACGATTTAGCCAGCGTATGCCGACTTATGAAAAATTTTCTGAATAATGTTGTGCTACACGTCGAATACGTTATGGTAAGTTTTGTATACGTTAAGAGCACGCTGAAAAACACTGCCATACGTCGTAGTACGCTGGCTTTCATCGTTGTACTTTGCGGTTGTCCTCAAATTTTAGCATGCTTGAAATTTTACGACGTATGCCAGCGTATGACTCACACGTTCCGCTACGCTGGCCATAGTTGTAGACGTTATGTGATCGTTGACACATGTCGACACACGTTACTTGTAAGTTACTCATAAGTCGAAACACGTCGAGGTAATGATTAGCATACCCGAAACTTATTTATAACCTTGATAACGTGTTGTAGGCACGTTACACGATCGTTGACACACGTCGAGCACCGTTACGCGATCTTGAACAAGTCGGCACTTACTTGTAGTTACTCATAAGTCGAACACGTCGAGGTAATGCTAGCGTACCCAAAACTATTTTAACCTATGTCTATGTCTGAACCTATGTGTAACGTACCTCCAACGCATATTGACGTATGTAGACGTATTTGATTGACGTCTTCCGGACGACCACAGAACTTACTAACGTGTTTCTAATTTACAGCTACCGTAAATGGCGTATTGGCACGTTTAAAAAAACAAACAACAATAACTTCCGATTTTCGTCACGTGCCGTTCACGTCTTGATTGCCTCTTCAGTTTGCTCATGTCTTATTCTTAGTTCCTCCTCTGTGAGTATTTTCTGTTTGAGGATATTGTCACGTCGACGTCGAAACTTAAAAGCAAATGTCGAATATTTTTAATCGTGATAGACTAAAAAAAAAAAAAATAAATAACAACAACAACAACAACTTCAGATATTTTGTCACGTGCCTTCACGGACCAGGAGAAAAAAAAATGTGCCTTGACGGAGAAAATAAGTTTCGGTATGCTAAACATTACCCCGACGTGTTTCGACTTATGGTAACTTACAAGGAACTTGTGTCGACGCACGTGTGTCAACGATCGCATTATTGTGCCTACAACTAGCGTAGCGGAACGTGTGACCATACGCGAGTACGTCGTAAAATTTTCAGCATACTTGAAATTTCACGACGTACGAGACGTACCACAAAATATGACAGCATACTTCATCGTTTTTCAGCGTGTTCTTAATGTATACAACACTTACCTACCGTATTCGACGTTTGCCAGCTTGGTTCGGCAAATTTTTCATAGGTCGGCATACGCTGGCTAAATCGTCAAGGTGTGACTGTGTGGTTGACACTTTCAATTTTCAGGCGGTTATGATTTAAATCGGCGTGCGGCAGGTTTTAACAGGCTACGCCACGAGTTTCGCTCCGGTCTGTCTGGACTAAGGGCTGCAGCGCGCATTTGCCTAAGTATAACTATTAGTTCGTTTATATATACGATAGCTATCGTTGGGCATAGTTGTGAACGCCGACACAGGCTAAGCATCGGTTGGTTTAAAGTTATTTCAAAACCAAACGTTCTGCTGCCCGCTTCTTATAATATGTTATGCATACGACCAACACGTTATGAATACGACCAAAACTTAAAAAAAAAAACATCAAATTTTCGGTTCGCCAACGTTTTCATACATTTTTTACGTTGCCATTGTTCGTGCTAAATCGTCAAGGTGCGACAGCGCCTTTACTCCCTCCCTGTTTCTATATTCGCATCTCCGCTCTCTCTCTGTGGCTGTCAATCTATCTTTGTTCCTTCAGCCACACTCTTCTTAAGTTACCAACTCCAAACTTGGGGTAGAAATACAACTCATGTGTGTGTGATGGGGGGGTAACACCGGCTATGTGGTTGCGACCTCATGCAAAGCGTGGGGGTGAGCGCGTAAATTCTCTGTAAATGTGTACTGTATAGCGCCACCTGGTGGTGTGTGGGCAGAGAGTATTAAGGTTTCCTTTTTTACCTGGCACCACTGAGTTTAAAGCACTTTCGCACAAATAATTTGTCCTTTCTTACTGTCCCCCCCCCCACCACCCCCGAAAAAAAGAGGGGCCTGTCAAAGTGTTCGAGACATTTCTAGCGGGAAGGGACAAGACAAACAGGGAGCAAAGCGGGAGGGAGCGGGATGTGAGGACAGAGAGGGGGTGTGGTGGGAAGGTTTAAAGCACTCTTTGCATGGGTAAATTTTTCTTCCTTTCCTTCTTCTCACCAACATTTTTTTGGCAAATATGACAACTAGTCCGTCAATGAATCGATAGATAAGCTCTGCTAGTCTCGCTATATAGCGGTTTAGCCCGATCTCTCAATGTTGCAGAATGACCGGATCTTCACCAAAACTGAATCAATTCGTCCTTGTTACACACCCGTGTCCGCCAAGTTTCCTTGAACCCGTCCACAACTTTTTGAGATATCCTGCACACAAATAGACGGGGTGAAAATATAACCTCACCCACCTTCGGTGGCGGAGGTAATAGGTCTGGTCGTTTCATGGAATGACAGCTTTTCAGATAAGTACTGAAGTATATGAACCAACATCAAGCCAACTGACATGTTGGTGATTTAAGTCTCCACGGATGGGGAAGAGTGAACAGGAGCAGAGTCAATGCCTGTGGAGAGAGCCTCGTATATGGAGTCATCGGAGCTTGGGGGTGGGGTTAGTATAATGTTACGGAGGGAAACACAAAGTCAAATGCACTCCATAGGGTTGGGGGGTGACCAGTGAGGGGTGTGACTTGCGGGAAAGGGAGGAACGAACATACACGGCAACACCCCAACCAGTGCAGGAATTGAGCCTGAACTGCTAGTGAGTATTCATTCGCAGATGAAGGGCACTTGCGAACCCAAACATTATTATATTAAAGGAAGCATTACCCTTCCCCTAAACCACATGTTACCATGTCCCCCCCCCCCGACCACTCCCATTAGATCACGTTTTACCCACTGCACTTTACCCTGCTTACAACACCTCTCTACCCCCTTTACATGACAACTTTCTTCCCGAACAGCACAGTGTTCCAACCCTTGCATTACACTTCACCCCCATTACATTATCCCCCCCCCCTCTACCCATTAACCTCCCTCCTTCCTTCTTTGGACCGCACAAAACCACGCAGATATTTATGCATGCAAAGTTACAAATGAGGTGCATTTTCGAACTTTGGCCAAAGCCGAACAGCCGAGCTCAAAACAATTTAATACAGAGGAAGAAAGTTAATAAAACAGCAAACTTGCTCGCAAATATATGGCACGGCAATCGGATATCAACTCACACCACGAACAGAAGCTTAACTCAATATCAAACTTTTTAATGATCAAATTCACACCAATAGCATACCAAAAAAAAATAAAGAGAGAGAGAGAGAGAAAAAAAAGGTATCTATTTCATAAAAGCATTTTTTTTTTGCCCATTACAGTTAATCTCACAAACTAAAATAGCATCCTTAGCAAATGCGATGTGACGAGACCAAACAGACGGCGTATGCAGCACACATTCCAACATGGCCACGACGCGCTGCTCCGGCGCATGCTCCCATACTTGACCTGACCTTCCAAGCCTCGCATCGCTCACTTTTAGTTAAATGATGTTCAACATTGTCACTAAAAAAGCGGTTTGACACTTCCGTGATTAAGAATTTTGCAGCATGGCTACAGAGGGCAGACAACGGAGGTTAAAACAGGTCTTAAAATTAATTAACAGCCAAATACCCAAAGAAACGCCCCTGAACTTGTTCATTAGTCAAATTTTACAAAAGTAATCAACAAATACATTCCACGTTTGAAGAAACCAGGCATACAATTTACATCAGAACCATGTCGATCCTTCCACATCGACAGGCTTCCATCTTAACATGATTAATTTAAAACAACACAAACGCCGAGTGGATGTCCAGTCTTCATGACAGCCACCTTCCCACCCCTCCACCCTCTCCTAAAAGCAATCATAACCACTATAATAAAAGTATTGGACATTCTAAGTGAGATTTATACATCCAGCTTTTGGACAGATGCTGTACCATACAAACAACAAAAAAACCTAGTCTCCCAGCATCATGGTGTACCCATGAAATGGTCCTGGGTTTCCACGTGGCAACTCTGGAGAGCAGACTTTGCTTCACGGACTCCAATCATGGCAGATTCCTTCAGCAAGCATCAATGTCCAGAACAGGTAATCCCGATCTTGCTGCGGTTCTTCATACGGCGAGTCGCTCACGACTCTCCAGGTTCAACGAAGAATCAATTTCGGAGTTGTCACCCTCCTGGAGAGATGTGATCGCATCCTTCACAGCATGGTAGATTATATTCTTAATCTGCACACAGCAACGTAGAGACAGGGAAAGTCGATAAATGGTGCAGGTTTTAAACAAAATACACCACATCCATTCCAGGAGATCATCATTTGAAAATGGTCGAATTTGTTTTATTTTTGAGAAATATGTGGTGACTTCAATTGTCACCATGCTAATTGGCTGGGTGTTGGTACCTCTCTCACCAGCCATGGCACTTCTGCAAAGGACTTGTGTGACTCTGTGAGTCTGACTCGATCTGTGGACTTTCCAACCTGGACTTTACCCAATGGAAAATCTTCCTTCCTGGATATGATGATGACCAACTTCCCCACCAATGTATCTTTCTCATCCTTTGCCTCAATTGGCTCTTCTGATCATGTGCTTGTCAAGGTCAACATATCTGGCCATTCTCAGAGAACAGCCTCTGTGCCAGCAAGTCTGGCAGTTCACTCAAGGAAACTGGCAGGGACTGCAAGCAGCCATCACACTTCAGAACGAGTCTCCTATGTCCACCACTGCTAAGATTCATTCAGCCTGGGAATTCTTCCACAGAAACCTGCTCTCGCTTATGCACAGATTCATCCCATCTGGTCTTCAGTTATCTTACCCATCCTCCCACTCTTGGTACTCTGCAAGTTGTTTTAAAATAACTGCCTCACCACAGGATTCATTTTCCTCCTGGAAGGTAAATCCAACTGAAGACAACCGCAAATCATTCCACAAAGCCCCCCAACAAGTGTGTGCGCTCTCAGGAGAGCCAGAAATTAACATCGGTCCAATGTCAAGAAAGAGCTTTCAAACATGTCTCCCTCCTCCAAAACCTGGTGGTGCCTTGTCAAGTGCCTCTCGTTTTTGCTCCTTTCCATCCCTTCCCTCACTTCAAAGGGCACCACAGCCGAATCCACTCGTGAGAAGGCCAAATGGCTCAATTCTGTGTTTGCTTCAAAATCTTGTGTCCCCCAACCCCCGGCTCTCTCTACCCACCCTTGCCAGTCATACTCAACCCTTCCCAACCTGCAGCTTGTCCTCGTGGTTGGTATGCGTGGCTGAGAGACGGCGAAACTCGTGCGTCAGACGGAAACAGTTGGTGACGTGCTCCGGTGAGACAAAGTCCTCGGCCACCTTGACGCAGCTGTGCAAGTTGTGCACCTATAGGGAGTGCAGCAATCACAGAAATGCAGAAATCACAAGACAAAGGCGTTTAATGATGTAGACCCTTGCCAGAGTATTTATCTAGATGACACCTTTCATACAAGTATATTTAGTTAAGGACAAAAACACCCGAAAGAACAGGTGTGGCTAACTTGGACATAATCCACATTTCAAGGTACAAAATCAAATTGTGGTTAAATTAAACAACTTCGTTTCAATGTTCCTAATGCCACCTGGTGCACTTCATTAAAATAGATCTGCATGCAAACTCACACATAGATTAACACACAGTGTGATCGCAATAGCCTTCAAGCTCTTTGGGGAACAGACAAGGCTGATAAAAATGTTAACATTAAAATAAACAACTTTTAATATACCTGGGTTGTTATATTAAATATGTGTGCGAATTCACACTAACCGGCACACAGGTAGATTACAATAGCCTGTCCCATCCCTTCGGGAATGGGCGAGAGGCTAATTAGAGTGCGAGCCGAGATCCACATTTGCAGGATTCTTGCCAAGTTAATTTTTTTATTTTAGAAAAAAATATTGACACGCCAAGAGGACGACTTCGTACTTCGCTCCACCTGGCTATCTAAAAATAGTTTTAAGATGCTGAAGCCACAAATAAATTATCGTGGTGTTAATTGTAACCACGATACTGTATGACAAGCGAAGGGTCCATTTACATGTGTATGATTTTTTTTTTTGAGTACAGTGTACCGTCCAAACGTAAACGCGGAACACACAAACGGAAGTACAAATTTTGAAATCAGTGATGGATGGCTTGTCCCAAGTGTTGGTGAGGACACTTGACTACTGTCCCAGAGTTTGTGGATTCAAATTCAGCTGAAGGCAGCAGTATTAAGCATTTGGAGTTTCAGGAGAAGTGCCATATCACGAATGGATTGTCAGGGGAAAAAAAACTAACAAACCCAGCTGACTCATCAATGACCTTGATGGTGGGATAATCTGCTTACCCCATAGGGTCTGATCTACATGTGATCGCCAGTGTTGTGTTGCTTACCCCTTCTCATCCGAAGAAGGCCATCAACACGGAGCATGCAAACTACTTTGTCGATTTGTTTACAGTGCAGAAGCTGCTCCCCAGACAGAAAGCACACTCAAAGATAGGAAGCAATGTAATCCATATCAAGGAACCTCTAAAGAAGACCAAGTCCACAGTCCAGGCAAGAAATTGTAATTTGTTCAGGGTACTGGCAACCTACTCTTCGTGAAGGACACCGTGGGATTTTTAACTTCAACTAACTGATGCCGGCAGATGGGATGCCGAGTCTGACATCCATCTGAGGGACACCGATACCTCGCTCTACCTGTACAACACCAAGGTGACATTTTCTAGCTTTGTCAAGATTCAATCCTAGGCTAAACAGCTCAGAAGCAAGTGCGCACACCTACAGGCTGTCCTGTCAGCCCCATGATGCTCGTAAACTCACTGCGGTTCACTTTTATTCTGGTCCCTTGTTACAACAGGAGGTCATTCTAAATGATTATGGGTTTGACCGTTTTCCTATGCTTCCAACAAAAAATAAAACACAGTAACGAAATTGGACTCTGAGGGGGTTAACTCATTGATTACTTATATCATAATTTGCATGTTTGAAGTAGATGTGTTTTAAACCCCAATTTAGGCCTGCCAGATTTTGTGTTTACTGGAAGCCTCATCTCCATCCCTTTTGATTTCTTCAATGTTAAATGTGCTCGTTTTTCATTTATTTGATTAATACAGTTTTTCCACTTTCTCCTTGCCGGCCTCATGACCACCAGCTCTCAAGCCGAATGGAGCATTTGTTCTCTTCCAGCGGGCCAATCAACGATGTGCTCAAGCCAGGTGGCCAATGAGCGCCCTTGATGATGTCAGGCGAGGGATGGCTTTGAACCGGTTTTTGGGTGAGAAAGAGGTGAGCGGGGACCTCTGCAAGACGGAAAAGCATGTGCGTTTTCTCTCACCCTCCCGACGGAAGTTAACAGCAGGACTCCCCAACCGGGCATCACCATGGGTTATTTGGGCTACACCAGTTAAAGGAGTTGTCCACACAGAACTTTAGTGTTATTCTCTGCAACCGCTTGTCAGATTGAGACGAAATTTTCACCATAAGAGCAACTACTCATGTAGAGCGTTTCATTGATAATTATGATGTCATAGGTAATGTGGTGTGGCAGTTATGTTGAAAAACGGAAAAACTTTGGACCTCTGCATCTCTGAAACCGCACCAAAGAAAAAATGGAAACTTGGCACATGGCAAGTACTCCTGAAGAATAAGTGATTTTTATGACGTCAAAGGTCCCTTCGTTACGACGTCATAATTGCATATGTAGAACACTACATCTGATCAGTATGAAAACTTTTGAGGGTCATCTTGGGATAAAATGGTCCACAGAAAAAAAAAATTGACGACGTTATTGGTCATGTGATTTGGCAACCATATTATTTAAAATAAAATAAAATAAAAAAACACTTCAAAAATCTTCCTCTCTGAAGTGGCTCGACAGATCGCGGTGAAACGTTACACGTATGACGTCATAGATCACATCGTTTGGCAGCCATATTGGATTTAACCTAAAACCTATTTTAAAAAATCTTCTCCAGAACGACTGGACAGATCGAGGGGAAACTTCACACAAATGTTCCCCAGGCCTTGGGGCCACCAGGGTATTCATGAATAAAATTGATGTCACGTGGTTTGGCAACCATATTGGAATTGAGCAAAAATCTTTAAAAAATAATTCTCTTGAACCACTGAATCAATCGATGTGAAACTTCACAATCATGATCGAGTAGTGATGGGGAACAAATATTTTAAATTTCAACCTGATCGGATGCATGGTCTGGCAGAAAGAATGACGTAATTTTATTTATTTATTTATTTTGAATAAGGCTCACTTGGCTGTGCCTGGATGGGTTTGAAGGTAGAGGAGTAGCAGCTGAAATGTGAATCCTATCCAGGTTGCTCCTGATGACTTCATCTTTGTTTTTTTTCTGTTTGGGTTCCTTCTGAGAACTCTAATACAGGACTGTACATATTTGATCTTCCATTTGATTTGAATTTAATTTAATCCCATTCTGAATCAAATTGAATAATAATAAACGTCATGGGTCAGGGTCAGGTGTCCAATCAAAGTAGGGTTGCATCAAAGCGGGATGTTTTGGTACCCGGTCATCACTGCCAGCAGTTATTCAGTGGCAGTTATAGTTATGTCTAATTACTTATGAAACACACCAGTACACAAACATCACACAAAACAAGTCCTGGCGAGGGTCTGCAATCTCTGATTGCTCTTTTTCTTGTTGCTTTAAAAATGTTTTTCTCTGTAACCGCTTGTCCGATCGATGCAAAAAACTTTAAAGACATGAGGGGTACCCCATGGAGAATAATTTAATGAAAACTCTGACATCATGAGTCACATGGTATGGCAGCCATATTGGATTAAAGGAAAAAAGTTGGACATCTTTTTCTTCGAAACCACTCAACAAAATATATATATTTTTAACTTGGCAAATGTCATCAATTCCACATGGGGTATACAGGTTGATAACGATGACATCATCGGTGAAGTGGTATTCCAACCATAATTGGTTGAATCAAATTCCTTGTCTGAAAAATCTGAAACTTCATATATCTGATCTACGACCCGATGGGAGTGAGGAATTAAACTTATGACATCATCGGTCAAGTGGTTTGGTGACAATATTGGATTGAACATTAAAAAATAAATAAATAAATAAAAAACCCTCTCCAGAACCGCTTAGCAGATTGATATGAAACTTCATACATACGATTGATGGCCTGGGGAATAGTTTGAATTTTTTTTTCTTCATATTTACCTTCATTGATATAATTTTGACTTAATGTGCACAAAAGTGGTTGTTAAATATCCAAATAATCAATCAATAACGCTATGGATAATGGCAATATATGTGACATAATAGAGTGCATGGATGATATGGGATATGGGCCATAATAGTAGCATGTTCAGTTAACGATGGTGTTTTTGGTGAGAATGAGCACACAATGTGAGAATGCACTCTACGAGTGCAGTTATAATTGATAAGCGTGATGAATTTTCCAATCGGGATGGCTTCTTCATTTCTATTATTGTTGTTTTTTGTGCTTCCTGCCATTGTTTTATCCCTCCATTTTAGTAAACTTTAGATTTAACCTTTCACTCCTGTAGTTGTGGGAATCGTCCCTCTCTGTGCGCAAATAAATCAGAAGCGACCACACATGAGTAGTATTCTAGGCATGTGCAAGAAAAAAAAAATCATTGTGCATATTCTCTGAAAGGCAGAGCAGTCTCCAATGAACATTACCAATGGGAAAGTGCACCTTAGGTTGTTGTTTTTCTAGGTACTAGTACGTGCCCGTAAAACCAAAAATAAAAAATAAAAAAAAAATATTCAAACCGCGAGCAACAAACAACAACCACACAGGCCGTTTCTTCGCTCCCACGTGCCCGTACGTGCGTGGCCCGGAAGTTCGCATATTTTTCGCAGTTACGATTATTCGCAATTTCGTTTTAATACCCAATTATTCAATTAGCGCCAACGTATTTTACCTTTTTGCAATGTCGTGGCAAGGAAAAACAAAAAAGAGAAGAGAAGAGAGAGAAAAAAAATTTACTTCCTGGTTCGGAGCATACCAGCACTCTGATGTTACCGAAATTTATGCACCGTCTAATATGAAAACGATCATAACTTGGGGCATTGTGTTTATCTATAAATGCGCATAAGAAATCGAGAAATTATTAGAATACACGAAGTCATCACTATCCGGAAGCCCGTACGTTGTAACCCGTAATGGGGAACGCGGCTGAGTTTCCCTTCCCCCATCGGCCACGCCCACGCAACGTGTCTTGTCATTGGTTTGGTAAATAAATGGCCATAACTTGGGAAGCACTTGTCCGATTAATATCAAACCTTGAAAAGGCACATCCTCAGGTCCCCAGCAATATATCTGGCAAGTTTCAATTAGATCGGACCAGTGGTTGTCGAGAAACAGCGGTCACAGACACACACACACACACACACACACACACACACACACACACACACACACACACACACACACACACACACACACACACACACACACACACACACACACACAGACATTGCTGGAATTATAGATAGATACCACCAATGCGGAGGAGTTGGGAGGAGGTGATACATCGCATGCCAGCCAGCTATTGACGTGCACCTGTTTTCCAAATAATCTCTGTGCTCCCAATTCAATAAATCAACTACAATGCATCCCTCTGGTGGCAGGAAGGGGTTGTGATGTCACCATCGCCAACAAACCTGGTGTGGCGCCCCAGCCGGGATAAAAACTGCATCTCCCAAGCATTGCACGATGGCCCAGCCAGTGACGCCGTACTCCTCGCGAAGTCGCCGACGAAGAGTCCCATGCAAATACCAAGCCTGGTCATGAATTGGGTCATGGTCAGATGCAAAACCTTGTCCAGTCTCTGAACATACCTGCTAACAACAGGCACGTACAGTCGAGCGATTGGAGGTGAGGATTAATTAATGCAATGATAAAATTGAGATGTCTCTCCAGAGCATCACCTCAAACTTCTTCCTCAAAGGAAACAAAACAAAATGAAGTCAACTTTTGGCACGTGCAGCTCATCACATGGAGTATACACAACTGCATCACCTTGCGGAGCAACATACGGATCTTCTCGGCATCACGCGCAGAATAGATGTGCCACAGAGCACCAGGCACATCTCCGTCCTCCCGCACGCGCCTTAGTGTCGCCTCATCGATTTCAGAATCCACCATGTCCATCATGACCTCTGTAAAAGACAGCTGGGGGGTCTAACTGGGATGACACCATGAAAGCAATGGCATTACACCAGAAATTAATATACAAGGATAACATGCACTTTCATCCTGTAATGATGAGTAACAACAATGTTAATAAAATAAAAAGTGCAGATTCAAAAGTCTCTGGACTTGATTTGACATCACTCCAAACCAATATATGGTTGTAAATAAGCTTCCACAGAGCCGTTATTTGTGAATACTCGTGGGCACCCCTGCCCTCCGGGTGGGAGTAGCCTTCTCGGCCCACCTTCGGTGGGAAGTGCTGTGGCACATTCTTCGAAGTGCACCAAGATAAAGGAATATGATTTGCAATACCAGCTACCACCAAAAGTGGTGCTATTTCCCCCACAAGTCAATTTTGGAGTTTTTCTGACATCCACGTTTGGTCCATTATAGTAAGATTGCCTTTGTCCTCATACAGTGCAGGAGAAGGGTGTCGATATAGCAAGGTATGCTCTAAGCACAGCGGCCTACTGCAAAGCTTCATCACAAAAAAATAAATAAACGAGTACGAGTAATACCTAGTACAAGGATTTGTTTTCAGAATTGGCATAGTTTACCCACCATCAAAAACCTCTCCCTCCGGCAGGGGGTCACTATTTTCAGCACTTAAACTATTCCACGTGTACAGGTGAAAATCGTAAGTGGTCTTCCTATTCTCGCGGCGGGGGCACAAAAGTCAGCGTGGTTGGGCATAAATTGATGGAACTGGAGAGTTCATAGAAAACGTTAACCCACACAGTGTTCAAGTATATAATTCAATTGAAATAAAATAACGATTTTAAAGGTCACCTGAAAAAAATTACGGAAGTTTAGCGCCATAGGTGCAACCTTATACACCGATTTATTTAACATGTCAAAGTACAGGGAGTCTCCGATTTATGAATGCCTGACTTACGAACCAACTTCCATAAGGTATTTTTTATCAGTTTTTTATATTTTTTTTAATGTCCGAGATATGAATGTTCGCTCAAAGGTATGAATCGATTGTGGGCAGATCAACTCGGGACTCAGTGGTTTGGCGGAGCGCAACTCTTTCTTCCACGAGATGTAAAGAGTCTGAGTCACACGGTCTACAGTATCCCACACACTGTACTGTACTGCTCGCATTCATAGTGCCGTGTATTTTACCGTGACAATGAACACTAATCCTGGCTGATAAATGTTGCAGTGATGTTCCTGAAACAAAGAAATGCAGAACCTTAACAGTGGAAACGAAACTGGACGTTATAAAACAATCTGATAAAGGTGAAAGTCCCTCCCAAATCGGTCGTTCGTTAGACCTTAATCGCTTGACCATCGGAACAATTATAAAGGACAAGATGAGAATTTTACAACATATAAAAGAGTAATGAGCCCATGAAGTCAACAATAATACCAAAACCACGGAGGGTTGTTATTGCCAAGATGGAAGATTGCTTGAAGTATTATGAACTTTAATCTATTGCAAATTTACAATGTTTCAGCCTAATTACATGCTGTATTATGTGTTAAATAGGTTTTCTTGACTTGGTTGGAGAAATGAACCACCATTTATTATCGTCCATGGGAAATTGAGTTCCGACTTACGAACATCCGACTTAAGGAACGATTGTTCGGAACACAACTCGTTTGCAAGTCAAGGACTCCCTGCACTGCAAAACTGTTTTGTGGAAGTGATAAGAAGGCGATTTGTGTTCTACAGTGTTCAAGTAAATAATTAAATTAAAATCAAATAAAGATTGTAAAAGGTCATATTTAAAAAAAGAAAAAAATTTAATTTCGGAAGTTTACCGCCATTGACAGTGGTTTTTACACCACCCTATCAAATCCGTTAAATTAGTTATTCATGCCTGTTGTTTGTGTCCTTCAATGTTCTTAAAAACTAAGTTTCTTGTTTGGAATGATTTTCGATTTAGTTT
>CM068965.1:18021316-18035142 GCA_035128595.1 Eptatretus atami
CTCGCACCGTACCGAACCTTTGGCGTTAAATAAATACTCGAAGTGTATGCATTTAATGGCTGTATCCAGGACAGAGCTGGACCCAAACTAAAAAGGACCCCCAGGCCACCGAGAAGCTCAATCACTCCCTGCCTGCACGTCTGTGTGGCGTCAAGTGACCAGCCAGCTCGCCGTCGGATGAAATGGCCGAACAAAATCTTTAAAACGTCCGTTTTTCACCGGAATTCTTTTCAGATACTTGTCGAGAACATCCCCAAACCATCTAAAATATAAACATTAATCTCACAGACGCTAAGAATAAGCAGTCCCTCAGGACAGGTTACGAGGTGAAGCAGTGAACGGAAAGCATGTGATGTCCCTTCCAGAGTCTCACGATTATTTGAATTGAATATATTGTACGGCTGTGGAAATTCGCAGAACACCGTAAAGGTTCCTTAGATCAGTTAGATCGATAAGTCTGTGTTCAGTTAGATTTCCCCACCGTTGTTAATGGGAATTATTCGTGTCACAGGGCTGTGATCTTTGAGGTAGGTTTTTCTTTCTCTATCGTTATTTTGAACCGACATATCTCGCCCACCATTACAACAAACCACGACGCCAACAACACAACCACCCCCAACTTCGCCACTACGCCAGCTTGCAAACGCCATCCTCCACAGACCACGCTACGACCCTTTCCGCGTTCAAAAGGGGTCCGAGAATGCGGCGTAAAAGGAGGAGAAAAAGCACCTCCAATGGTGAGTGTGGGTTTTTTTTTACCGCCTTTTTTCTCCGAGGCTGGTACAAGAGCGAGGCGGCTCGCTCGCGATTGGTGGATACAAGGAGTGAGGCAGTCGAGTTGAGAAACCCCCTTTTCGAGAAGCGCCTCGAAGGGAGTGGAGCCGAGAACGGGGTGGAGCGACGGGCGGAGCCCGCGCTATAAAGGGCGGACCGCACGCGAGGCTACTCTCTCTCCGTGGTTCATGCGTCTCTCCTGCCCTGTCTCCCGGTGGTCGTTCTTCTTCTTCTTCCTCGCTTGGTTCCTGCGCTCGTGGTCCTGTGAGCGGCCTGTTGGTGGGAGACGCGGACGCAAGGCGCAGCAGTGCTGGCTGTGTGGTGACAGGCGCGTCTGGACGAGGAGCGCCGGAGGGAGCTCGCCGGCCACGCGAGAGGCCCGGGATCAGGCACGGCCATGCTAGCTGCCGTGAGGACGGGCGACGCGACTCGCCGACCACCAAGGGGGCAGGTAACCTGCCACGGTCTCGCGGGACCCGTTCGGTCCTCCAGGTCCCGCGTTATAAAGGTCCACGGACCCCGTCTACCTCCCTGCCTATGGGGAGGTCTTTCCTTTTGTTTTTGTATGCAGCTGTGGCGCCGTGTCCTGTTAAGTAACGACTGTATAAGTAACTGTACATGATCCTTGCACATATTCGGTTGTATTGCTTTCTATTTGCCTTGCTTGTACATACGTGCATGAATCCTTGCTTGTGTTGTGTGTAAATAATAAATTTACTTGCTTGTGAAATATATCTCGTTCGTTGCGTCTTCTTTCCCCTATTGGAAATGCCATCTTGCATCGTGGAATAATTAGTTGGGTTTTAAACACCTGGTAAGGAGAATCGGATCCGTCGAGGTCGGCGATAATACCTGCTCAGTTATCGCTGTAGAACGGAACGGACCGCTTAAGCGGTTCGTGTCCCAAGCCGACTTGCGGCGAGGTACGGCCCCTCGGTAGGTTACCCGCGCGAGTACTTAGGTATTTCGATATTCGGCGAGTGACCCTATTTCGCGGCGGTAGAATGCGGACTGGGCTGTGGTGAGGTTAAACCCCACCCGTGACTGGTTTCTGGCGATAGTTCCAGGAGGGTCACGACTGAATTGTCCGTCCGGTGGGCGACGCGGTTGCGATTAGAGGTACGCGGCCGATCGCACGCCGGCGGGCGCGAATTCGTACCAATATTTTCCTCATGAAAAGTGTTTCTAAGCAGATTTGCACAAAAAATATCTTCATTAAACGTGTAGCTACACCAGAAAGTCCCAAAAGTGAAAACAGAAATCAACTAGAACTTAAGACATCCTCGTTATATGGCATGGAAATGGATGGAAGCCCATGGAAGCTACCCCTCGCTGCAATGCACTCCACACAGACCGAGGATATTGTTACGGCTGTGGAAATTTGCAATACACCAGGAAGGTCCTCAGGTTAGATATATTGATAAGTTCATGTGTAGTTAGTCCACACCCGTTGTTTAGAGGGAATATGTGCGATTCATCCGGGCTGCGACGCTTTGAGTTAGCCATTTTTCTTTCTCTATCGTTATTTTGGACCAATAATCCCCCAACAACCACACCACCCACCTCCGAACCCGCTGTGAATGCGTTCCTTTTGGGAGAGGAATTCGGATCAGGAAGACTTCACGCCCCTTTTCTTCCATCCAATGACTGAGCATCCGGTGGCATGGCCCGCCTCCGAACCCGCTGTGAATGCGTTCCTTTTAGGAGAGGAATTCGGATCAGGAGAGGCTCACGTCCCTTTTTGCCGACCAATGGCTGAACGTCGGGTGGCGTGCCGTGCCTCCAAGCGCGTTTTGATCCGCAAATCTGCATACAGGCTCCTCCCCCGGTCTATAAAGACGCGAGAACAACGCAGCTCGCGTGTGTGAAGAAACGTGTCCAGAAAGGTGTCCAGAAGGGTGTGAAGAAAGTGTCCAGAAAGGTGTCCAGAAGGGGGTGCAGAGAAGGTGCAGAAAGTGGCGCTAGTCGGAAGTCGTGGAGTCTGAGTCGTGTGTTTGCGGAGATCGGACGGCGAAGGGGACGGAGCTCGGAGTGGAGGTCGAGGGACGAGTCGCGGCGTGGAGCAGGGACGCGGAAGAGGACTCAGGGGCGAGAGTTCGCCGGAGTCGGTGCGGTCCCGAGACCCGCTAGGGACGGAGCGTCCGCCATTCCCCTCTCTCGACCCCGAGCATCAACAATTTCCCCCATCGCCGCTGAGATAGCGCGGTAACCCCATCCGTTCCCCAACCCAACCGTGGTGCCGACCAACACGTGCCTGCACCACGCCCGCCAAAGGAGCTCACCGACCATACCAGGGGCACGGAGTCAGGCGCGTTACGCGGACATTGCGGCTAGCCCGCCATCGCGCCACGGGTAAGACCCCTTCGGTCTCGTGGACCTGGCCGATCACTCAGGTCCCACGTTCATTTGGTCCACGGACCTGTCTGCCTCCTTGCCTGTGAGGGTGGCTTGCATTTTCTTTGCTTTTGGTGTAAATATGTGTGTGGCGCCAGTCTATTAAGTAAAACCGTATAAGTGCTGTACATTGCTTTATTCGGTAGTAGCTCTGCGTTGCTTTTTTGTTTGACTGTTATGTGTGCATTGTTATTGTATAACTGTGAATACGTGCTTGTCTGAGTGTGAATTAAAAGTGCTTGTCAAACTGTTTCCCGTTTCGTTGCGTCCTTTCCTCTGGTTAAAATTTCCATCTTGCATCACGTAAGGGATTGGTAGTGGGTTGAGCACCTGATAAGTAATCTGAACCGTCGAGGTCGACGATAACTCCGCTCGGTTATCCCTGCAGCACGGAACGAGCCGCTTAAGCGGTTCGTGTCCGGAGTTGACCTGCGGCGTGGCACACTCCTCGGACGCTACCCACGCGGGTACCTAGGTATATCGACATTCGGCGATTCACCCTATTTCGCGCGGGTAGAATGCGGACTGGGTTGTGGTGAGGTTAAACCCCCACCCGTGGCTAGCTCTTGGCGGTAGTTCCAAGAGGGTCACGACTGAATTGTCCGTTCCGGTGGGCGACGCGTCGCGATTCGAGTTAAGTGGCCATCGCATGCCGGGCGGGCAAAATTCGTAACAATATAAACATTCAATTTTCACAAAACTTGATGCAACCGAGTGTTAATCAACCTTAGCGACTATGAAAAGTGAAAACAGAATTTAAATTGAACTTAAAATAACCGAGCGAAGCCGTGTTGAAGTCAGCGGACCTCAACTTGCCCAATAAACAGGGCCAGACGACAGAGGGAACGAGAAACTAGTTGGTCGAATTAAATCTTCTTAATAATCCCTATGAAACCCAATGTGCATTATAGCCGTCCGATGCTTCCTTATAGGCCATTCGACCAATCGGTCATTTTGCACTCGCTGACCCTGTAACCTTGACCCCGAGGCGAAAATGCGAAAAAGGGCTCAGACGATCTATAGAGAACTAGTATTATCATTATGTCAAGTTAGAACTCAATTGGCCGAGCATCTCGGAGGAGATAGAAAAATAAAAATTGTCGACAGACGGACGGATCTGATGACATCGAATGGTATATTAGGTCAGCGAGCTGACCTAAAAAATTAGCTCCGCAAGCAGGCGTAACCCCTCAGCCCATGCATTGTAAAAGGAAGCAGTGATATCACGATGATGCAGTCAGTTAGACCACGTTGGATGTCATATCGAAAATCAATCAGACTTCAAGATGGCTACCGTGGTGGCTAGTGAAAATCGCAGCACGCCCATTTTCGAAAGGAACCTTCCTCTACTCAACTCCAACACACACACACTGCAAAAATGCATTTAATCGGACAAGCCAAGCCGTTCTCGAAATTGACGAAAACCAATTTCAAGACGACTGCCGTGGCGGCCACACTGAAAATCGCAGCGCGCCCATTTTCGAAAGGAACCTTCCTCTACTCAACCCCAACACACCCTGCAAAAATGGATTTAATCGGACAAGGCGTTCTCCTCGAAATCGACGGAGACCAATTTCAAGATGGCTGCCATGGAGGCCACATTGAAAATCGCAGCGCGCCCATTTTCGAAAAGAACCTTCCTCTACTCAACACCAACATACCCTGCAAAAATGGATTTAATCGGACAAGGCGTTCTCCTCGAAATTGATGGAAACCAAAAGTTGACGGACGCCCGAACACCGAAGTAGGAACTTTGAACTCTGTGACCTTGAAAAGTAGGTCAAATCAAAAACCCGGGTTATACATCATGTATCCTCATCAGATATACCTGTGATAAAAAATTGGCGATGATCCAGCCATTCGTTCAGGAGAAATAGCCATTTCTAGGTTTTCAGTTTTGGCCCCCTGGTGGCCTAGCCGAGAATCAAATTGCGCTCATTATCGAAAGGAACCTTCCTCTACCCAGCCCCAACACACACTGCAAAAATGGATTTAATCGGACAAGGCGTTCTCCTCGAAATTGACGGAAACCAAAAGTTGACAGACGCCCGGACAACGCCTGTGACGACAATACCCCTTAGCCCAATTCGGGCTGAGGGGTAAAAAGGAAAAATAATAAATTACTGGTAAAAGTGTGCAAGTAGCTTACGTTCGATATCCTCAAAGCCAGCCCAGAAATCGTGCATCTTCATGCTGGAGAGTACCGCACCAGAGCGACAGTTCACTAGGTCAGCCTCACCTTCACCAAACTCTTTCCCGAAACCACTCGGTGTCCAGAGCTCGGGCGTCAGCAATGTATGCGCACCAGAGACAAGGACAGGCTGTGCACACAAGGCTCCAATAAGTTAAACGGCTTAATGCATCAACATATCTCGTATCAAAATCAAAGGCGTTCAATCGGTTCACTATTCCACCGGTTATGAAGCAAGTTGTTCCGATCGATTAGTGGCAGGTTGCTTCGTAAAATCAGAGCTAACAAAGCAGGATAGTCCCAGCAAGCACTTTACTCTCACACCCCTCACAAAAAAGCATGGTGCTTCAATTTCCATTTTGCTTTGCATTTCTTCACTTGTTCTTGAAATAACAATGTCAGATTAGGAAGCCAAGACATAATGGTGCATCCTAACAAAACCTGAAATAAAGCAGGCAAATAACAACATCAGCTCGAGAGCACACCTGGCCTAACTTCCAACACTCCCTGAACAGGCGCCAGCTCTGCTGGTGTTTGGGTGTGTGGATGCGTAGTAGGCGTCCGTCGCATAACCACGAATGAGGAGGCAGAGAGGACGTTGGGTCCACCAGAGAGACAAGCAGGCCGATGTTTGGGGATGCGCTCGCAGCCTGAATGTTCTCTTCCTTGATCCTGTCGGGAGCACAACACCGAAGAACCAAAGTAGCAATGGGATTTTGTAATTGTGACAAAATAATTGCTAGGTTTATAACAATAGAATAATGACACTGTTGTTATCGTAAAGAACAATTTGAGAGAGTTTAACAGTTGTAGGTTCTTTGTAGCCAAATGATCGATCAAATCCCACCGCACAGGGTCCAAGATACTAACTTTGTCTTTTCTTTGCTGTTTTTGAGAGCAGAAGCGATGATATTGTCCAGGGGGCTCTGCAGATCACATCATCAGATCCATCAGTTTCACGGGCACACAAACAAATCATAATCACACCCATCGATCAGTGCGAACTGCACTTCAATATCAAACAAGCCGAGTCAAGTCAGTCTTATGGTACTGCCTGGTAACATGTAACCCAGTCTTACATGCCGCATGGTCGGGTTGTCGGCGACTAAACTGATACCTCTCACTAGCTTTGCTAGAGGGGAGGGTGACTGTGACACCCTGTCAGGACAAAAAAAAACACCTCACAAAGTGCACATGAGCTCCCAACAGCCATCCAGTAAGAAGATGGAGTCTCTTAAAAAACACCCATCTGGATTGGATGGGTTTGTGGCAACTCAGATAGCCAAGAGGTGTTGTGGAACCGTTGATTTGAGGTGGATGAGCTAGTATGAGCCAACGCCAAAAACTACACCCGTGGAGAAAAGGGTGTGCGTACAGTGTCGCTGAAGCCGTGGAAGCATGCTCCTCATACGGTGGACGACACTGCAGTCGAAATCTTCCCCAACCACTTTTGTACCAGTTTCATGGTAAAAGTGGGCACTGATATTTGTCAGTGCTTATTTATTAAAAAAAAAACCAAAACCCTCACTTGCACATTGCCATCTTAATTTCTCCCCTTCTGCTCTTTTCCTACTTGTTCATTCTCTCACTTCCTGTGTCTGCCTGATGCCTTACTGTCAGTTCATTGTTTTTTTTTTACCCTCAGTCATTGTTCCTGCACCTTCTTTCTTAACTGTCTACAAACGTTTTCAGAGCAACTAATTCGAAACATTTGCATCAGCAGTTGCACTCAAGGCCTAACAATAATATAAAAAAATCTTGTAAACCTAATTGCAAAGAAAACGACAACCGGCACAAAATATGTACAGCAATCAAACTTTGTAAACACAAAACGACTCAACAGTATACCTCGCCAATCTTTTGACAACTGCTCGAAAACACGTCTCGTAAGCTTTCACGTTTGTCTGTAGCGGCACTGAGGCCACTAATCACTCCACCTCCTGGTCCCCACAGGCCCCCGATACCACTTCCCCACAAGGGGGTCAATAGAGGCAGAGAGAATCCAGGAAACACTGCAGTGGGGTTGCAAAAAAGCCCGTCAGTGAGGGGAAAAGCCCACGGTACCTCAAAGTACAGGGAAAATTATAACAAGATAGTATTACATGAGACTCACAGTCAGGTTTGGCATTTGGCGAAACAAGGTCTGCAAACCAATGAGCGGGAGACCCTGGAATTACTGATGCTACAAGTGCCTCGGTCTGACGATCTTCCTCTGCAGTGGAGGCAACGTGTGTGCTGGTGGTTGTAGGTACGTTAGATGCCAAAGTTACTGGAACGTCACTTGGTTTGGATGAAGGTGGAGCAGATGGCTGTGCCAAATGATTTGTTGACACATCTGACCCAGGTGTTGATATTCCATTGTTGGGGAGGGATGGGGGCTCTAGAGGTAACTGAATGTTGTCAATGGAGGCATTCATAGTTTGGGGCATGTGGGAAGAAGTTATTGGCAGTTGCTTTAATGATAAAGGGATAGGAGGGTTAGGAAGAGGCAGCTGTTGGAGAGAAGATTTTGAAGGGCTGCTCGTAGAGGAGGTAGATGAAGGAAAGCAAGACGTAGTTGACAGCAGTGCAGAACTGGGTGATGACAAAAGACCAGAGGTACACGTAGCTAGTGGTTTCTGCTCAGAGGATGATGAAACAGAGATGGATGAAGAGGCCATTGTGATAGTGCTTAAGGAAGGCACAACATTAAATAATGAACTGAAAGGTGAAGATGATGACAAACTGGAGGAAGAAGTTGTCAGAGGTCTAGAAGATGAGGAAGCAGAAGTGATAGATGGGACAGACGACTGCCTGGTAGATGATGTTGAAGTGAAGGAGGATGAAGAGGAGGGTAGAAGATCAGAGTCAAAGGTGGAAATTGATGAGGATGCTTGTAAGGAGAGGTCTTGAGGGGAAGAGGGTTTGGTTTTGGTGGATTCTGACATGAGAGGTTGAGACATTGATGTTGTGCTCAAGGAGAGAGAAGTGCTGGCCAACGTAGTGGATTTGAAGGCTGAAGATGACTTCTGAACAAGAGAGGCGGTGGAAGAGGCAGGTGCTGAAAAGGAATCTGAGGAACAAGACGGGGATTCCACTACAGAAAGAGAAGGTAATGTGGAAGGACACAGAGAAGCCGCTTCGGATTGTGGCTGTGGTTGTTGTGTGCCCGGTGGAGGATCGTGGTGCGAAGACTGCACTGCAGCAGAATGAATCGAGGAGGAAGACTGTGACGATGGTGGCACAGAATGTGATAAAGAAGTTGCCACTGCAGAAATCAATGCAGGTACTGCTGCAGGCCGTGCAGAGCAAGGACAGTTGGCTTTGATGCCCCATCGACGGCGCATTCGATGCAGCAATGTTCCAAGATCAAAGAGAGCTAAGCAAAGAACACACAAGAGAGACAAAGAAGTGTTAAGGAAAAGGAATAACTTTGTGTTCACTGCTCATTAATGAAGATCAAAACAAATATACAAATCGTACTAACCATTGGCAGGAATTATTTGTGTGGGCATCAGGTTTTCTGGTTCATGAAATTGACCTTTCACACAGCGCACCCACTTCAAGCAAAATCCTGCTTCTGGAGCATTCTCAGGGTTCGTTTGACCTGTCATTAAGAGGGACAATTAAATGCCATTTTTATTTTTTCCCATGTCATTTATTTTACAGAATATACATGCCAAAAAAAATCATCAAGCTCATATAAACAACCAACTTATAACTCATGTAAACCTTTTGATCATTAAAAGCTAACACAAAGTCTGTGATAATGACATTATGACATGACACTTGACTTGAGACTTGCCCTCGTAGACTTGTTGACATCTCTGGGTCTAAAGGTCAAAAGGCCTGGAAATGTTGAAATGGGTCTGAAGGTCAAAATTGTCCAAAGTGTCAAAAGGTTCTTAAACGTTGAAGGGATCTTGAGGGTGTAATTTAAGGTATGAAGGGTCGGAATTGTCTGAAGGTGTCTAAAGGGTCTTAAATACCTAAAAAGGGTCTGAAAGTCAAAAGGTCTAAAGGTAGAAAGGAGTTCAAGAGTCGAAGAGGATCGAGAGGGTCTTAAGGTTCTCAAGGGTGTAACGGCCAGAGTCTAAAGGGTCTTGGGGTCTAAAAGGTCTTGGGAGTCTTACGGTATATAGGGGTCTAATGTAATCAACACACCTTACGTTCTGTGCAGACAAGACAGATAAAACCAAGTGCGATACCCTATCCACTGGTGAGAGTAATAAACGATGGAGATCTCAAGTGTTTGATTCAAAATGATTCGATTCACTCAAACTTAAGTCAGTAATTTAAATGCGGCCTAAATCTCCACTTTGTCCACCATGAGTGCATACAGCAAGGTACACGTGACGATGTCTACTGCAATCCCAACACCCATACCACGTGAGTATAAAGATTATTGTGGTCAGCCTGCAGCTAACACAATGAAAATGTGCAGTTATGCCATGAAAGGCTCGGCAGAGCGCAATCTCAAGCGGAATTGGGTTGACAATGCAATATGGGTATGAGAGCGTGAGACAAAGGCTGGTTTATTATTTTCCTCCTTTCTATCACCCAAATAAAGTTCTGTGAAGGGCAGTACATCAAAAGAAGACTTACTACAGTTGAGCCGAGCTCGCTGAGCAGTGGAGTAGCAGTCTGGGCAAACGCCAAATCCACATTTGGGGCAGACCCAGTGCAAGTTAAACAAAGTCGTCTCACAAGAATCGCACAGTTCTCTCACTCCGGGCACTGCTCTTTTCCACGCTATCTTACCTGGAGAGAGTGAGAAAATAAAATAAAAATGGCAGAGGCAAGACAAAGTTGAATGGAAATGAGGGGAACGGAAGCAGGGTAATGGCAATGGCTGAGGAGTCAATGTGATGTATTACATTTGTTTACCGGCAGTCAAAAATGAGAAATAAAATAAATAAAACAAGCTTGATTGCCTGCTCAGAAATACAGTGCTCCCTCGCTATATCGCGGTTCACTTTTCGCGGCTTCACTACATCGCGGGTTTCTTTCACTACATCACTACACTCTTCTTGGCTGTGCAGTACTACATTCATCTCATCATAGTCATCTTCATCGTCATCAGTACTGCACAGCTATCATCATCTCGTCATATCTTCATAGGTCAGTACCCATAATACGTTTTTTTATATTTTATAGTACAATATAGTATTTAAAAAATTATTTTTGGTTTAGGCTTTGCATCCCCATGAAGTCGCATTTCCGATGAAAATTTTTAATTTTTTTTTTAAAATAACTGATTAATTGTGTGGGGAAGGTTAATAAGAGTGTGTGGGATGCTGTATAATGGTTTAAAATACGTTTAAAATGTGTTTAAATATATTAAAATAATTAAATAAATATGTGGTTTCTACTTGCGGATTTTCACCTATCGCGGGTGGGTCTGGAACGCATTAACCGCAATAGGTGAGGGAGCACTGTATATGCACAATTCCTCAACAAGATAAAAGTGAGAATATATGATAAGCTTTAGTATTCCCCAATCATCCTTCACAGTCATCCAGGCTAATGACACGAGTGATTTGAGTGGTTACCATTATATCTATAACAAGAAGGTATATACAGAATTGTGCTACTACATGGAAAACAGCATCCTGGTTGCCATGGCAACCACTTTAGATGACGAACGTATGTCGCGACACACCGTCTCCACAGTCTGTACCTATGTACCAAATATGAAACGTGAAAGTTGAAAACTTTGGGAGTTAGAGTGCGGACAGGAACGGACAGACAGACAGACAGACGCACGGACGGACGACCGGTATCACATAATACGCCCCGATATATATATCGGGCGTATAATAATAAAAAAGGCAATGTGTGTGTGTATGTGTCAGTGTGTGGGTGTGTGGGTGTGTCAGTGTTGGGTGTGTCAGTGTGTGGTGTCTCTCCATAACTCCAAAACCATAAAACCTATCAGCCTGAAACTTTGCATGCATACGAAGAAAACTCCGTGGAAGTGCAGGAGTGGAAATTGGGTGTTTGGGTTAATTAAAACACCCCTTTTGAAGATAATTAACGGCCTTATTTAATTATATCCTTTATCAGGTGCATCCTTAGACACCCTCGGACTTCTCGCTCACACTCGATGGGGGTCCTAATTCGCCATTTGGTTCGGCCTATTAAAACATGCCTCGATTTGGAAACACGATCTACTCTCACGGACTAATTAAAGTATATAATCAAAAAATATATGGATTTGAGAATTGGATATGGTGAACGAAAGAAGTGTCGAAATCTGGAGTGAAATCCGAAAATTTAAACAAATTAGCAATTTTTATAACTTGGTGCATTTATTTAAGCAAAGCATTAAACAACTTTTTCTACCGTTCGGACAATAATATTGAGTGAAGAAAAAAACTTATGGAATGTGCAGAAAGTTTAACTTTATTGAGTGAAACGCCATGCTTCATAACCTGCTTTTGCAATCTACCCACCCCTTTCTTCTCTCTCCCACCCCCTTCTCTTTCTCTCTCACTCACTCACACCCCTTTCTTCTCTCTCCATATCTCTAATATATCTAGCTCTCTCCAACAAAAAAATGCATATCTGGAAATTCATGAGAATTCAGGCCACCTTTCCTCCCAAGCATATAATCCTACTGCCTACCAAAGTTCTGGCAAGTATGAATGACAAATAAATAGAATTTTTACAATGGATGGAATCAACAGAAGGTAACTGCCGTGGGAAGCAAGAAGCTAACGTTTCGGGCATTAAATCTTCATCTGAAAAACAACAACGAAATAAATTAAGCCAACTTGGTTTGTACGATCTGAGATAATTATTGTTTTGATCCAACAAAGGGTCAGCTTTTCCTTTTCACGGTGGCTGGCATACCTCAACATCTGGTTGATTCAGTGCATTGTTCTACTTGCCTGCTGATGAACATAGACAGTCTTAACCAGCAAGACTAGCTCTTCATTCACATTCATTTTACAAGTCCTCGACGGTGAAATTAGAAACTGATGTCAGAACAGTGCAAAAGAGTGATGGTGGAACAGCAAAGAACCTTTATCATATGCCTAATAAGCTTTACTCCCAATATAACAATCAAAATATATATATATATCTCTATTATAATACCAAGCTTGCACACTAAAAACTCGGCTCGCCGTCACACGATCCCTATGAAATTGCTGTGGCACTTAGCGGACATGCCGACAATGTTTGGGAAGTCTTGGCGTTCCATAGTACCACTTGCATTTTGCACAATGCGTATTTTTGTCATTCCCCGTGTACGGTCTGTCGTCTGCTACCAGATATGTTGTACTGCTATCCCGTGCATGTGCACGGGTATCGCTAGTATATATATATATATATATATCACTCACACACACACACACACACACACACACACACACACACACACACCAAACAATTTGAGTGGTATTCTAAGCTTCAGGAGATGTAAGTAATTACTAATGAAAAAGTAAATAAATTGGGTTATACCCATCTGAAACCCTGGCTCATGATGTCAGGAACCCGGGTTCAAATCCCATGTATGATATATAGATAGTCTGTCCATGCCCTTGGAATTCAGGCAAAAACGTACCCTGGTGTCTCCCAATGTCCATATCCTCCGGTTCATTTATGTATCAGCTCCACTATGACCCATAGAATCATGTAAATCAAACATTCGACACAAGTAGGGGTAGGTGGTCCGTGACCCAAAATGGCACAACTGTCAGTCACTGTCAAACTATCTGACTTCCAAAACAATTTCTCTTTTCAGTTTGAAACACAAGGAGAACCACCACCAGTTATGGCCAAAAGCATAATCATGGCATTTTAGTAATTGCCAAGTAAACAAAAGTAAATAAATACAACTCACCTCCAGTCACAACAAACTTCCGAGCCTCTTTCTCAGCCATCACGAGCCTACAGAAGTCTCCACCAATGTTAGCCACGATGTATTTCCCTGTGGCCAAGTCAAGGATGTTGGTCCCCTTGTGGCCCTGTGTGTTGCTGCTGATCGGCGTTGCAAGAACCGAAGGGCCCGTGTGATCAAGGCCCCCTTTTGGCACCCAGACGGAGAGTGCAGCAGCGTCTGCATGGTGTGGTGTACAAAAACCATCTATACGAAGAGCACCGTTACGTCCGTAAGATAGCCTAAGAAACAGACACAGAAAAATCAAGGAATTGCAAGGCTGAGACAAGGAAGCCCGCAAAGTTTTACCAGAATGCAGCAGGGCAGGAATAATATTGGAGAATAGCATGGATAGGGTAGAAATCGTTTTACCGTCTGAAATGCATAAACCGGCAGAAGGCATTGTTTGGCTGAGAATAAGACTCATTCAACGAGCGTCGGTACCGCTGGAGGCGGCATTCACGGCACTTTGGCAGGTGTGGAGCCACAACGAGGCAAGAGGCAGGCTGGAGGAATGCCTCGCCACGGAGGGGTGGTGGCAGTGGTATCGGTGGGGGGAGCGCTTGTGAGCAACATTGAACAAAACCGTCAGCAACAATTTTT
>CM068965.1:18035152-18045955 GCA_035128595.1 Eptatretus atami
TGGATTTCCAAAAACAGAGTTCATGAAATGTAACTGAAAAAGTTAATTTTTGATCAAAATTTACACACATCACTGGCACAATGTGAAGGGGAACTCACCGATGGCAAGGGTCTGTGGGTGTGCCCATCGCCCCCCAAGAGTACCAGTCATGTGGCACTCATCTTCCTCTTCGGTCTCCTCACCACAAGCATCGAGGCCCTGCTGCCAACGGGGTCGAATTACACTCGCATCACCTGCTGCACTAATCATCGTGCTGGATGCAGACTTGAGATCCAAGTTGATGATCAACTCTTGCATGGAGTCCTCTTCCCTGTTCGCTCCTTCCACCCCTTCTACCTAAACAAACAGGAGGAATTGAAGCAAATGGTTTAATGTGAATAATGTACAACCAAGATGAAACCTGGCAAACCACAATGGACAAAACAGGAAAAACAGGATTAACGGTTCACAGAAGAACTGAACCTTTAGTGTGGAAAACACCTGTAAGCTGAAATAAATAAACAAACACTCCTCCCCCACCCCCACCCCATTTGCCCACGAAATCAGATTTCAGATTTCTTATCCGATTCGGAAAATGTAACTTTAGTAATCGATAAATTAATGCAGTGGTCTAATGACAATTTCCCTTTTGGAGGTCCTACCATGACTGGAGGGAGGAGGGGTTTAGCGACAAAAATAAATAAATAAATACTTATAAAATTAATACTATATAATAAACAAGTGAAATCCTTCAATACAGCGCGTGTGGTGAAGTAAATGAGTACACATGTTAAAATATGCAATTTATGCTTTTTCAGTTGAAAAACAATTAAAAAAGCGTTTACTTAATATTTGAAATGTAAAAATCTTGTTATTATTGTGATAAGCACCTTTATATATAACAGAAGGAATGAAATCGTTCAATACAGCGTGGCAGGGGGCCGCAAAAGAATGATGGCATAAGAAGAACTTAGCTTTCAGCGTTCGGCGCGAAATGCGATGGTGGGTGGAAATGACGTCTTTCGTTCGTTCGTACATGAGAGGGGAGCGTTCTTTGGTTTTTTTCCGTCAAGGAATAAATTCAATGGTTTTCACATATATAACACATTAGTTTCACAAATTTCCATTGAAATACTCGGGTATTTCCGTCAATTGTCGCCATTTCCGTCTCGGTTACGCACTGCCATCTACCGGACGGCCGTCATTGGCTGTCTTGAGGCACGTGGGGGGGACACCGGAGACTGTGGTAGACACCGGGGACATTTCAAACTCGGTGCAATTGTATACAGCGCACGCGCTGTAATAAACTACATTAAAAGTAATGTCTTGTGTTTGCAGATAAGACAGAACCAATATGTGAGAATTAATTACCTTGGTATCCAAGTCAGCTTGCAGGCAAAACTTCTTTGCAGGTGTTACCTCAGCATCATCTCTCGAGTCTTCAGCACCCATGTGCCGACTAAGCCAAGCCGTTTTGAGCTTTGACCCAGGAATGGCAGCGGCTCCAGCTACCAATTCTCCTGTGGGATAGGGAGAACGGCATATGATGATGAATACAATGTTACCTTCAAAGTAGAAAAGGAGATCAATGATGATGATGTAATCACCGTAATATTAACTAGCTAACTGCTTACTACTACTACTACTACTACTACTACTACTACCCAAATTATTTTGGCCTTTTGCGGTCAGCTGGGAAACGTTTTTGACTAAAGTTTTGACAGGCCTTACGCTTAACTGAAAATGATTTGAACAGGAATTTGTCATTTGTTCAGATTGCCGGCGATAGATAACTCCCCTATTCTTCGTCTCCCAACTATTTCTAGTAAACGAGGTACCCAGCCAGCTTAACGCCTACCAAAAGGATGGCACACTTTGTTATGCACTGCCCTGCCTGCCAAAGACCAAGACAACATTTTTTTTGTTGGGTCAGGAATTTAACCCAGACTAAACAGCTCAAAAGCTAGTGCACTACTTCTGCGCCATCCTGTTGTTGGAGAACAGGGAGACAAAAACATCACACGAGTGGATGTGTAGCAGAAATGAAAAGATTGAGCTTTGGAGGTGGGGAGGGGGTCAATGACAGTAGAAGAGAGCTAGGGTGGGTAGACAGAAAGTAAGAGGTGATGATGAGCAGTATTTTTTTTTAAAGAAACGAAGCGAGGAAGAAAGGAAACCAGACACAAGGAGTTGGTTTCACAGATGAGATGAGGGAATGGAGGCATGTACAACTTGGAATTTGGGAGGGTAACACAGTGTGGTATTTTGGAAGAAGGAATGTGACCCAGGCAGGCTGGGGAATGATGGAGGGATGAGGCCAGAGGTGAGGCAATAGAAAACTGAGATTTCACCAACATGCCTGCAGTGGGTGAGAAGCAAACTGAAGAGAATTAGCTTCGTGTCGAGATATGCCAAGCACACAGAGCATGGGATGCAATCACCTTTGCACAAGTCAACAAGTGGAGATCCATAATCCATACTCCATGACACTTCGGATGATGGCCTCATACAATGTAATGAGCTCTTAACGGTTCAGAATGGGCTTAGCACTTCAGCGAATGTTAAGGCATCGGCCTGCTTGGAAACCAGTTTGCCAATGTACTCCGTCTAACACAGGTTGTGACAGATTGTGAGGCCTATGAGCTCCAAGAACTGCACCTCTTCCAGGGATTAGCCAGATCAGTAGACTGGGGCGTTTGAAAGCAAAGTTTATGAAAAGGAGGTATATGTGGTTTTCAGGATTCTAGGGCTTAGATCCTAGATGCATGGAGTGAAATAGCTGCTGCAAAGAAGCGGCCATTTCACTCCAAGCATCTTCTGCTCCATCCCATTGGAGAAAGCAAATAGCACGGACACCTACTATAGATGCCATGCCAAAGCCTTGGAACGTTTCCACCAAAGACATACTCTGCTTCATATTGGGAAATAGATGGCAGGAAAAATCACCAACGAGGTCCTTGAATGTGCAGGGCTCAAGAGCATGGAAGTCACTGCAGAAAATCTTACTGAGATGTCGTGGATACGGGTACCACCCAAATCCTAAGCAGATCCTTTCCAGGGAACAGGCTGGTGACAAACAACATCAGGGTGGTCAGCACAAGCTGACGGGTGTCCTGTTGGCATTCTTAAGGAACGTACACATGAATGATTGTAATAGTGTACAAACTTAGAGCGATTAAATGGGTGATTAAACCAAGAGTTAAACGGGTGTCCCATTTGCCAGCATTGGTTGGTGGTGTCCTTCGCGAAGAGTAGGCGAGCTATCGCCGGCAGTCCGGCACCATGAACAAATTACAAATCCCTGCCCAAACCAGCATCAACAGCACAGCCACACCCTCAGCCTCAGCCAATGATACTACCCCGCAGCCTTGTGCTGCATACTAAAGAAGTACCACCACCGTAAGACATACATGTAGAGTCAGTGGAAGGTCTTCTTGTATATCATCACAAATGGCGAACAAGTCGTTAAGATAAGTAGCCGTGTCCTGCAACAATCAATAAGGTACTAAACTTGGTACTTTAAAGGCTCTTCAGTGGGAAAAATGGGCAAAACAAACTGTAACATGGTAGTTTGTAAATGGGTAGATTAACCCAGCATGACTACCGTAATGTACATTTAAATTTATTTAAATCCCTTCAGCTAGTCTCAAGTATCCTATTTTTACCTGACAAGACCTCTGACCTCTTGACCAACATCGAATCAGTTCATCTTTGCATCATTATATATACTTGTACCAAGTTTGACATTGATCCCTTCAGCCATTAAGTTATCACAGTGTAGTTGTTTAAAAAAAACAAAAAAACATAATACATACACCTTGGATGTGACGCTCACCTGCCATCTCACATACATATTTGAAACATACATTTGTACCTACTAACAATATATGCTTTGATGAAATTGAATTGCCCTACGTTAATGAATTTTATTAGAAAAAGCATGCCACAATACTACTTGACTAAAATAAAATTGTCTATACTTTTTCATTTTTTGAGTCAACCCCTTATCTGCATTGGGGCCTTGAGCATTGCTTGACCCAACCCTTACCTCTTAAACTTTATGAGCTGTTTGTACTTTGTTTGACCTTGCTCGACAACTTTTATCTGCCTGGTAACCTGAGAGCAGACAACCACACTCCAAACAAAAGACCAGTCTTAACCGTTTTTAAATCGCCAGATGTATCTTGCTTTGTTCAACCATCTCAAGCTATGTAAACCCCACCTTTGCTTCCCTAAGTATATAAAAGGACATCAGCTGAGGCACCGAGTTAGAGAGATTCTGTGCAGATACTCTGCGTGCTTCTCTCTCTGTGCATGCAGAATAAATATTGAACTCTCTTACACTTCTCCACGAATGTCTGCATGTATGCATAAATGATTCAACTCTGTCACATTAAACTTGTTGAAAGAACCTTGAGTGAAGACTGAAATTTCTTCCACATACGTCCCGAAAACCTATCACGGATGGACGGACGTACAGACGGACTGACAACCCGAAAACATAATGCCTCCAGCGACTTTGTCATGAAATTTAAAAAGGGAAATTGAACAGCATGACACAAAGTGAGAGAGAGAGAGAGAGAGAGAGAGAGAGAGAGAGAGAGAGAGAGAGAGAGAGAGAGAGAGAGAGAGAGGAGAGAGAGAGAGAGAGAGAGAGAGAGAAAAAAAAATCAAATCCATTACCTCCTTCCACTTCTCTTTTGGAAAAATGAAGAGGTGATGCAGAAATTACCAATATATTTGACTCGCTACATTCTGCAGGAGGTGCAGGCGAGTTCGCCTTCATATTCACTGGGATGGTGAGAGGAGAGACAGAGACAGAGACAGATCAAGCAGAAATACCAAGTTAAACTGAGAACTTAGAACTGTATCAAATCTACATCACGTTTTGTTACGAGCCATCCATTTATTACAATACGCATCGGGGTGGGGGTATGGGGGGGGGGGTTGTGAAAAATGAGGGGATGGCTGTATGCACACATTTAATGTTATTTCCATGGTCCTGGGTTCATGAATGAACTTGCAAATGTTAGAACTTGGTACGTATGTAGTTCATATTTAAATCCACGTCCTAGAAATTGTGCTGCCTTTCATATAATACAGTTTTAGGAAGAGCTCTTCCATGAGTCTTATAGACTGTACACAGGAAATGTAAAGAGCCTCAACCCTTAGTTTCAGGTGTCTTCTCACATCTTATTACCAGATAGGTGCAGATTTCACATTTAATGGTGTACCGAGTTGGCCCCAGTGGAAGGAAGCTCTTCGGTTGGAGAACCAGTCATGAGGTTGGGTTGTTTACCGCGTGGCATCGGGGAGTTAATCACTCTTAGTTTACACACACTTACAATCACTCATGTGTACACTTCTTAAGAGTGCCAATTTAGGATATTTCTTTTTCTGATGGGAAGGAAAATGGGAAAAGACAAGAGATACATTGTTGCAAAAATGCAAATGATAAAAAAAGCAGTTTGGATGAAGCACTGTACAAGTGGAAAGAAAAGAAAACAAAAAACCTATTGGATGAACAATGAAGGCCTTCGGGAGGCATCTCCAAAATTACTTACTTAAAGGGAATATGGCTCGAGAGCGAGAGTGAGGTTGTAGAGCGCGAGGGAAAGTGAGATGGGCATCGAAAGAAAAGCGAATGAACGAATGAATAATCAAATACATATGTACACTGCACATCAGATGACAACTATATGGTGTGGCTACACTTTCTGTGGAGGTGTAACCCACAGGGTTCAGAATTTTGCCATGGGAGAAAGGCAAGACTGGAACAAGTTTGGATGTATTGCAGTGACGCCAAATTGAGCAGGAAGTTTCATGAACCGTCGAGAGAATGTTTATAACACTTGACGAGGTAGGTAACCAACACATGATTAGTTTGACGGGTAAGCAAAGTCAGAGCAGCCCGTCTCAAACAAACGAATGTTTAATTGATTTATTCACCGTGTATGACACATGCATGCACGCCTCATCAGCTGGCATCAAGCCAGCATGTAAAAATAATGGGGCCTCGGTGGAGCTTGTAACTCCTCCTTGAGATCACAGCACTCGCCTCAGCACCCGCATGCGTGCACACTTCCATTAACAAACACTTAACCACATCACTGACATCTGTTAGCAATGCAAAGGAGCAGGTAGATCGATCACATGCCAAGACAAGGACATTTTTGGAAACAATGTGACAAATCGACACAGTATGCGGGATGTGAAGCGGCACGAGGTGTGCGCTGTGCTGCAAGGGGAAGAAAAATTCCTTTTGTGCGAAAAGGTAATTTGCATCAAATCGATTTGCCGTTTGCAGGGTGACGGTGTTTGGTGCATCATTGCTGCACACGGCAGTTTGAGTTAATTGAAGGTGGTTTCCTGTCGTTTGCAGTGTACTTGCTGTTGTTGGTTTTGTTCCAGTGCTACTTGGGATTTGGAATTAGACCCGTACAAATCCCTACGCGTGCCCCAGAGCCATTTGGGGCCCAAACTGCAAGGCAAGCATCGCATTACCACAAGGATGAATAGCAGTACCTTTTGTTAATCCTCCTCCGGTGTGATCCATCGTAACAAATCAGCAAACAAACCTGCGAGCAAGATGATTTGGAGAGAAATGTTAGTTGCTGAATAA
Source organism: Eptatretus atami (assembly GCA_035128595.1). Classification (NCBI taxonomy): domain Eukaryota; kingdom Metazoa; phylum Chordata; class Myxini; order Myxiniformes; family Myxinidae; genus Eptatretus; species Eptatretus atami. The sequence continues at coordinate 18,041,754 of CM068965.1, forward strand.
CACCAGAATAAATTTTTACATCACCAAATAATGGAGTGCAACATTATAAACACGTTGACAATACTTGTGAAATAGAGATTATATAGTATTTTGTATTGCGACTCCTCCCACTACTACTACTACTACTACCACCAAGAGCAATTAGTTTTGCTGCTTTTCACAAAATTATCGCCATACTAAAATGACACTCAAAGTTGCCTTCAATCACAATTAGCTAAGCAAATGTTGGACAATACTGACACTAGATGCTGGTTTTGAAAATACAATAAGATGGAAGGAAATATCTTATTTTCTGGTTTTATCATACAGGCATCTAAATGGGCTACCATTTAAAGCCTGCTGTAAATCCCGACATAGCATTAAGTTTTGGAACTTACAAAGAACCGTGAAGTTGTGTTCAAATGCAAACGCTCGAGGCGAGGAGAAGCAAGTTAGGTGTGGGAGGGATGGTGAAGATAAAGTTGGGATTCTAATGATATCTCTCACACACACACACACACACACGTCGTTTCCCCACAAACCAGATGCGCTGATAAATCTTTCACCTCCATGCTCACCATTTCAAAAATTTACAAATTGGGAGCAAAAATAATTGTTTGCCAAAGAAAGGGGTCATTCAGTAGAGATGATAAAATTGGGCAAAACAAACTGCAACATGGTAGTTTGTAAATGGTTAGATTAACCTAGCATGACTACTGTAATAAAGAGCAAATGTTTAGAATTAACCAGAACAAAGTAAGTCTGGTCATGAAGTAATGCAAAACTTGAAGGGCACTCTTTCACATCACATCACCAGGTATGCCTCCACTCACATTGTGACATCATTAAACATATTTGAACCAAGTTCAATTTAAATCCCTGAACCCAGATTCAAAATATTAAATAATTCTAGCTGCCAGACCATGCGTCCAATCAGGTTGAAACTTAAAACATATATTCTCCATGACTACTAGATCATAACTGTGATGTTTCACGTCGACTGATGAAGCGGTTCAAGAAAAACAATTTTTAAAGATTTTCATTCAATCCAATGTGGCTGACAGACCATGTGACATTAATTATAATTTCTGTGGAGGTGTAACCCACAGGGTTCAAATAATTATTTGTGAATACACTGGTATCCCCAAGGCTTGGGGAACATGTGGTTGAAGTTTCCCTTCAATCTGTCAAGCCATTCTGGGGAGGAGGATTCTGAGTTTTATTCTTCAAAAAATTCATAGCTGCCAAACCATGTGACCTATGACATCATAGGCGGAGAACTTTTTGTTCCTCATGGATAGGCGATCATACCTGTAAAGTTTCGCCTTTATCTGTTCAGTTGTTTCAGAGAAGATTTTTGAAGCTTTTTACGTAAAAAAAAATGGCGACCGAACTACGTGAACAATGAAATCATCATTTTTTTCTCCCAAACAATTTAGCCCTGGATGACCCTCAAAAATTTTAATACTGATCGGATAAAGTGCTTGACAAATGCAATTATGTCATACATAACGAAGCCACCTATGATGTCATCCCAAAAAAAAAAATCACTTATTTTCCATGGGGAGTACTTGAAATGTGCAAAGTTTCAATTTTTTCCATGGAGTGCTTTCAGATATACAGGTACAAAGTTTATCCTTTTTCCCAACATGGCTGCCAAACCACATGACCTACGACATCATAATTATCACTAAAACATTCTACATTAGTAGTCACACGATGGTGAAAATTTTGTGTCAATCTGATAAGCGGTTGCAGAGAAAACAGAGAAAATTAGCACGGACAGACGGATGTACATACGGACAGACAGACAACCCAAAAACATGCCTCCGTCGACCATCAGCGGAGGCATAAAATCCCCCTGACATCATCTGAGAACCAACAAGACATTCGTGTGATTAAATAATCTCACAGAAAACACTTTTGGCCACAAGTGTGAAGACAAAGAGACTAGAACGGCACTCAATAGACCCCATATATCCTCCAGGCAAAACAGTTTACGTCATGTATCCTACTGATAGGCCAGATATGTATCCGAACCTGAAGCAAAACCGAATCAGCTTGTCCTCGTCACCTACTCAACTCATCCACCTAGTTTTGTCCTAATCCATCCAAAACTTTGAGAAATCGTGCTATACAGTATATAGTTTTTAGTCCTTTCTTTCACTCAATGGTGAAGAATCACTTAAAAGGTCAAAAATAAATCTCGTCTCTGGATCCGGATTTTCACCAAAATCAAATCAATTTGTCGGTCACACATCCAGACTGTCCACCAAGTTTCGGCTGACTCCGTCCATAACGTTTTGAGATATCTTGCTCAGAAACAAAGACAGACAAGCAAACTTACAAATAGATAGGGGGTGAAAACATAGCCTCCATCCACCTTCGGTGGCGGATGTAACAAGAAGAGTGGCCCGGAGACAAATACCACTTTTGCAAAAATAACTCAAAGCTCATAGGAGAGCTGGAGAAAAACAGAAGTTCAATAATGCAGCAGCAGGGTAGAGGGAAATGGGTAAATATGGTACAAAGACAAACACAGGGAAAGTGTGTGCAAGCCACTGAGCGTCATACATAGAGTTAAACCAACTTGTAGTTGGACATGAGGAGCGTACGGTGAGGTTCACTTGGTGTGTACGTTACGTTGTTCAGCAATCAGCATGGATGCAATTGGTTTTCTTGCGATAATTCAAACATGTACTTTGGAAATACAAAACAAACTACAGTGAAGTAGATGGTGCGCCATCGCAAATCCCCACACTTCCCACCTACACCAAAGTTTAAATACTTCAAAAAGGTCTACCAAGAATGACCCAATATCAAATTTTGTGGGTCCCCCCCCCCCCCCGACCCTCATTTTGACCCCTGTGGCACGAAGTCCCCACCCTCTGTGGCATGAGCTGGAGGTCAAGCACAAAAAAATTGTTAAATATTTCGTGTCCCACAATGTCGACTGCATATACAAAGTTTAATTAAAGAAAAAAAATCTTTAAAATGTCGCCGTAATTGCATTATTTTGGTATTTGACCTTTTGACCCGGTCCCAAAGGACAGCGCCAAAAATTATACCATTTTTGCACCTTATTGCCATGTGGTGATCAGAACTACCAACTTTGGTGAATTGTGACATCACCATTTAGGAGTAGGTGTGATGGACAGACAAACACAGCAGATTATACAAATATTTTATCTCTTATATGAGCCTCAACATTGTATATAAAAATATACCATCAGAGATGGGGAATCCCCCACCATTGAAATCAGATAAGCGGTTTTCCATTTATTACAAAAAACATTTTTGTCAGAATATGGGCGCTCCCAGTCGGCCATTTTGGATCCGGCCACGCCCAAAATCAACCGCCATTGAAAAATAATTGAAATCAGATAAGCGGTTTTCCATTTATTACAAAAAACATTTTTTTCAAGATGGCCGCCCCAGTCGGCCATCTTGGATCCGGCCACGCCCAAAATCAATAGGGTTCTTCCTTTTCAGGTGGTACATGTGTGACCCAAATTTCAAATCCATATGGCGAACAGTTTATGAGTTATCGCACTCACAGCTATAAATGTTGACGCCCAGCCAGCCGGACGGACGGACGGCCGGACGGACGACAACAATATCCCCTTCCGCCACGCGGGGGGATAATAAAAACATAAAATATTACAATATCCCCCCCCCGTTTATTTTTTCTTCAAAAAGTGTGGGGATGTGTGTGTGTGTGTGTGTGTGTGTGTGTGTGTTGGTGTGTTGTGTGTGTGTGTGTGTGTGTGTGTGGTGTGTGTAGTTTGCTAATCCAATCAGGAGACCTAGAGGTCTATGTGCGTTGTAGCCGGGGTCGAACAGCTCCAAAAATGGAAATTTCAGAGATAATTGACAAACTAAGGTTTTTATGAAGGAAAGGATTTTAATGATTTTTATGTTCTTCTGAGATCATGTTCCAAAACTCTTAGCTAATATTCTCTGAGGTTTAGCAGGTTCATATAACATGTGACCGTTTTTGATTGAAGATTTTTGTAGTCAGGGTTCTGATTAAAAAAATCTCCTCCCAAAGTTTATAGGATCCACGAGTTCTTAATTTATGATTTTTCATCAAGCAGGTAGATCGGCTTCGACTTCATTCTATTTTTAAGGATACGAGTTTAGAGTTTATTAACAAATAAAGTTAGGGAGTGAACCCCATTGAAGGTTTATTTCACTTTCACTAAGACCATCGGACAATCTTT
>CM068965.1:18056718-18066871 GCA_035128595.1 Eptatretus atami
TAATTGCGTTCGGAATATTAGCTGGTTTTTAACACCGATAAAGTAATCGGATGCGACGGGGCTTGGCGATATAAAACCGCTCAGCAAATCGCAAACGGAACGAGCTGCTTAAAAGCGGCTCGTTTTCGTGCAGGCTCCGTTGAGTTGTAAATCCCCGGCATTTCTGTCTACGCGAATAATTAGGTACATCGACAATTCGGCGATCAACCCTGTAGCACGTGGACAGAAAAGTTGGCTGATCTACGGTGTGGTTAAAAACACACCGTAGCTGGATTTCGGCGTTGATCCGGAAGCTACGACTGGATTGCCGCGGTCGTTGGGCGCGTGCAGCCGCGAATTAGCTAAAAGCAGTCGCCCGCACGCCGGCGTGGCGGAGATCCATAACAATATATATATATATATATATATATATATATATATATATATATATATATATATATATATATATATATATATATTCACTATATAGGTATTACCTCTGAGGTTTTATTCACAAAAATAACATTAAATATTTGTCCATATGTTGCAGTCCGTGGCCATGTTCCCTATCCACATTTATCCCGCAAGGTCTTGAGCTTGGGAAACACGGTTTTGCTGAACATTGTTTTTCAGGAACCTATGTCCTGCGTTGCATGAGCGTTAACTATACATATTATTTGTTCATTACCACATTAAGATGGTGGAATATTTAGTTCTTTCCCCTCTCATATCCACCTTATTATTATACCATTACCAACTTCACCCACACCTACATCCTCATCGCCTGCTTTCCCGACTTCTCCCTTCATCCCATTCACAATCTCAATAGCATGTCTCTCACGAGAACAATTATCCAAACTACCTCCAGGTCCCCATTTACAATCTCATGAGATATGTCACATGGAAACTCCTTGGAATTGCCACTCTCAAGTGACTGTGAGTAGCATAATTGTGTTAATAAATTATCCGAAAGTAATTACCTTGTTTGTGATGCAAGCATAAATATAACGTTCAAATTAAATGATAATAAAACAATGTTTAATTCCGTCATCTCGCAATATTTGTGACTGAGGGATAGACACGTGACAAGCGTATTATTATACAGACAAGTGGGGCACCCGTGGGAAGCCCATGGGCAGAGACCTGTACATGACATTTGGACATCTTTAGTTTGATGCTGCCTGTGGAGTTTTACATAATTGGTAATGCCAATTTGTTAGATCCAGAAATTTTGTAATCGACACAATTTATTTCCCTCATAACATGTGAATGCATGTCCTTGCACTTGTGAAACACAGTTTGTAATTTTTTATTCCATGTGATGTAAAATGTGACTTCAAGATCTCAATCCTCTTCGCACACCCTCCCTCCTCCCACTCTCTCCCCTCCCCTCCGCCCTCTCTCTTTTCCCCCACTCATCACGCACGCTGCACAGGGTAGAGGGGGAGAGGATCGTGCATAGGGGAGAGGAGGGAGGTAGGTGGGTGGGATGTGGGTGGGAGAGGGTTTAGAGTGACTTACTATTGATTTGGGAGGATTGACTTGAGACTGAAGAGGGGGGAAACCTGCCTTGGCTGACTTGCATCGAATACACCACTTTACAAATGATAAATTCCTTAAAACAAAATATTGTTAATATATATTGGATTCCATCATGAGTCCACATGTTCAATTTATCACGTACAAAATTTTTCAAAGTATTGTTTAATTTTGTGGTTGAAAAAGAGTTTAATTGCCTTAAATAAACTTTATTTCTACCCCGGGAACATGAAACAATGCAAGACTAAGTTCAATCTATGAAGTCCAATTTTTTTCCTTTTAATCCAATATGGCTCCCATACCATGTGACCTATGATGTCAGAGTTAGCAGCACAATATTGTCATAGCAGCAGAATGTGAACCTTAGCGAAGCGGCGAGGCTACCATCTTGGTCGGGACGAAGAACGGTCCATATGGCACCAGTCAGAGCAGGAAGAAAGCGAAAGCGAGTGGGACCATCGTGGTGGGAATACTGCATGATGCGAACAGCTGAGGGTGCTCCCTAAAGGCCAAGAGAGGGTCTTCAGAGACCATGTGGAAATGGGGAGGCCACAGATGTGTAGTCGGAGAAATGTCACTGTATGGATTTGAAGGTAAGAAAAGTGCGCATGGCTTGTTTAACAGCAAGATATGCGGCCCTGAGTGAAGCGGCATGGCCTAACCTCTCAGTTGGGACGTTGAAATACCGCATGGTGCGAAAGGCTGAGGGAGTTCCTGAGAGGCCCCAAATGGTGCAATGGAAGCCCCATGTGTGACGCACGATGGGGCGGTTGTGTTGGAGGGTATTAAAAACAACAACTCCGAACAAAGAGTCACAGGTCCCCAACAGAGAAGTCTGTGTGGTCACACCATGCAGCCGGGATGTGTCCTGCTAAGATAAGCGGCTGCACCTTCCCCAAACAGAGGCAGAGCCCTGCATCAAAGCGCAAATGTGTGACGATACTGCCTACAGGTCTCAAAGGAAAGACCTAAGCAGGACAGCAAAGAAAAAAAAATGAAAACTGGAATGCTGAGTGGAGGGAGGACATTCTCCCACGCATAATGTGCTCTGAATTTGATGTGTTAGTCCATGGGCTGGGGTGGTTTCTGTGTGACTTTTATGTGCCCTAAGTTTCTCTTCATATTGTTGCGAATTCGCGCCCGCCGGCGTGCGAACGGCCACGTGACTCGAATCGCGGCACGTCGCTATTGTTGCGAATTCGCGCCGCCGGCGTGCGAACGGCCACGTGACTCGAATCGCGGCACGTCGCCCACCGGACGGACAATTCTGTCGTGACCCTCTCGGACTAACGCCGGGAGCCAGTCACGGGTGGGCCTTTCGCCTCACCACGATCGTGCCAATCGGCCACCCGCGTGGGATAGGGTTGTTCGCCAAACTCGACCTACCTAAGTACCCACGCGGATGGAAAACCGGGCGATCGCACCTCGCCGCAGGTCGACTTCGGACACGAACCGCTTAAGCGGTCCGTTCCGTGCTATCGGGATAACCGAGCGGTGTTATCGTCGGCCTCGACGGTTCCAATTAATTATCGGGCGTATCATGCCCACTACGAACCCTTTTACGTGAAGCAAGATGGAGTTTCAACGAAGGAAAGGACACAGCGAAACGGGGAACAATTTAACACAAAGCACATTTATTTCACACACACGGATAGCACACATATACAGCCATACAGTATGCACATAAAGCAAATAAAGAGTTAAAACCGAATACGCATACACACGGCAACACTTATACAGTTCTACTTTACAGACGGCGCCAACACACAGTTCCTCAAAAGCAAGAAGCCACCCTCATAGGCAAGGGGCAGACGGGCCTGTAGGCCAATATTTGCGCGGGACCTGCAGGAGCGGCCAGGTCCGCGAGACCGGGGGGGGGGGGGGTCCTACCGCGTCCTCGTGACGAGCCGCAAATGTCGCTGCGCGGCGTGCCCCAACTTCGTGTTCCTTCGCAGGTTTCGTTGGCACCGCTTGGAGTGGGGTGGGAACGGGGCCCCCTTTGTGCACTCTTTCAGCGCGGGGAAAAAGGGGGATTGTTGATGCCCTGGGGAGGAGAATGGCTGCTGCTTGGGTCCCGCGACAAGCGATCCCACTGCGACCTCGTCGCCGACCGCCGTCTTCCCTGCCTCGGACCCGAGCTCCTTGGCCTCTTGCCACAACTCTCTGCCACACGCCGCCGCTGCCACACTCGCCCGATGACTCTGCCAAAACTCTCTGCTTCTGCCTCTCTCTCTGCATCCGACTCGACTGCCCTTCACTGCCGTGCGCTCGCGCTTTTATCGGCCGGCAGGAGAACCAATATGCAGATTTCCGGATCAGGATGAGCTCAGGGGCGGAGCCACGCTCGCCCATTGGCCGGATGTAAGTAAAACTGTGCAAGTGTTGCCGTGTGTACGCGTAGTCGGTTGTAGATCTGCATTGTGTTTTTGTTTTAATTGCTTTATGTGCATTCTTCATCCTGTTTGGCTGTATATGTGTGCTCCCCGTGTGTCGCGAAATAATGTGCATCATGTTGAATTGTTCCCCGTTTCGCTGAGTCCTTTCCTTCGTTTGAATCTCCATCTTGCTTCACGTAAAAGGGTTCGTAGTGGGCGTGATACGCCTGATAATTAATCTGAACCATCGAGGGCCGACGATAACACGCTCGGTTATCCCGTAGTACGGAATGGCCGCTTAAGCGGTTCGTGTCCGGAGTCGACCTGCGGCGAGGTGCGATCGCCCGGTTACCATCCGCGTGGGTACTTAGGTAGGTCGAGTTTGGCGAACAACCCTATCCCACGCGGTGGCCGATTGGCACGAAAGTGAGGCCGAAAGGCCCACCCGTGACTAGCTCCCGGCGTTGTCCAAGAGGGTCACGACAGAATTGTCCGTCCGGTGGGCGACGTGCCGCAATTCGAGTCACGTGGCCGTCGCACGCCGGCGGGCGCGAATTCGCAACACTGGTGTCAGAGAGCGGGAAACGAACTCTCGGTCTCCAAGCTAAATTCACGGAATCGGTCCAGGGGTGAGAGGAGCGACCCCCGATTCCCACCAAATTACGAGCGATTTAAAATTAACCCCTTACGAGAAATAAGATGGAGTCTCAAGGCGAGCGGGTGCCGGGGGTAGAAATGTATATGTGTAATAATTTAGAATCCATGGCCCGGGATGGTACTACTTCTTGTAATTTTAAATCACGAGGGAGCTCACCTCATACTCTGAGCACGGACTTTGCCGGCAAACTGGGTCGCATAATGGCGGCGCGATCGCCCCTCAGCGCAGCACGGAGCGAGCGGCTATTTATGGCGCAACACGAGGCGAGCGCTCCCAACAGCCGTTTCAAACCACGTGGGCATGGCAGGCGAGGTCAAGCGCGCATACGCCGGCCATCGGTGGGCTTTGGAAAGAATTAAAGGAAGAATGGAAGGGAAAAAATAGGGAAAATAGAGTTGAGTATCCATAAGTGGGAACAAGTGGAGAGCGAGCTGAGGAAAGAGTTAGAAAGCAAAAACGGAAACACTATTTGGGGTAAAGCAACTGCAGAAGGAGGTAACAAGAAAACAGGAATATCAGGACCAATTGAAAGAAAAGGCGAGGCTCGAGTGCGAGGAGATGGACAAAGAAGAGCGAATGAAACACAAAAAGGAGATTAACCAAATGAAGCAAACAACGAAACTGGAGAAGGAGGAACAGTGGGAGAGAAAACAAAAACTATTCGAGTTTGAAATTGAACAACTAAAACGGGGAGCAAGATTAGAGTCCACGGAGATTGAAAAACTCCGGAGGGAGAACGAAGAACTCAGGAAGTTCCGAGGAGGCATGACTCAGAAGGAGCCAGGAAGTAGAAAGTATTGCCAGAGATAGAAAAAATAGAGGAGGACTGCATGATAAAGACAGGGGTAAAGACGCACACACACACACACACACACACAGAGTTAGTGGAGGACAATGAGGGGGAGCTGGCGGACTGGGTAGAGACCCGGTGCGAGCAGTTGGATAGCCTCCTTCGGGAACAGAGGGAGACGCTATTCTCCCTCGAAGCTGGTCACGACCAGGTGGGTTCGGTCGTGTCGCGCGAGTTCGGGGGACGGGTGCTGTGGACAGGTGCACGCCGAGCTTGGGGGGTATAGAGGCCCCGGAACCCCTTGTGGGGACACGAATCCCCAGTGTGGTTGTCCCGGTGTGTGTGGTGCAAGGTGTGAGTGCGCCCCCGTGTGTGGAAGCGACCCCGTGTGTGAGTGGTGTGGTTGTGAGTGTGCCGGAGTGCGTGCTTCCAGCGCACCGTGTGTGAGTGAGACACCGCGGGCGAGTGCCCCCGCGTGTGTGAGTGGTATGGTTTGAGTGAGGGAAATGGCACGAGTGAGTGAGCGGCCGAGTGTGAGAGAGACCGTGTGTGTAAGAGAGCGGTATGTGAGGGAGATGACGGTTGGCATGCGTGAGCATGCAGCCGCGTCTCCCGGTGTGAGTGTGATAGAATGGAGAGTGAGCGTCGTAAAACGCAGGGTGTGCGTGGGTGGAATTGCACAACGACAGCGACAGAGGGACAAGCCGGGTAGCGGCCGTAGTTGGAATGGGGACCGTGCCGGGTTTCACCCAGCGGCGAGCGCGAGGTCCGTGCTGTGCACGCACGAGGCCGCCACGTGCTCGCTTGCGGGAGTGAAGCCGGTCCGGAAACGCCAGCGGTGGATTTGCCGATCCGCGGACGGACAAAGTTTAGGCAGGATACGGATTTGGACCGGATGGGTTCTCCACGCGAGCTTGTGTCAAGCTCCAACGGGCAGAGCACATGTGTTCGCGTGGGGAACCCTCGGAGTGCGAGGTTTGCTTTGTGGCGCACACGGTGACGTCATGGCTGCACGTAGGGTTGGAATCCGGCAGGAGGGGTATCCCTGCCGGATGGTACCGTTCAAGAGGACGAGGTACACGTGCAGCTGCATGACGTCACGGGCAGGTGCAAAGAGCGCAGGCTGCGAGTTGCCGCGCTGGTGCTGCGCAAAATTTAGAATTTTTTTTTTTTTTTAAACAAAAGCAAGCCTCGCTTTCGGTGAACAGGATTCCCTGGGCAAGGGGTGGAAGCCCCTTGACCAGGGCACAGGATAACACTAGTTAGGGGAAGGGTTAGTGTTAGTTAGACCGGCTCCATGGGCAGGGGTAAGTCTCATGGGGCCAGTAGAATGGATTAGTTAGAGGGATTGTAGTTGAGATTTAGGTGGAAATGATGTTTGGATTTTGAGGACAATGACTGACTTTGAGTGTGTAGTGGGGACGTAGCTTAGCTACGTAGTGTTAAAAGGATGTGCTACTAGTGTAAGGACGACGTGGGAACACGAGTTAGTTAGGGATTTAGTCAGCAGGAATGGCAGGATTCAGCGGATGTGTGTGTTGAAAAGCTGTGAGGTGAGTACATGGTGAGTGAGTGAGGCCAGCGGGTCTGGTGTTATGGAGCGAATGTGGAATGCATGGTGCGATGAGTGATTGGGGGAGGAGTAATTCCCGCCAGGGACCCCGGGGTCAGTTGTAGAGTGAGTTAGAGGGTAGTCAAATTGACAAAATGGAGGTCGTTTTGTTGTTGGTGGAATGTAGGCTCGATACCATTGGAGGGGTGCAGGAGCCCTGTTGACGCTGGAGCGTGGCTGCGAAAGGTGAGTATCGCTGAGTGGGTACCCGGGCACGCGGCTAGTCGGCCGTGGTAGGCCAAGGGCCCATGGGGGCCGGGATAGCGTAGTGGGCAGATGGTGCGCCCGCATGATGCGGGGGCCGGGGCGCCATTAGCCGCGTGGGCAGTGTTGTGGGCACGGGTGACCTCGGAAAGGGCCCGGGAAGCCAGCCTGCCACGTGTGCGTTTCAGGGAGTTGCCATGGGGGGCACTCCCCGGTGTTTAGGGAGCTGGTAGGCTCGGAGGCAGTGTAGTGCCCGGGGGTGCCATCGCTGGAGAATCGGCAGAGGTAGTGCCTGCCAGGGGAGCCACGCGTCCCAGCCATGAGACCGTGTGAGGGCACGGGAAGAAAATTGGGGGCGAGGCCCGAAATTGTAAGGACACCAACACAGGCGACGGGAATCTGGGTTGTTAGAACCAATAGATTAGCGCGAGGCGCTTGTTGAAAGCCCCGGGGTAGTTTAAAGGTTAAATGGTTAGGGTAGATTAGGAAGTGTACCCTCCGCACCATCCATCCTTCGCTCACGTTGTGGGCCGCTGGACCCACTTTGGGTTAAAGATCGCTGAAGTCTGGGGAGGCCATCCTGAGGCTTCGTTGGCCTCGACGCAGGACGCTAGCTCTCCCTTATTCCCTCTGGGAAGGGAACGTAGGGGTTGGGAGTAGGCTAGGTGGACGATAGGTTAGCCGAACAAGGACGATAAAGGGGTTAGGGGACGATTTATAGTGGGGAAGTAAAAATAAAACAACAAAAAAAATAAGTTGGGGCTAAATTGGTTTTGACAAATTAAGGAGTGGGTATGGACAGTGACAGGCAAAGGCGATAGGTGTGAGGGAGACAGTAGGCAGGTCCGAGCCCGCCTCCTGTGTGGCCAGCACACCGCACTCCTCCACCAACCTGCATTGCACGGCAAGAGCGGCCAACTTCATCGGCAGCTGTTGTTTTGCTGCAAGGCCTGTGCCGGCCGGATCGTCTGCAGTGCTATGCTTCAAGGCCTGTGCCGGCCAGTTCATCTGCCGGCTGTGTTCGCCTGCAGCGGCCTTGTTCTGCCGGCTGTGTTCGCCTGCAGCGGCCCTGTTCTGCCGGCTTTGTATGCCTGCTGCTTTTGTCATGCCATGCCACTGCCCACATCAACAGGTTGCCCCGTTAAATTTGCTTTGGCCCCCCCCCCCGTTTCATTCCATGCGCGCCAGGATCCGCAAGCAACAGTTTGCAAGCTGCGAGAACTGCCCTGTTGGCAGCTACAACAAGGGCCTGCATGGCGCCGTGCACCGTGTTTGCGTCCATCCATCCATCCATTCCGTTGTGCTCATTGCGTGTGCCACTTGAGCTGGCACGGAGACTGCGTTTGTGCAGCCCATGCACCGTTGTGGTTCACTGTGGTCATTTTCAAAGGGGAGGCCTAGGACTGCGTGTGAGCAGCCTGGCTCCCTGCTAACTGCTTTCTCTTTGCAGAGTCCATTGATCCTGGGCCATGGTTTAGTGAAAATTTGTAAGTTAAGGTTAAGATTGTACTGTAAATATGAGTGCGCCCCCGGCATGTCTGTCTAGCGCCGGCAATTTTATTTAAGTCGTCCGTATGAGTGGGTTTGTTTAGTTTGTTTACTCAGCCTCAGGTTATTTATTTTGGGGACACGAATACCATGAATGTCGCACTCAGGGATCCGTAGGTAAAACGTACCAGGGAGAATACACATGATGGCACACGACAATTTGACGACTCGGGACGAGTCTGTAAAAAGGGAGGGAGGTAGTGTTACGGTGTGGAAATTCGCAAACCACCATTCAGGTCCCGTAGGTGAGGTATCTTTTAAGTACATGTATAGTTAGCCCCAAACCCGTTGTTTTAGAGGGAATTAATGTGATTATTCGGGCTGCGACGCTTTGAGATAGCCGTTTTTCTGTTCTATCTTTATTTGAATCAACCGCCATAACCATCAAAGCACCACCAAAAACCCTCGCCACCCTCACCTCTCTCCTTCTGCGGCCATTCCCGCACCACCTGTGAACACTGAGCGTCGGGCTGTTCTGGGCTCGTTCAGCGATACGCACCGAGCCGCGAGTGCAAATAGTGGCCTTTCTGAGGAAAATTCGGATCAGGAATGCTACACGCCCACTTCTATCCGTCCAATTAGGAAGCGCGGGGCGGCTTGGCCCCGCCTCCAGGCGGACTTTGTGTGAAATCGAGAATGCAAATTCTAGGATCAGGGGGTTCACGCCCACTTTACCTCCGTCCAATGGGCGAGCGTGGCTCCGCCCCCGAGCTCTCCTGATCCGGGGAAATTTGCATACTGTTTTGCTCCTGCCAACCTATAAAGAGACGAGCGCAAGGCGAATCGTGGCAGAAGAGTGGCAGTGATAGAGTCAGTTTTGAAGAGAGTCGGGTTGGTAAGAGAGTGTGGCAAATCAGCGGAGTGGAGTCGGGAGGCGGAGGGTCAAGGTGGCTTTGCAGTCGGCTGAGGAGAATTGGGGAGGAGCCAAGGAGCTCGGTCCGAGGCAGGGAAGACTCGGCGGCGGCGACGAGGTCGCGGTGGGATTCGCTCGTCACGGGACCTAGCCAGCCATCCATTCTCCTCCCCCAGGGCATCAACAATTCCCCCTTTCCCCGCGCTGAGATAGTGCAACAAAGGGGGCCCCGTTCCCACCCCACTCCAAGGGTGCCAACGAAACCCGCGAAGGAGCACGAAAGTCGGGCACCGCCACGCAGCCACATTTGCGGCTCGTCACGATGACGCGGGTAGGACCCCCCGGTCTCGCGGACCTGGCCGCTCCTGCAGGTCCCGCGCCAAATATTGGCCTACAGGCCCCGTCTGCCCTTGTCTTTGAGGGTGGCCTTTTCTTTTGCTTTTGAGTAAATGTGTTGTTGGCAACCGTCTGTAAGTAAAAAATTGCTGTATGTGCATTCTTCATCCTGTTTGGCTGTATATGTGAGCTCCCCGTGTGTCGCGAAATAAATGTGCATCATGTTGAATTGTTCCCCGTTTCGCTGCGTCCTTTCCTT
>CM068965.1:18096972-18111395 GCA_035128595.1 Eptatretus atami
ACCTGGCCGGCGGGAGCTCTGGTGTCGCCCGACTGGCCGCGGGAGCTCTGGTGTCCGGCCGACCTGGCCCGCGGGAGCTCTGGTGTCGGCCCGACCTGGCCGCGGGAGCTCTGGTGTCGGCCCGACCTGGCCGCGGGAGCTCTGGTGTCGGCCCGACCTGGCGCGGGAGCTCTGGTGTCGGCCCGACCTGGCCGCGGAGGCTCTGGTGTCGGCCCGACCTGGCCGGGAGCTCTGGTGTCGGCCCGACCTGGCGGCGGGAGCTCTGGTGTCGGCCGACCTGGCCGCGGGAGCTCTGGTGCCCGGCCCGACCTGGCCGCGGGAGCTCTGGTGCCGGCCCGACCTGGCGCGGGAGCTCTGGTGCCGGCCCGACCTGGCCGCGGGAGCTCTGGTGCCGGCCCGACCTGGCCGCGGGAGCTCTGGTGCCGGCCGACCTGGCCGCGGGAGTCTGGTGCCGGCCCGACCTGGCCGCGGGATGCTCTGGTGCGGCCCGACCTGGCCGCGGGAGCTCTGGTGCGGCCCGACCTGGCCGCGGAGCTCTGGTGCCGGCCCGACCTGGCCGCGGGAGCTCTGGTGGTGCGGCCGACTTTGACCGCGGGAGCTCTGGTGGTACCCGTGTCGGTACTCGATTGCAGTATCACACCATGAGGGTCGTTCCTGTTGAGATCCAGCACTATTGATGTACCATTTTACAATGGGATTGATTACCCTCATTTTCTGAAGCTGCTGTTTGTAGCTGTATGTACTGTTGTAGATTTCCGCCCGTCGATGTGCGAACAACCGCGTCTAACCAATAGCGGTCGCTTCGCCCCCGAACGGACAATCCAGTCGCGGCTTTCCGGATTAACGCCGGAAACCAACCACGGGTGTGTTTTTAACCACACCACAACCTTGTCCGCACTCTACCCCGCGCTACAGGGCCCGATCGCCAAATCTTCGATTTACCTAATTATTCACGCGGGTAGGTTACCGAGAGATTGTACCTCAACGGGACCGCTCGTAAACGAGCGGCTTAAGCACTCGCTTCCTTTTGGGATAACCGAGCGGGGTATTATCTTGCAGTCCGTTGGACCCGATCACTTTACCGGCTATTTAAAAACCAAGTATATTCCGAGTGCAAGATGGCAGCTCAATTAAGGGAAGAGGACGCAACGAACAGGTTTACATTCACACAAGGACATTATATAATAAAAGCATGTATGCAATTAAACAAGGCAAAACACGTATGCAATTATACAAGCAACAAAAGCACGACAAAAGAACTACAACCATCTACTTGTTATGTACAGTCACAACAGCAGTTCCTACTTATTAGACGGGCCCACGGACACACGTACGCACACACACACACACACAACCAAGATATGGTGGCAGAGGCCTTTAATAACGAGCTCCAGCTCGGAGGACAGGTGAGCTGAAACTCAGAACCTATCTCGAACCTCTCCACCTCGTGTGGTCTTCAAGTTGTTCGGACCGGGCTCCAGCGAGAGCGAGCTGGATCCAATCGCCGTGAGCTGCGATCCTTCCGAGCTCCGCGAATCCTCCGCGCTTCTCAACACGTGCTGGTGAGACGAGGCGCCGATCCTTCCCGTCGATGCATCGCTTCCCGAGGAACACCTCCACGAAGAGGTCGATGAGTCGCACCAAGCCGGGAACCAAAATGGAGAACAAAGAGCTCCACGAACCAAGAAGAAGAAGCCACCACTCGCAGCTCGAGCCGAGCGACCGGCTTAACTTCCTTCCAAGCAAAGCAGCTCGAAGCAAAAAGCTCTCCCGAGCCAAGCAGAAGCCGAAGCTCACGGAACCATCAAAGCAAAAAGCCTCCTCCCGAGCCAGGCCTCAGCCGAAGCTCACTGAGCCAGCCGAAGCAAAAAGCTTCCGAAGGCCTCAACCTAACCCAAGCCAAACAGGACCGAAGGTCTGCTGAACGGCTACTCTCAACTCCCTTCTCCAACTCTGCCCACGAACAAAAGAAAAGATCTCCTCTTATCCTTCTCCCGCCTTCCCCGCTCCTGGCGTGACTCATGACTCATGCCCTCGTGCTCCATCCCCGCTCAGCCACGGGTGGGAGGGAGTTGTTGACATCATGAGTCACGGGACGGCAGGATTCTTCTTCCTCTTCGCAGAAGAGGGGGAGGGATGTCTCCATTGTTCGTTCCCTAACTATTAAATCGATCCGCAGCGCATCTACTCAATTTCTGAACATTTAAACAATGAAAGGTGAGCTATCTAGGGAACAAGCACTTATCGACATAGCTGACTAAAGGAACCTGTATGTTGTGTGCAATCGAATTCCCAAATTCGAAACACTACCCCTCCCCTTTTTACAAGACTCGTCCCGAGTCGTCAATTTTCGTGTGACCAGCATGTGTAAGTTTTCGCCTAGTATGTTCTACCTTCGGATCCCTGAGTGCGACATTTCTTATATGTGTCCCAAAATAATAACCTAATGCGCTGCGTAACTACCTAAACAAACTCTCACAGACTCATTCGGACAACTTAACTAAAATTGCCGGCGCTAAACAAACATGCAGGTGGGGTTCCACGTATTTACAATTTTCACTCAACTTATCCATTACTTAACCATGGCCCAGGACCTGTGATCTGTGAAAGGGAAGAAGGTAAAAGTCATTTCAAAGTTCATTGATGCAGGGGAATGGATGGAGATGGTCGCAAACACAAATGAGCATGATGGATGCACGGGCTGCCTGCAGGGCAGTCCTTGCAAAACTGGATGTTCCTGGCGCACATGGTGATGGATGGACAGGGGCAAATGCAAACAAGGGCTAGCAGGCATGGGGTCATGGCACAGGCAGGCAAACGAGGCATGGCAAGGCAAGTCCATGCAGAACAGGCAGCTGCAGCACAACAGGCCGGCAGGTGAAGCTGCGGCCTCTGGTGTGGTTCCATCAGGTCTGGAGGGGGTGCGGTGGTGCCGGCCACTTTGAAGGCGGGCTCGGACCTCGGCTACTGTCTCCCCCACTCTATCGCTTTGCCTGTCGCTGTCCATACCCACTCCCTTAATTCGCCACACAACACAACAACATTTATCCCTCTTTATTTTTATTATTTTTATTTCCCTTTATAATTGTCTCCCTAACCCCTTTATCGTCATTGTCCGGCTAACCTATCCTGTCAACCTAGCCTACTCCAACCCTACGTTCCCTCTCTGAGGGGAATAGGGAGAGACTAGCGTCCTGTCTCGAGGCCAACAAAGCCTCAGAATGGCCTCCTCAGAGTTCAGCGATCTACCAAGGTGGGTCCAGCGGCCTACAACGAGCGAAGGGATGGATGGTGCGAAGGGGTACATCTCCTAACTATCCTAGCATTTATTACACCTGAAACTACCCGGGGCTTTCCAAAACGCCTCTCACTTTTAAACTATCGTTCTAAAAACCATGATTCCGTCGCCTGTGTTGGTGTCCATTATAAATTTGGGCCTTGCCCTCAAATTTTCATTCGTGCCCTCGCACAATTTCCTGGCTGGGCAGCGTGGCTCAACTTGGCAGGAACTACCTCTGCCGATTCTCAAACTATGGCACCCCGAGCACTACAACTGTC
Organism: Eptatretus atami; assembly: GCA_035128595.1. NCBI lineage: Eukaryota > Metazoa > Chordata > Myxini > Myxiniformes > Myxinidae > Eptatretus > Eptatretus atami. Next base: position 18,100,531 of record CM068965.1, read on the forward strand.
TCCGAGCCTACCAGCTCCCTAACACCGGGGAGTGCCCTCCCTGGCGACTCCCTGAAATGCTCACGTGGCAGGCTGGCGCCCAGGCCCTTCCTGGGTGCCCGTGCCAATGCACTGCCCACGCGGCCAATGGGGCCCCGCATCATGCGGGCCCACCCGTGCCACTACGCTATCCCGCCCCCCATGGACCCTTGGCCTACCGCGGCCGACTAGCCGGTGCCCGGGGTACCCACTAAACAAATACTCAACTTTCCACAGCCACGCTCCCAGCCGGTCATGAACTCCTGCACCCTCCAAACGGGTTTCGTGCCTTCTCTCGACACCAACAACAAAACGGCCTCCTTTTAATAAATTTGAATAACCACTAGCTAACATTAAACTGACCCCGGGGTCACTTGGGTGGGAATCACTCCTCCCCCAACCAGTCATTCGCACCATGCATACCAATTCGCTCCACTCGCACACTTGGGCCCACTGTCCCACACTCATTCCTCACACACTTTCCATTTTGCAACTCACACCAACACTCCACACTGCCATCCTTCCTAATTAAATCCCTGACTAACTCGTGCTCCCTCGTCATCCCTTAAATCAATGCACATTCCTTTATCCTACGAGCTAAGCTACGTCTCCACCACACATTTCATGTCTGTCACTGTCTCCATAATCATTTCCATATTCCATCCTAAATCGGAACTACAATCCCTCTACCTATTCCATTCACGGGCCCATGAGGACTTATCCCTGCCCCATGGAGCCGGTCTAGCGAGGCTAACCTTCCCCCTAACTAGTGGTGTCCTGTGCCCTGGACAGGGGGTCTTCCACCCTTTGCCCAGGGAATCCTGTTCACCCGAAGCGAGGCTTGCCTTTTTTTTTTCATGCGTGCACCAGCGTGGCAACTCGCACCTGCGCTCCTTTCCCCGTGACATCATGGCAGCTGTTCGCGCATCTCGTCCTCCTCGGACGGTACCATCCGGCAGGGATTTCCCTTCTGCCGGATTCCAACCCTGCAGCCACGACGTCACCCCTGCGCATCAAAAACAAGTCTCGCATTTCGAGGGGTTCCCACGCGAAACATTGCTCTGCTCGTTCGGAGCTTCACACACATGCCCGCCTGGAGACCCATCCGGTCAAATCCATTATCCCAGCTACCTTCTGTCCGTCCGCGGGATCGGCTAATCCACGCGTGCGTTTATGACCGGGCTTCACTCCTGCAGGCGCGCACGTGGCGGCCTTGTGCGTTGCACGGCACGGACCCCGGGCGCGCTGCCGTGCAAACCCGGAACGGTCCCAATGCAGCTACGGCCGCTACTCGGCGTTTGTCCACTTCAGCACCGTCCTCGTCGCACTCTCGCGACAAACTTCCACGTGCCACGACGCTCACAACACCTCACGTATAAAAAATTTCTATATACATATGTATATATATGCATATATTATATATATATATGTTACGGAAATGGCCCTTAATGGGACTACTAAATATAGGATTAGCTCAGATCCCCCATTAATGCCTGTTTAGATAGGTTGTGTGGTGTAAGGGACGATATGTGTGTGTCGGGAGTGTAGAAGACTGTGTTTTTATGTTCATACGGTGGTGAAACGAGAGAAGCAGAGATGATTCTCTTTCTCTTCTGTACGAACGGGAGGGGAGTGGCTAGAGCGAGAGTGTGGCCTGGAGAGGCAGTGACGCGAAGGGGCGGAGCCTTTGGTCAGAGAGTCGCCGAGAGAAAGCAGAGACAAAAATTACCCCCGTGTGGGGTGACGGTCATTCTTATAATACACAAGTTCTCAATGTTCAGTTATGACGGAAGACTACTGCGCAGCTCGACTGTGCAGTTCTATCTGCGCAGCTGAATGCACAGTTTGGTTAAAGATGACTCGGCATTTTGGCGCGCGCCACGGAAATTATATTTGGAAATAAATCCGACGTTTTATTTCGGGTTTTGAAACTTTTGCACCTTCGGCGGAAAAATGTATAAATATAACAAGGTCAGCTGCTATGCAATGAACCATTCACTAACTTTTACCATGCCCAGTAGAGAATATATAGCCTCCTGAAGGTAGGGCAGTTTTTTGCAAACTTTGAAGTCACGTGACACGAAAGCGAAATTCGAAAATCCGTCCGTCCAAATTTAGATATTGTCCCATACATTCATATGCCACAATCAAATTCAAGATCGCTTGAGAAATGTAGGAGGAGATAGATTTTGAAAATCGTCATTTTCGGCATTTTTTTGCCAACTTTGAGTCACGTGACACAAACGAAAGTGAATATCGAAAATCCGGCCCGTCAAATTTAGATATTGTCCCATACATTCATATGCTACAATCAAATTCAAGATCGTTGAGAAATGGGAGGAGATAGAATTTTGAAAATCGTCATTTTCCGCAACTTCAAAAGGCCTCGTTGACCTTGACATCTTGACCTTCGGTGACCTTGAAAGTCATACCATCGTGTCGGTCTCATCGACTCTATCAGGAATCACTAATGACAGATCTCCGCTTCACTTCATTGTGAACGGACGGACGGACGGATCGAAGGACATCGACCCCATATTATTAGGTCATGCTTGAAGAGATGTAAAAAGATCAGTATGCGAAATAGTGCACTCGAGTGTGCTCGTGGCTCGAAGCGAGCAAACAAAGGAGTGCTGTGTGTGAGGAACGGCCGGGTTCTCGAGGCGTGCTCGGAGTCGTTCGAGGCGAGCGAACGAAGGAGGCACCGTGTTGGATCTGCGGGAGAGACGCTAACGCCACCTGCAGTCGGTGATCTTCGACCGAGAGAGGCATGAGAGGACGAAGCGGGAGTCGGGCTTCGAGGCGGGAAGGCCGGAGAGGAGACGCCGGACCTTCGGACGGTCTTACTCACCAACGGCGCGTCCGTTTGCCGATCCGCCTGTGGAAACTCGGACCGGACGCTCGACTTGGGCCTTGTATGGGAGAACAGGCCAGGCCGGGATTTGTGTGTGGACCGAGGAGAGATAGCTGAGGCTCATCTTCGACCTAAGCGAGGTCAGAGCGCACGGAAACCGCGCAAGCGGTGACTAGGAGAAGAATACCGCGCTGCATCTTGCGCGCAGCACGTTCGAGCGGGAGTTTGAACTGTGAACAACACCGCTTGTTTACGAACGATATCGTGCTTTTGGACGGTCCTCTCGTCATGAGCCATCACAAGTCTCTGTGTGCATGCATGCTGTTTGTCTGTCTGTTTTGTTTGCACGTGTTGTTATAAGGCATATTTCGTAGAATCCCTCGAAACTTTAGACGTGGTTCCGAGGTAAAGAACGGGTAGATAAGTTAGTATAACCATTGTAGTGGTTTTATTGCTTGTGTTGTGATCCCTGATGTTCCCCAATAAATTGGTTAATTTCTTATGCAGTTGCCGCTATGGATATAATGCGTGTCGCGTCGAGGAACGATCGCCGTTCGATTGGCATACAAGACCAAAAATGGTTACAGGTGGTAGACATCGCTTTTTCGGCACTCAGCGGGGGGGGGGGGGGGGGGGGGTCTTGTCAACCAAGCGTCTGTCTGGTTCACCAAACTGGTAGGGTACAGGATTACATTGGTATCGCGATTGAAGACGCGTGAACCCGAGGCCTGTGCTGAGCCGGCCGTGCGTTGTAAGACTCTCGGAGACTGTGGTGGCGAGGTGGCGCCAGGGACCGGGTCCAGAAATCCCGCCACTCCGGATCCACAACAACTATATATATATATATAATATATATTATTTATATATATATATTATATAATATATATATACTATACAATACTGTTAACGGAATTCTGGCCCGCTGGCCATGCGAGCGATTGCGTACCCAATCGCAACCGCGTCGCCAACCGACGGACATTCAGTGTGCACCTCCTGGAATACCGCCAGGAGCCAGTCATGGGTGGGGGTTTAACCTCAACCATGATCGTCCAAATTGCCCACGGCAGGAATAGGTGCTCGCCAAATTTGACCTAACCTACAGTACTGGCGAGTAGTTTGAGACCGGGCGATCGTACCTCGCCGCAGGTCTGCCTAAGACAACGAACCGTTAAGCGGTCCGTTCCGTGCTCAGTGATAACCGAGCGGTGTTATGCCGACTCGAGGGGATGTGATCTGTTTACCCGGGCGATTCAAAACCTGCTACTAATTTATTCCGCGATTTCAAGGTGGAATTTCAAAGGGAAAAGATGACGAACGGGATACATTCAACACAAGGCATTTATTTAAAGCACATATTGCCACACACACAAGGCAAGGCAGTAACAATGAATAATACAAGCAAGAAATAGAAAACAAAAGCAATAGACCGATCATAAGCAAGGATAATTTACATGAGCAGTTATTAACATTTCTAACTTGGCAGGACACGGCGTCGCACAAATGCATACAAAAAAAAGAAAAAACCCTCCCATAGGCAGGGAGGTAGACGGGGTTCAGTAAGCCTTTAATGGCAGGGACCTGGAGGACCGAACGGTCCGTGAGACCGAAGGGTTTACCCGCGCCTCTGGTGCGTGACGGTGGGCAGGGTTCGCAGACGTCGTCCCCACGGCCTTGCGTAGCCGGCTGACCTCAGGCCCCGCTGGCGTGGTCAGCGAGCTCTTCCGGTGTATGCGTCTGTGCTTCAACACCACGACCAAAACAAGCAAAAGACTGAAGGGCAGAAAGGGGCTTCAGGACAGAGAGAGAGGACGCCCAAAGCAAAGAGTCCAACACGAAGAGGTCAAACGAAGGAGGGAGAAGAGAAGCCCAAGGGGTGACCAGCGCCACGAGACCAAGAACGAACGGAGCCAGCAAATGACTGAGAAGAAGACCGAGCGAGCTCAGTTGTTCGCCTTTTGTAAAGCGGGGCTCGCCTTATGCCCGCCTTCCGTTTCTGGCTCCACCTCCTTCTGGAAGCTTCCAAAAGGGGCCGTGCACTCTCGCTCCCTCCCGCGCCTGCGGGGGAAGAGGAAAGTCAGTTTTGGCTCGGGGCCAGGGAACTTATTCCCCAAAATCAACCCGCTCCTTTAATGACCTTTACCCCGTCGATCGCACCCCCCACACCATGGGCGGGGAAGAACAGGCGGGAGAATCAAGGCGGGAAAAAACCGCCAAGAGCTTCACGAGTTGCTTTTTGTTTCTGCCAGTTCGAGACGGTTTGTTGAGAGCGACGGTGCGTGGTGGTTGTGGGGGTGGTGTGAGCATGAGTTGGCGTTTGTGGCGTAGTTGGTGGTGGCGGTTGTTTGTGTGGAGGTTTGGTTGGCAATGGTGCATTCAACAATAAACGATAGAAAAGAAAAACGGCTATCTCAAAAGCGTCGCAGCCCGATGAAATCACACGAGATCCTTTTAAAACAACGGTGGGGAATATCTGCACATAAACTTAGCGTATAACGATCTAAGGAACCTTTATGGTGTAATTGCGAATTTCCACAGCCGTAACAATACATATATACACACATATATATATATATTATTACATATATACAAATAGAAATCTTTTTACATATACACACACATGATAATATTATATATATATATAATATATATATATATATATATATATATATACATTATATAATTAATCTATAATTCAGCTGTTGTGTGGTCCTGTCTGTGACCGCGTTTCTCGACAACCGCCGGTCCAATGCTGTTGAAACTTGGCCATGGATATTTTCTGGGGACCGCGGATGTGCTTTTCATGTTTTGATATTAATCGGACGAGGGTTTCCCAGTGGCATTTTATTGCTTTTTTTCATGTTGGAAAGGTGTATTAATCGTAGCTGAAGTGTATATCCAACTTATCAAACCTTAATCATTACATTTTTTCCAAAGTATTCAGAATAATGTACACGCATAAAAATAATAAGCACAATAATTGGAAAGTAATAAAAAGAATACATGAATAAAATGAAATGTCTGTCAACCATAACGACCTTATAACTATTATCTGTCAACAATGAAGGAAACGTGCTATGAGTCATGAATGATGTCAAATTAATGATTTTTTTAGGTCATCTCTACGAGAATGAACCTAAAAAGCGGACCAAATGTCCCGTTTCGCGTACGTCCATCAACAATTTTCTTTCCGATCTTGATGAATTAGTTATGTGGGTAGCAGGTGATGATGTTGCCAACGATAATACTTTGTTCGGGTTCAGGTCAGGGACGAGGTCACGGGTAAGTAAGTTATAAAAATCGCCTTTTCAAAACTATCGTTGCCTTCCATACAAGATATTCGGCAAAGTTGATTGATTATGATAGTAAACAACATAATTATCTTGTATTTAACCAGACAGATTTTTTGATATTTCCTTCCCGTTTGATCGTGCACGTGATCTGGAGATTGGCCAAAAACGCCGATGCGACTTCGCAAGAAGAGAGGAAGGAGAAATGAAATATAATATAAAACAATTTTAAGCCTTTTATATTTATACATTTTCGTCGACGAAGTTGCAAAAGTTCAAAACCCGAATGTAAACGTCGGCATTTATTTTCAAAATAATAATTTGTCCAGCCGCTGCCAAAATCGATCATCTTTACGAAATGGCGCAGTAGTCTCGGATCATTAACTGAACATTGAGAACTTGTGGTAATTAAATAGAGATGACGCACCCCACACGGGGTAATTTTTTTTGGTTTTTTTGACGATTGGACATCACATTCTTTTCTTTCTACGTTTGGTAATGACTCACATGACGCTGGTATGAGTACTGTCAATTTTTCAAGGTTTGATATCGTTCTTCATCGCATTTAAGCTATTTCGAAGTGTTTCCCAATTTAAAGCTGTTTTTCCCAAGGTTTGAATTAATTGTCAAATTTTAATTAATCCAAGGTTTGAATTTTTCTACAGGGAAACAGCTTGTTTACACAAGGGTTTTGAAAGGTTTTTTTCCCAAGGTTTAGAATTCATTGTTGTGCTTGGGTAGACATTTGTGAATACATTTCGAGAGAGAGGGGGGGAGAGAGGGGAGGAGAGAGGGGGGGTTGAGAGAGAGGGGACATCACAATTCAGAGAGGGGGAGAGAGGAGGTGGGAGAGAGGGGGAACCGGGAGAGGGGAGTGGTGAGAGTGGGGGCGAAGAGGAGGAGGAGCGAGACTTGGGGTGAGAGAGGTGGGAGAAGAGGAGGCGAGACGGGGGGAGAGACGAGAGGGGGCGTCTCATTCTCTTCTTCTTTCGTTTGAATATGACGGATACAAATTGACGCTGGGACCTGAGTAATGTTTCCGGTGTTTCCAAGTTATGGCATTTCTGATCATAGTGGTCCGATCTAATGAAACAATGCCAATCCCAGTCGTCGTTTAACGAGAGCAGAAGGAAACGAAGCTGCACAATACTGCACGCCACCTACGGCACACAACTACGGACCACGCACCATACGGGCCCGCACTAGTATATATAAATATATAAATTATATATATATATATTATATGATATATATAAATAATATATATAATAATATATAAGTAAATGTGCCAGGTCGGGCCGACACCAGAGCTCCCGCGGCCAGGTCGGGCCGACACCAGAGCTCCCGCGGCCAGGTCAGACCGACACCAGAGCTCCCGCGGCCAGGTCGGGCCGACAGCAGAGCTCCAAGGCAAAGGCAAAGACCCCAAGGTGCTGACAGCCATCCAATGCTGCCTGATAATCGCAAGTTCTCTCTTTTCACCTTGCCACTGGATTGTGATGTAAAAATAAGATATTGTGCCTATACTTACGCACATCTATGTACACTATAATAAAAATCACATGTGGGTAAATGGCAGTTGAACCTTCAAAAATCCTGCGATATCAGTGAGTACTAACAGTAACAGACAGTGGTGGTGTGCTGAACACCTCAAGCACAATATTCTTCTACCTAAATTAAACTTACACGAGGAGATCCTGCATTCAACCATGCTAATGAAGTGTCCTTGTGGGATTATTTTCCATCTCTGGTAAAATCATCATGTTCCTATCGCTCTATAAAACAGAGGAATACAAAACAGCAGACAAAGTGAAGGCCCATCTTGATGCTCTGTCTCACCTGAGGAGCTACTGGCACTTTGTGTAGGAATTAATATGCAGGGTAAACTAGCGTCAAGTTCAAGGAATGAAAATGTGTTCACTCGCATTTCGTCGTAACTGCTATCCAAAGATGTAGATCATTCTGTGAAGCAATGAAGTTCAGTAGAGCTGAAATTGCATTCAAGCAAATGAAGAAACATGGAAAGAAAAGTGGCATGAGACCAAAAACAAGCTGTTATTATGGGAAACTCGAAGAAGTTATTGGGAGAAGGCCTGCAATGGCGCATCATGCATCCATATAGTTACGCAAACATACATCACCCACAGTACACGAGGAAGTTGATGTCATCGCTGTTCATGGCTTGCGTTAAGGACCAGTCTGTTCTTTTTCTAAGATTTTATTACGATTGGTTAAGGTTACAACGTTTGTAGAATACTACCACTTTAGAACTCGAGAAGCTAAGAAGGTAATAAGGCTTGCTGTTAAGTTTCCGGATTTGTGATAACAACTGAGCATAGTCGATGGCACGCCACCACAAATCCCCATGCTTCCCACTTCAAGCAAATTTGAAAGATGGCAAAAAGTTCCACCAGGAATGACCCAATTTCAAAATTAGAGTTAAATCCCCCCCCCCCCCCCCATTTTGACCCCTGTGATCCCAAGTCCCCACCCCTAGTACATGAATCGGGGATCAAATTCAAAAAAGTTACATATTCTTGCGTCCACAAATCTTGATTGCATAAACAAAGTTTCGTGAAAAAATTTTATTTTAAAAAAAACTTTAAAATATGGCCGCAACTGCAATTTTTGGAATTTGACCTTTTGACCCCGCCCAAGTGGTGGGACGAAGAATTATACTGCTCTTTCACCTCTTGGATGTGGTGATCATAACTACCAGGTTTGGTGAATTTCTGCAAACCGTTTAGGAGGAGATAGTATGACGGACGAACAGACAAACAAACAGAAAGACGGAGCCGATTATAATAGCCCCCCCCCCCCCCCCGTTAAAAAGCGTTAAGATTATAAAGATGTTACAGGTTGCAGAAAAAAAAAATTCGGAAATTTACCACCGTCTAACGCATTACATTAGCTCTTCATGCCTGTTTGTGTCCTTTATGACGTCGCAAAAAAGAGTAAGTTTCTTGTTTGTAATTTGCATTCAAAATGTAACATTATATTGAAATCAAGTTGTTCCTCGATCATAAACTGACATTTGTGGACAGAGAGAGACAAAGTGAACCAACTGCTTTAATCACACTTTTCACTTCACGTGCGTGGGGTAACAAGAGCAACAACTTGGAATGGAAGGTGGGGAAAAAAGTAGAGAATGAGAGGACGACAGAGAGCATGGAGGCATGAGGCTGCATTCCTTTGAGACGAGTCTTTGGCAGCCATGCACCGATTCTTGTGGTACCTACCATTTAATTCCGACATCCACAGCGAAGAGGAGATCGGCGGGTTTTCTTTGTGCGAATCTGTGAAGTTATATGTCTGACCGGTCCCTTTTGCTACAATGGCCTAACTAACCTGCTGTGCACTGGTCCACAGAGGAGATTCAGCTTGTGTCTTCTTGTATCTACCCTTACAGGTGTTCTTCTCCGCTGAACTCCCTCAGCTATCCATTGGGGGCTGCCTGTTATATACACTGCTTCTTGTATCATCTCGACGGCGCCATTTTGTGTGATTCACATCCTGATCGGTGCATACGTTCGGAGCTTATCGTCCTTGGAACCTCTCCTGTCCTTCAACCAAATCATCCTTTTCAGCTTGGAGTTCCCGTCTTCATGATCTGTGCTATGGCCGCCATGGCTGAATCGAGTACTCCTCTATGCTTCAGCTTCTGAGGATGAGAACAGCTGCATGTGTCATCTTCACAATTCGAGCACACCCTCCGGACTTTGAAAAAAATATCAACGGGGCTTTCCGCCAACCTTTCACACATTTATGACCCGCTGGGTATAATGTGCAAGCTGCTCGATTAATCAGAGTTGCCACGTCGGAGTAGCGAATTAACGTATCGCTGCATTGCTGAACATAATGTTCGTACTTTTTTAATTCGGGATTCTTGTGATAGTCATTTTTTGCTTCAGTTAATGTATAGGATTGTGTTTACAGTCGACATATGAGGTAGTGCTACGGATTTGGAAGCCATTTGCACACAAACAGACAGCAGTCCCGAAGCTTAGTTATTTTGATAAGTATGTGTTTAGTCAGGGTCCCGTCCTTCTGTCTAATGGGAATTTCGTGTGTGCGCTGTGAGTTATTTTATAGTCAGGTTTTTAAAATATCTTTAAATCTTCATCCTTCTTTTTCGCACCATCACCATCCATCGCCCACGTGCAGCGTGTCACGTACAGGGGTGAGGTTCCCTCCGCCCACCGTCCAATCAACGGCGGCCACGAGTCGCCCGACAACCCCTCGTCCAATCCGGAGGCGAGTACATCAGAGCGTTTTCCCTCGACCCGTGGGGAAGGGGAAGGATAAGAGGAGGGGCGAGCCGTGGAGAAACGAGGAAGGTTCGCCCCGTCCTAAAGAAAGAGAAGGAGAAGAAGCCTCGTCTTGCCTGCTGGTGTTCCCATCTACCCACGGGTGCTCGTCTGGTCCGTTCCCGTGCTGGCTGGCGTCCGTTGCATCGTCCCTGGTGCTTGGTGCTGCGTTGTTGGCGGCGGGTTCGAGTCCCACCATCGGACAAGCTCGACCAGACCGCACGAGGCGGACAGGTGCAAGAATAGGCCCCTGCCCTCAGCTTGCCTTCCCTCCGAGCTGAAAGGCCGAAATAAAGACCTGACGGGGTCCAGTTCTTTTGGGTGTGTGCGTGTGGCACCGTCCTGTAAGTAGAAACTGTCTAAGTGCCCTGTGTTCATTGTACATTACATTTTCATATT
>CM068965.1:18121666-18132942 GCA_035128595.1 Eptatretus atami
TTTCATTAACACAGGAGGATACATCAGGCTTGCGGCTTTCAGATTTCTACAAAAAAGGAAAACTTATTTGAACTGCCTCTTGTGCGTTGTAAACTACAATGTTACGTGCGTCAAACGACACTATCTTACCACAAAGAAAATTCAAATTCAAGCACAGCAACAAAACATTTCCTCCAAAAGAATAAGAATCAATTTTCAGCAAATAAAGGAATGTTAATAAAATAAAGAGCTGATGATAAAAGTTGAACCACTGAGAAGTAACCGAGGCGATCCAACATGATACAAGTTTTCGGAAAAAGTGGTTCAAAGTTCAGGCCGGTTCCCATTCAACTACCTCAAACATTCCGTTGAAAAACTACCATCGACGTTAAAGCTGCAACGATGTTGAGATGACACACTTTGTGCAACGTGCGACAGTCCCATTTACTTTATGGCTAAGCGCATGTAAGTGGTTACCACTCTGTTTCAAAAATGTCAAAAAATGCATCTATATCACCGCCCATTTGTAAATAAATTTTAGTGAAAATAATCTGATGCACAGAAGAATAAAAGCTTTTTTTAAAACGTGACGTGCAGTCGGACATTTGGGTTGGAAAGTTTGGTCAAGCCGCTGTAATTAAGTATCCACCCGGATCATCTCAATTTTTTTACATTGATTTATGGTAATAAGTTGAATAATTTAAGACACGTAAATATGAGTTATTGATAAACTAGTCATTTTGTAGGGATTCATAGTCCCAGGCCCTAAAAGGGCAATAAACACAGAAAAAATAAAAATATGCCAGAATGTGCATATATCATGCGAATCCACCACTGACCAACACAAATGCTGATTTTCTCAGACGGTGGGTGACAACCTTTTGATTAGATGAGAAATTTCATATAGAATGTTTTATGTTGTATTTTTGCATGGTCTAATATATATCATATTTAAGGTGAAACAAGAAAAAAGGCCAATACTGGGCATGTATATTCAATAAAAATCCTGTAGATTCAGTAATATACATCATAGACCATGAACCTATATATTTTAAGGTCCTATGGAACACTGTCTGTGCAATGAACCAAATTTCATGACCAGTAGTAGTCTTTGTGACTTTCAAAAATGCCACTCAAGTCAGGGTATGCCCTAAAATAGGGGTGGTAACCACTTACATGTGCTTAGCCTGTTGACGAATACTAGGAAAGAAAACTGCATGTGTTACATCATAACAGGAACACTCCAATCATTGCGGAGCAATTATTCCTCAAAATAAAATTATGCGGATTCGGTCAGGACATGGTTCGTCTCGGTGGATACGATCTTCGCCGCTATGAGAAATACAAGGAACAAAACCTCAACCTCTACATGCTTGTTTCGTAGATCTGACAGAAGTATTCAATCCTGATGAGAGAGAGGGCTCTGGAAGCTACTTCCGAAACTATGCAACCCTGCCGAGCTAGATCACCATTGAGAGATAGGGGCTCTGGAACATGTGCACCCCTGCTGAGTGAACTCAAATTATACAACATATCCAAGATCGCATGATGGTGGGTCCGTGACAATGGGATAAGAGCAAGCCATTCACCATTTCAAATGACATGAAGCAAGGTTGCATATTAGCCATTACAACTCGCATTCATTGTGTCAAACTGCAAACACATCAATGCACGAGATTTAAGAGTTGAGCATGCACAGATATGGCACATAATCAAAAGAGGCTCCTGATATTGCATTTGCCAACAACCACAAGCTCTTTATGCATACTCTTGAAACATCATGGCGTGTTTTTATAAAATGCAGGTAATCTCAGGTCCTCTCATGCCACCCAAAATGGTGTTCCATTTTTTATGGAATAGCGAGCATTTATGGAATTCAGGAAGAGGTGACCCAAATGTCTTCCGCTCAAATTGGCGATTTGACCTCGCTGTGCCTTACCTTCAGCACGGACTTTTATTCAGTTTTGCAGGTGAATCGTCCTACACAATCTAACCCAGAACATCATATGGATCAATGAATCACAAGTAACAAACTAGAACAGCACCTGGTCGAGTGCATACCTTGGCCAGACTGAGCAGTTCACGTTTTGTATCCCGCTGATAGGTCGGATCTGAATCGAAATCTAATCGCTTGTTGTTGTCACCTACCCAACTCATCCACTAGTTTTGTCATAACTCATCCACAATGTTTTGAAATATCGTGCTAGATATTGTTTTTGGCCCTCTCTCTCAATTAGAAGAATCACTTAAAAAAAAAATAATAAATAACTCAGATACATTCCCCATCTTCACCAAAATATAATAAATTAATCTTGTTGGAAACTTACTGTCCACCAACTTTCATCCGAATACGTCCATAACGTTTTGGGATATCATTCTAAAGAACGAGCAAACAGGGTGAAAACATCCACCTTTAGTGGTGGAGATAACTATACATAATATATAATTACCTCGCCATCTGCGATGGACGGACGTTATGTTTTCACCCGATGTTTGGTTGCAATACAGGATATCCCAAAAAGTGTGGATGGATCCGGATGCAATTTGGTGGGCAGTTGAGGTGACAAAGGCAAATCGATTCGACTTTGGTGAAGATCAAAATCCAGAAACGAGGATTTTAAAAAACAATTTTTAAGCGATTGTTCACCATTGAGAGATGGGGCCAAAGACGTGTATATATATATATATAGATATATATCACGATATTTCAAAATGTTGTGAACGAGCTTTGATGAAACTAGGTGGGTGAGTTGGTTAGACGACAAGACAAGCAAATTAAATTTTGCTTCAGGTCCGAATGGAGATCTGTATGCAGATCCAGCCTATCAATGGACACAAAGCGTAAACTATCAGCCTGGCGGAGGTATGTTGCTCTACCGAGTGCCCGTGATAGCGACCTTTGATTACCATGACTATTGCGTCTGAGAGGTGCTCGGCGATATCCAGATGAGTCATGAAAATCTGGCAATGAAATGGCCGACATGCAAAAAAGGTGATGAACCTTTCACCAAAAGTGATGTAAACTTCCGTGAAGATGCATCTAAGCAAACGTTTGCATTTATGAACAAAATTCATCTCAAAATGTCCTGAGAACACATTGAAAGATGGATTTGACCTCGCCATGACCTCGTCTTCGACAGGCACTTGTATTTCAGTTTCGCAGGCAATCGTTCTCAAAATCAACCCAGAACATCACGTGGGATGAACAAATCGAGTGCAAATGAGAACGGCACCTGGTAGAGCGCATACCTCCGCCGGCTAAAAAATTTACGTGATGTAAACTTCCGGTGAGAAGGGTCTCAGGAAACACTTGCGGTTTATGGAACAAGATTGGTGATTTTGAAGTGTCCTGAGAACACATTAAAAGATGGATTAAATTGGGGCGCTAGAGTTTGGTTTGCATTCCAAAGAGCAAATTAAAGGTGATCTCTGGTCACCAATTTGTGTTCTACAAACAGGGCCGAAGAAATCAGATTAATTGTCACTTGTGTGCAACTAGTGTGTTTCACTAATCAGTGTTAAAAAGATCAACACCATTCCAATCAGAACTGAGCAACGCTCTACGTCACCTAGAACAATTATAAGCACTAAAAGAGAGAAGATTTATCGAACAAATTATTGGACGTAAATTTTCAATTCAATCAATTCTGGAAGCAAGAAAAAGTTCTCTAAATTCTCCAAAACTGTTTTAACTGCCTTCTAAATTAATAAAATATTTTTTAAAGTTTATTTAAAAAATTAATTTATTAATCAAATTCAAAAAAGTGACGGACAAAAATGCAAAATGACTCTAAACCAAAGCCATGCATGTTTTCAATATTTTTTTTTATACTATTATATCGATATCACTGTGCCCATTTGTAAATAAATTTTAGTGAAAATAATCTGATGCACAGAAGAATAAAAGCTTTTTTTTTTAAACGTGACGTGCAGTTGGAAATTTGGGTGGAAAGTTCGGTCAAGCCGCTGTAATTAAGTATCCACCCGGATCATTCAATTTTTTTACATTGATTATTGGTAATAAGTTGAATAATTTAAGACACGTAATATGAGTTATTGATAAACTAGTCATTTTGTTAGGGATTTCATAGTCCCAGGCTCTAAAGGGCAATAAAACAAGAAAAAATAAAAATATGCCAGAATGTGCATATATCATGCGAATCCACCACTGACCGACACAAATGCTGATTTTCTCAGAGGTGGGTGACAACCTTTTGATTAGATGTGAGAATTTCATATAGAATTTTATTTGTATTTTTGCATGTCTAATATATGTCATATTTTAAGGTGAAACAAGAAAAAGGCAATACTGGCAGTATATTCAATAAAAATCCTGTAGATTCAGTAATATACATCATAGACCCATGAACCTATATATTTTAAGGTCCTATGGAACACTGTCTGTGCAATGAACCAAAAATTTTTTCATGACCAGTAGTAGTCATTGTGACTTTCAAAAATGCCACTCAAGTCAGGGTATGCCCTAAAATAGGGGTGGTAACCACTTACATGCGCTTAGCCTTATGGGCTCGGTTCAGCAATTCCGAAACCATATCAGACAACAATAGGTTTTGAGACTGGGTTAGCTTTTTCTTCATTCGCAGTTTTATGAAATCTTTGGAATCAAACCCACACAAGCTCTTTGTGCGAGAACAACAAACAAAAATGCTTTACTCACTTGACTCACACCAGGATTCAAGAAGTAGGAACAGACAGCATTGATGGAGAATCAAGAATCAGTACAATCAACATCCACTATTCTACCGCATGACACCAACATTTTAGGGTTATAATGCACATTTCAAACAACAATCAGGTCAGCACTAGCCATGGTGCAGGGTCGGTCTCACATGGGAGACGTTAAACCGTAAAACCAAAACACGCACAAGCAAAAGACTTAAACAGCAACTACAACTGCAATAGGTTGCCCTTCGCAGTCAGAGAGCTGTTCACATGAAATGTCTGAACTACCTGGTGAATGTTTATAACGGAGGAACTTCTGCCCAGAAAACTACTACACTGAGATAGCTGATAGTATATAACCTGGTGTCAGGGGGAATCCAGGTAAACAAGAAGGCCAGGAGCACCTGCGACCTGCAGTTTCAGGCAGGAATTTGCAATTTCTTCAGGGTGACGGCGAAAACTCGCAAACTTTTAACGCAAGGTTAACGTCTTCCAATGACCATTGCCGGCAGATGGATCGGCTCAACATCCTCCTGAGGGACGGTGCACACATCGATGCATTGCCCGACATGGAAATCACTAAGGTGACGTTTCTAGCTGGGTCAAGATTCAAAGTAGGGGGGAGACGGCTTGACAGAGGCAAGCGTGGATACCTTTAGGCTATCCTGCCAGCCCTGCAACTACTCGTGCAAATTATTCTTGTGCTTCTTCTTTAATGGTCACAATTATTCCAAATTTGTGGGGTCAGCCAAGAGGATCAGTTCTCCCACAAGTCTTTTACAAATCGGCTGGAGGGCTTTACGGATTCTGTTCACAACCAGGATGTAGAAATTTTACAGGAACATCCCCTGGAAAAGTCTTGTGTACTAAATGCATTTTAAAATATCAGATTTTTCCTTTACAGGCTGTATAGCATGTTGGCAATTCTGGACCATAATACTCCCTGGCTTACAAGGTAAACACTAGAGTCCATTAAACTCCATTCACACGTAGACAAATTGGTGATTATTAAATTAAGAGAATTTCTTTCAACTGTTTGGCCCATTTGGCATCCAGAGCAGATACCTCAATGAGTTGAGATCCCAAGTCCTGAGATTTGTCCTTTCATGTACATTCCAGCAATCAATGTGAAAAGGATGGTCTGTCGTGTTCCTATCTGTACCCCTGGATCATGATGTCTGGAACACATGTGTTCAAATCCCATATGCGTTTGTCCATTGCCTAGGTATCCATGCTAAAAACTCCATCGACGTCGACCAATGTCTTTGTCCTGCACATGTGAGCCTTATAGCAATGTTAAAATAAATAAAAATACAAATTACAATGATGTCTCCCACTACGATTCCTGTGCAAGCTCCAAGTGTGTTAAATCAAAAGCATTCAACCCCAATGAAAAACTCAGCTCACGTATAAACTATGAAATCAGCAAGGCCACAGAATCCCTCATTGGAGCCTTTACCCCCTCCCACTCAGTTAGTTACCCCCAACCCCCAACAAATAAAAAAGGGCCATACATGTCCACACGTGACATCAGTGGTGCCTCCATTTGAGGCTTACAACATATATACATTATATATACATATATATATATATATCACATCATGTTCGAAACTGATCAACTTTTTTATCAGTTTAATCAATGAATAACCTCTTTATAATCACGTTTGTGAAATTGTGGGGTGGGGGAGGGGGGAATCCCAGGAGTATGTCTTTTGTCAGACCATTAACACACAAACACCATCTTTTTGAGCCTTTCAAGCAGGCAAAAGTCTTCTTCTGACATCGAGAACGAACACTTGAGGCGTGCAGGCCAATCTAACACCAACTGGAGTCCATCCCGAGACGTCGTTCATTACTTAAGTTTTTCAAGCACCAAGTTTAGCACCAACCGAGCACAGCGAGATGGACGATGCAGTCAGTACGAGTATGAAAGGGAGAAAGACTCACGTTTGGAAGGGCGTAATGACTCCGATCAAAACGTCCAGGTAAACAAGAAACGAATGCTTGACCACAAGTTCACATCTTCAGGACGACAATATATTATATATACAATATATATATATTTTTTAACGTGCATTTGTCCTTTCAGTTCTTTTTCTTTGCTCCTAATATTTCATCACCTCGAGTCCAAGCCAAGGCTTCACCCCCACTTTATCCATCACATGAGGAAAGCGTTGCCACAAGACTCTGAAGGAGCACAGGTCCCCAGAGCCGAGGTCTGAGAACCAGGCCGGAGCTATTTTCAGGCAAAAGATGGGCGCTCGAATGAAGGGCCCATCGTCATCGAACACTAAATGACACCACAAAGTTGCTTCAAACCAGACTCGTTGCTAGCACATCACGGCATACAGTGCGCGGGACCCCCCACCGCCCAAATACCGTCCAAAGCAAAGACTTGTAAAACGTAAACACTCACCTGGGACACAATTAGCTGCAGGAAAACCGTCCCCCAAGTGAAAAAACGCGTTTATTGCTTCGAGATCCCAGTCATCGCGCACTACAACTTCCCTGCTCAACCTACATGTAGTCCCCCGCCGCTTCTCCGCAAGGATCCCTCCGCCCGCGACGTCATCTCGTACGCCGACTCACGCACCATCATGACTTGGGTGTTCCGCGACGCGTGTTAGTTCGTATTCCATTGCCTTCTCGTGTGCTTTTTTTTTTCCGAGTTTTTGTTTCTTATCGCCGATCAGTTCAACCACAAAACGAATACTTTGTTATGGAACCGTAAGCATCCGAACAAATTCGACCCCCCAGTGACGAAGCAGACTGTACACCTCTTTACGATCATGTCCGTCCGTAAATTTAATCGATAAATAAATAACAAAAAATCGCTATTAAACGCTCAAATATTTGCTACCTTAACACCCATCGTCAATGAGGATCCGAACACGATTTATCTAACTATTCAATGTCAAAATACACCACAACCTTAACCCCATCACGAACTACTTCATCATGTCTACAAAACCAGACAAGATTAAAACAATATGATCGATAGAAGTTCCTCATGTTTCTTTCTCTTTTAATACGCGAAGACGAGATCAGGATGTCTACAAATTAAGTACACAGTTGGGGTTGTGGTTGTCGAAGGAGTGTCGGTGGTGGTCGAGTTCGGTGTTTACTCGTTCACATTAATATGAGGACCTCGGTTGATGCTCAATCATAAACAAAACAAATCATTTTAATAATGCAGAGCCTCACCGGGTATGTAGATTACAGTAGATCTGAGCACCGGTGCAGATTCACTTCACAGTGTACAGTACTGTCACAATTATTTGGGAACGTGCTAGAACTCGACTAATAAATTTGAGTTCCTTTATAGGCAAGGAACCACCACGTGGGAAGAGGCCATAAGGCCCATGAAGCCTGCGCAAGGGTTGCCAACCTATGTTATCCATATACTAGTGATGAGCTATGGTTTGACCGAGCCATGGTTTGGTGTGACTTGGACAGGGATTGAACCACCGATTCTCCAGACTCAGAGAGCACTCTCTCTCTCTCTCTCTCTCTCTCTCTCTCTCTCTCTCTCTCTCTCTCTCTCTCTCTCTCTCTCTCTCTCTCTCTCTCTCTCTCTCTCTCTCTCTCTCTCTCTCTCACCTACACAGTATGGTACCACTATTGCACGCCTAAAAAAAAACACCCCCAAAAGATCCTGTGACATCCATGGACTGTATATATCATGAAAAATGTCTGCAATCAATGGGTCCCTTTTGTATAGTGTCAAGGCTCGTGGAAGAGCGAGAACACTGAGTGATCAGAACAACTAATACCAAAAGGAATGGTCGTAGAAAGAGAGGGCGACACCAGCAGTAGGTTTGAGGGATAGAATAGAGGAAGACTTGGAGAAATAAGGGATGTGGGGAGGAAAGAGGGGTGGACGAGTGGGTGGACAGGATCGATAGGTACAGAAGCAAGCTCTCAGGAAGGATATACTGGAAATTTGTAAGGATGTGGGCTTGAGGAGGTGACATGGTTAGAAAAGATCATGGTTTTGGATTGGGGGTGATCTGACATGGTGGTTTAACAGCTATATTGAAGACCTGGAGGGAAGAGTGAGATTAAATAGAATGTGAAAGTTGGTGTCACAGGTGGGGGGAAGAGGTGAGTGGAGGAAACAGTGATCCTAGATTGTGGAAGTTTCACCAGAAGGAGATTGATGGAACCCTGAGAGTTGAGGGGGGGATTGAAGGGGGGACAAAACACGGAAAGAGCAGAGGGTGCAAGACCAAAGAGAAGAGATAAAAGACAGAGACACTGACCTGTCCGCGATGGGAAAGTTATAGGCCCATAGATACAGCTTCATTGTGGGAGATTCCAATGATCTTGAAGGGATTCGTTGACGTGTTGTCAAGCTGAGCAAGGTGTGAGGCAGGGGTGTCAACCCAGTGGGGGAGCAGTACTCCATCAAGCTGCCATCAAGGACTTTGTATGAGGAAGCATCTCCAGTCTGGCTTTGGAGGCCAACTTTGAAATGTGGTTTGCCCAAGTAATATCATGGCTGATGATACCCAAGACTTTGAATGACCAAACTTCCTCAAGAGGATCATGACATAAGTAGATGGGAGGGTTTGACAGATGGTCTTTTTGGAGAGAGAGAGAGAGAGAGAGAGACAGAGACAGAGACAGAGACAGAGAGACAGAGAGACAGAGAGACAGACACAGACACAGTATTGAAATACATATTCCAAGTGTTTGACCATCTTGTGATTTTTATCAAGGTCTGAAGAGGGGGAAGAGCCTGCTGTTCCGGTAGATGGTGGAGTTATCAGCAAATTGATATAGGGGATTTTCCAGTCAGATACATTGTTTTAGTAAAATGTAACCTGTATGATCAACATTATTAATTAATTTATATGTGAACTAGCACACCTATTACACACAGACAAACCTCTAATATAAGGACTAGAGATATGAAAGTGTGGCCCTTGACAACAACAACACAGACAGACACGGTGAAGAGATGAAACAAATTATAATACAGGATTCATTGCCTCGAACCTGAACTTGATGCACATTCAAGGTATAAAATCAACTTAGTTAAATTTGACATGAACATGTTATGGATTAATTTGATAGCTTTGTTGACCCAAGCATCAGGCTGGAGGGCATGCTAATCAAGCCTGGAGACCTTCAACGTACCACAAATCAAGGGTGATGCAGGCATGCTCAGAACGGATGTGGAATGGATTCCTTTGACATAATCCACATTCAAGGTACAAAATTAACTTGTGGTTAAATTAGGCGTAAAATAATTTCATGATAATATGAGACAACTTTATTAAACTATTAAGGACAAAGGAAGAACTAGTCTTGCTGCTGAAGGCTAATGTTATTCACATTCCTCATCGTTGATGGGTGGTAGTTTCTCGATTACTTCGACAAAGCGTTAATGTCCGAAATGTCAGCTTCTCTTTGTTGCCCACGGCAGGTAGCACACGTCAATCAACATGCTGGTAATTTCATCCATTGTTCTTAAGGCCACTTTATTTAGGTTGTTCTGCATGTGGAGACACACACCCACTACTGTTTATTCCTCGAGGTCCGTGGATGATGCCCATCCAGCAAAAGTGAGGTTGAAGATGATGATGAAATGGATGATGATGTCGATTAAAGAAGTCAATGGGCAGCAGTTATAGATGACCTCGACTTCGATGTGCTCGTGGATGACTGCTGGGAACGATGCGGGAGCCACAGCTGTGCCCAAAGTGGATAGTCAAATGAAGCAGTTGTCGTCGGATGTCGTTGACGCTCCATCCGTTGCCAGTGTTTTTCTTCTTAATGCATTCTCTCAGGTTCATACTTATTAACTCATTGTGAACACATTGTCCTCCTTCCAGTATGATCAGCAATGATTTCTTCCCAGTTGTTTACACTTATTCCATACTTCTTCATGTTGGTCTTCGAAACATCTTTGAATCGTTGCCTTTGTCCACTGGCTTTTCTCTGCTTTGGTATCTGGAAGTATGACACGTTTTGGTGGCCTTGAGTCTGGCATACGACACAGATGGTCGGTCCATTACAACTGGGCTTTTATTATGCAGTCCATGGATTTTTATTATACAACAAAGCACTCTAAACTGCCACTGTTCGCCAAGGAGAAACCAACTGTACTGGTAATGTGATCTTCCCATCAAATACAGTGAAAGGAGCAGAGAAAGAGTTGATGGACACGCTCAAGTGACTTTATATGCTTTCGGTCGGTAACCCAGGTGTCACAACGGTGTAAGAGAGTTGGAATTATTACCGCTTTGTAAACTTGAATATTGGTTGTCGATTTCAAGTCTTTATTATTGAAAATGTGGGATTTCAAACAACCATAATCTGGATTGGTAGATTTTATTCGAGCCTGGATTTCTTTTTCAAAGTTTGCATTTCTTGAGAGAATACTGCCGCGATATGGAAAATGAATGACTGACCCTAATGCCGTGCCAGTTATTGCAACGGTTTGAGTGCGAGCGGCATGGAGTTTGGAGCCAGTTGGAAAAGCACCTTAATCTTTGCCACATTTCTATTGAGGGGAAAACGACGACAAGTATCAATAAAAATGGTTAAAATGAACAGCATTCATTTGGAGGGGAAAACGATGATCGGTATCAGTAAATATTGTTAAA
>CM068965.1:18138539-18155934 GCA_035128595.1 Eptatretus atami
CGAGTGCAGCCTGTGGCTGCTGGTTACATCATTGGTTGGGACGTGGCTATGCCGCTAATGCAGTGTCCCCATTACCAGTACGCTGGTACTCATTTTGCCGACCTCGGAAGGATGACAGGCTGAGTCAACCTCCTGGGTGTATTTTAATTCAGCGGCCAACGGGGCTTCAACTCAGGACCCGAGGATCCCAAGCCGCCACCCTAACCACTAAGCCAACACCAGGCTAATCCCCAGGGATAATGTAACATGAAAAGTATTCAGAGAGAGAGAGAGAGAGAGAGAGAGAGAGAGAGAGAGAGAGAGAGACAAGACAGAGACAGAGACAGAGACAGAGACAGAGACAGAGACAGACATCGAAAGAGAGAGAAGCAGAGAGAGATATATCAGAGGTGACTCAAGTCAGAAAACCATTAATAAAACGTAAAAACAAGGTTGGTGCTAAAACACATCCTTACTTAATTCCGTTCTTGATGTAAAAGGATTTGGATTGGTTTTAAATATATCACATTTTCCTCCATTTTCTCATGTAATTCCATAAGGATGAATATGTATTTTGAAGTTTGGATGAAACATTTAAGTATCCTCCACAAGGCATTCTGGTGAATGGCGTAGAAAGCCTGAACCAGGCAAATAAAAACTATGTACAAATCTCCATGATGTTCTCATGTTTTTTCTTGTATTTATTGGGCGATAAAAATTGAATCAACCGGTTCACGATTCGGTCTACAGCCACAATGGGATTTCCTTCGGAATTCTTCCGCCAATCGGTAATTCTGTCGGTGAGAATATGAGACGGTAACTTACCTGCTCTCAGCAGGAGTGACGTACGTACCACGATAGTTTTCACAATTTGATTTGTCTCTTTTCTGGTAGATGGTTGTGATCATTGCATCTTTCAAATCTTGTGGAACAATCGCTTGATCTCATATATTTAAAACATAGTCGGTGTAATTAACGAGAAAGCAGACATCCTCCGCATTTCTAGATTTCATGCGGAATTCCATAAGATCTGGGGAATTACCCCGGGCGTGAATTGCAAAGTGGGGTTAAGCAATTGGTTCACTCCCTATATCTGTCTACAGAAGTCATTGTCCATGATTGTGTTGTTTTTATTTTATTTCAATTAAATTATATACGTGAACACTGTCACCTTGCTATCATTTCCAAAAACCTCCAGTGTAGTAGTACTTGGAGAAAATATTGTGCTATTTTATGCCATCTCGACCAATCAAATTTGCCACTTGAGCTCTCATTGTTGGGGAATATTGAGATTCGGACAAAATCGCGGCTCGTAGGAAATATAGATCATGCTCGGAAACACAAGGAAAGAGTTTAAAAGACCCTTTACATGTCCTTTTTCTCAAGACTGCATGGGGTACAGTGTTTGATGAACTCTCTAGTTTAATATCTTGTAATTGTCAAATAGCCTTTCACACCTCATTAAACCTTGGAGCTTTATCAAGCTCTGATGTTGTGGGATATTGTGGTATTTCGTCAATTACCTCGTCATTAACGACGGTATCTTCATTGAAAAACTCGGAGAAATGATCTTTCCATCTGTTGAGGATTTCATATTGATCTGTGAGAAGGAAACTTCCACCAGTTGATCAAATTGAGGCTACTATGTGAGAAGATGGTCCAGATAGCTTTGACATTATTGAAGAAATTAAACATGTCATGACTATTTGCATCCTTTTCAATCTCTTCAGCTTTCTTTGTGTACCATCACATTTTGACGTCACCAATTTGTAATTGGACTTCTGAAGGGAGATCACAGTAGATATTTATTTAGGACTTGGAACTACTGTATTTTCACGAAAATAACTCGACCCTGGTATGCCCTGCACCTGTAGAAAAAAGTTCTCCTGGAAAATTTCAGGCATGTATAACCTGCACACGGGTATACCCCACAGGCTAGCTTTTCTCTCCACATCACTGGGAGATACATACGCGATCTCCGTATTTCCAGCAGCTGACCTGGCTTTGTCGTTAAGGGATAACGAATGAATGGCTTTTTTCAAACACAACGTGGTAGTTACCAATTGACATGAAAATGAATACCTTGAGAAAGGGTTGTTGTAACAAATAAAGTTTACTGAGCCGATGTGTTTTCAACCAGCATGTTTTCTGGTATGGATGTGACCGGAAACTACCCTGCTCATCCATTGGAAATATAAAGGTACTCTGCAGGCTGTTGAATATTATGTCATTCTACAAAATCGTCCATACCATTATAAGTCCCTGCCGTACAGTAATATCTGCTCCTTTTGTTTCTTTAGATCAGAGACCACGATGTACCAACACCATACTTCTACAGCTCACTCAGGCGTTTTACCAAAACATCCACATCATGCTTCTGCAAGAACTCCACTTTTTGCTTGACACTGAGCGATAAATTCTTCCTTTTCGACGCACCACTGGCTTTTTCAGATGTTGAAGGCCTTTTAGACATGATTGTGACACAGGGAGTATTGCACAAACACAATTAGCCGCACAAAAATATGGAGCACAATGTGGTGATGCCGAATCGGAAGTACACGCCACTTCATAGGTTTGTCTCTGGTGATTGAGCAACGTCACTTCCGTGGCCATACATTTTTCCCGCCGATGATCTTTTTCAATGGAGTGATTAACTTTTCAATGGGGTTGATAAAACTTTTCACTTGAGTGATTAACTTTTCAATGGGGTGATTAACTTTAAAATGGGGCGATTAACTTTTCAATTGAGTGATTGAAT
The DNA here is from genome assembly GCA_035128595.1 of Eptatretus atami. Classification (NCBI taxonomy): domain Eukaryota; kingdom Metazoa; phylum Chordata; class Myxini; order Myxiniformes; family Myxinidae; genus Eptatretus; species Eptatretus atami. The sequence continues at coordinate 18,141,277 of CM068965.1, forward strand.
TTAAAATGATGTGATTAACTTTTCAATGGTGTGATTAACTTTTCACTTGAGTAACTTTTCAATGGGGTGATTAACTTTTCACTTGAGTGATTAACTTTTCAATGGGGTGATTAACTTTTCACTTGAGTGATTAACTTTTCAATGGGGTGATTAACTTTTCACTTGAGTGATTAACTTTTCAATGGGGTGATTAACTTTTCAACGGGGCCATTAACTTTTAAATGGGGTGATTAACTTTTAAATGGGGCGATTAACTTTTCAATGGGGCCATTAACTTTTCAATGGGGTGATTAACTTTTCAATGGGGTGATTAACTTTCCAATAGGGTGATTAACTTTTCAATGGGGTTGATTAACCTTTCAATGGGGTGATTAACTTTTTAAATGGGGCGATTAACTTTTAAATGGGGCGATTAACTTTCAATGGGGTGATTAACTTTTAAATGGGGCGATTAACTTTTCAATGTGGTGATTAACCTTTCAATGGGGTGATTAAACTTTTCAATTGGGAGTTGATTTAACTTTTCAATGGGGTGATTAACTTTCCAATAGGGTGATTAACTTTTCAATGGGGTGATTAACTTTTAAATGGGGCGATTAACTTTTTAATGGGGCGATTAACTTTTCAATGGGATGATTAACTTTTCAATGGGGTGATTAACTTTTCAGAATGAAAGGCTTAAAAATTGTAGGACTGGAGGGTTTCAAAATTCTGCCGTTTTTTGGATCTTTACGGTATTTGGGTTTCCGGATAAGGGGTCCCCTACTTTTACAATGTCTGCTATCAGTTGAAGTTAAGAGAAAATGAAAACAATTCACATCCAAACTCGATCTAATATTTGAGGAAAAAGTAGCCTGAGTTCTGGAGAAGAAGAGGACGAGAGTGATGACAATATGGATTGCGACAGACCCACACTTGCTGACTCCGCACTGTTTCAGCTGTTTCACAGCAACACAGAAGATGAGGACTTACCAGTACTTCGAACAACTTTGTAATTAGATAGGCTGATACATGTGTCGGCAAAATATGCGAAAGAACTGCGGTTAAAGATTAAACTTGAAAAAAAAAACTGCCTCTTTTTGTATCTCCTTGATCATTCAACTTTGCCCCCCTGTGGTTATGTCATGTGCTGTATGGTGAAATACTATACCGTATAACATGCACACGAGTATACCCTGCATTTGGAACAAATTTAACGTATACACTGCAACAGAATGTGAGTGTTCTGTATGCAGACATGCAACTCTGGACATGTGTATACCCAGGAGGATCGAATAAAGAAAGAGTCACTTCCGCTTGAGCTATACCTGTGTAATCGCTGACATTGTTACGGTGTCATAAAGTTGAACTAAATGCTGTAATGGAAGTCCTGAAGCCTCTCAAACCAATTAATTTTGAGGCATTGAATGCTGCTGATGCATGGGACAAGTGGGCTGCACGATTCTCGAACTACTTCAAGGCTGCCAAGCTCAAGAAGTAAGATGCCAATGTGCAAGTAGCCATTTTGCTAGAATTGGCAGGGCTGGACTTCCTGGCCATTCACAAGACATTCACCTTTGCCGAGAGTGAAGATGTGAATGATTATGAGTTGGTGCTATGGAAATTCATGGACTACTGCAAGCCAAGGAAAAACACAGTCCATGAGAAACGTGACCATTTTTGGAAACGGGACCAGGAGGAGGGTGAGACAATCGACCAATGTCTCAATGAATCCAGATTTCAAGCAGTTTTGAGATACTATCATGTCTCCAAGCCGGTGTCAGTCCAGGCAGATGCAAGCCAAAGTGGACTTGATTGTTTTATACTCCAGGATGGACAGCCAGTTCATGATGCAGCAAGGTCCATGACGGACACTAAAAAAAAGATGTGCAGATCGAAAAAGAACCCTTTGCAATCTTCTGCACATGCCACAAGTTGCACCAGTATGTGATTGGGAAGCCAGTGAATGTGCAGACAGATCACAGTCCTTGAGAGGCAATTTTCAAGAAACCCCTGCACTTTGTGACTCGGTGACTGCAGCGAATGCTCTTGAGATGACAGCGCTATGAAGTAGATGTGAAGTAGTTCCCAGGCAAGTACATGTAAGTGGCTGACATGCTGGGTCATGCATACTTACCTGGTGACCAAGCAGATGTCAAGATAGAAGATAACATAGAAGTCATCGTTCACTACCTAGTGCATGTGAATGCAATGAGGCAAGAGCAGATCTTGCAGCTGAGGAACGTGACCTCCAGATAATAAGGGAGACAGCCATGATGGGATAGCCCAATAAGGAGCGCAGTGCTCCAAGCATCCTCCAAGACTTCTGACCGACCAAAGATGAGGTACACATAGCTGACGGATTGCTGTGTATCGGGTATCACATCGTAATCCCGAACACACTCAAGAATGAGATTCTGGTTCTGCTGCATGAGAGTTGCATGAGAGCTGAGAAAACGAAAGTCAGGACCACAGGTGCTCTGTTTTGGCCCAACATGGCTGCAGACATTGAACAGACAGTGGCTAACTATGCAGTTTACCTTAGCCATAGGAATGTACAACCCAAGGAGCTATTGAAACCACACCCCATACCTGAGCTAGCATGGCAGAAGGTGGGAGCAGATATCCTGACATATCAAGGCAAAGACTATCTCCTGGTGGTTGATTACTACAGCAAGTACCTGGAGGTAATGGAGATCGAGAAAAAGGCTGCCACCACGATTATCAAAAAGACGAAAGAGGTCTTCATGTGTCATGGCATTCCGGTAGAGCTCATGAGTGACAATATGTCCCGGATGAGTTCAGGCAATTCACCCGGAATTGTGGAATCGAACAGTCGACATCCAGTCATGGACTTACCCAATCCAATGGCCAAAGTGAACATTTTGGCCCAACCATCAAGAGGATGATGAAGAAATCAGATGACAACATCTACTTGTCACTCCTGGAGTACCGCAACACTCCTGTCATGGATACGTCATTCTCACCAGCACAGATCTTAATAAACAGGACTCTGAGATCCAAGATAACAGTCACCAAGCAGCTGCTCAAACCAGCAATGGTAGATCCCAGAGCACAGCTGATGCAGCAGAAGCTGAAACAGAGTCGAACATTACACATCAGGAAGACTGCTGGCTAAGCTCCAGCCAGGTGACACTGTTCGCGTCAGGAGGAAGAACACCTGGCAGCCAGCCATCGTGACCAAAGTGGATTCGCATCCCAGATCATGCTGGATTGACCACGGCATTGTGAGTGGTTTACACAGGAACAGACATCATCTGTTGAGAACTAAAGAATCACCACCAGTTCTCATGACCCCTGAAGATGACATTGTGACTCTGCATGAGCAGGAACTTGCTGATCACATGAACAATACCACTTGTGTGGACATGCACAATGGTGCCGGTATGCCACAACCAGCTTCAATTGTGGGAGAACTTTACACACCCTTGACCACGCACACTGCAACAAACATGAGGCAGCAGTGTAGCATTGTAGATGTGGACGTGAGATCATTAAGCCTCAGAAATACAAAGATTTTGTGTGTTTTTGTGTGTTAACTTTTTAAGGACGTTAGATCCGTACACTTCCGCGATATTGAGAGCAATCACAATTGTTAACACTCTAGTCTACAATATTTCATGATTTGTTTCTGGTGACGCTGCAAGCCAATAAGTTGCTGAACATGTTGTGAAAGCCTTGTGGATGCTGATTCTACAGTTGACAATATTTTGATCACCTTCTTCGCGAAAAAGAGGGGTGTAACAGAATAGGAGTGTTCTTTTTATGGACAAGTGACTCGGATGTGTGTATACCCAGGAGAGGATCGAAGAAAGAAAGCATCACTTCTGCTTGAGCTATACCTGTGGAGTCGTCAATGTTGTAACATAGCCCACGGGGTTATTTGCGTGAAAATATGGTGATATTGTTGCCAGACTGTGAATGTAACACGTTTACTACAGACTAGTGACTTGATGACTTTCTCCTTTTCATCCAACCAACATGGATTTTTCTTATTTATGAAACCAATTGATTCTTCACAAGCCTCCAAAATATGGTTAGTTTTGTAACGCATGCCATTGTTCCTGCCTCGATCCAGCTGTATTTTGGATATCGCAAAGATTCTTTCCAATAGCACCTCTTCGAAGTAAAATATTTTCTTCATATTCAAGTTTTTCAGAAGTTATTTTCTTTCTTGACACCTTTTGTTTTCGTTGTTTAGGACCACCCTGCATCTGTATTTTGGATCTTCTCAAATGGTGATCTGTTGAATCGTCATCCATTCCTCCCATGGCCCTGGTTATCATGATGTCCTGACGGTCTCAGGCTCCGACAATTTCGCAGCCAAGGAGATGTCAATGTTTTGAACGAGGGAGCATCCAGGATCTCTTGTACTTAGTCATTGGTCTATATAATGTGTTGGTAATGATAAGCACGTGCTCCACACATTTATCGAGAAGAAGCAAACCATTGTCATTTGCTTTTCCTCCTCCTTCTTTGCCTGTTGCACTGCTGTGCAGATTACTGTGCTTTCCAAACCTGGTACTGAAATCACCCCAAATAATGATTTTTACATCAGTGGGAACATTTACTAGAACTGTACCAAGAGATGCATAGAAGGTTTCCTTTACCTCATAATCAGGGTTAAGTGTGGGGCATAAGCACTTATGATGAAAGCCTCACGTGAATACCTTGAGGGGAAGATTCTTTTGTTGATGCCAACAGGAAACTTACTTAATTTGCTTATCAAAGAGTTTCACATTGCGAATCAGACTGAATGGATTCTCTGAGCTCTGACACATGTTTACCTTTCCGCAAGAAAGAATATCTTTGTCCGTGCTCAGTTAAGTGCCTGGCATCCAAATATCTGGTGTCACTTAATGCTGTAATGTGTGTGTCATCTTTCCGTAGTTCTCTAGTAATGAGTGCATTTCTTCTCTCGGGTCTCAAGTTGTTATTGACCATACGTGTATGTTCCACGTAGTAGCAGGTATCTTTTGCGATTCCTGTGTTTTTCGACCGCTTGGAAGGTGACCATATAGAGAGCAGTTTCCCATTCAGTTTCCATCCATCCATTGGAACCATACTCTGTACAGAGCGTCGGTGCTGCCGAAGCAGTTTCCTTGGCTATTGGGCACAATCCTGGACGCAGGATACTCGAATGACTCGATCATCCCCAGCAAGCTGGTACTCATTTTGCCAACCTTGGAAGGATGGCAAGCTGAGTCAACCCCCTGGTGAAGTAATTCAGCAAGGCTTGAACTCAGGACTCTTGGATCCCAAGCTGCCACCCTAACCACTGAGCCAACACCAGGCTTACCCATTCAGTTTGAGTGAGGCAAACTATTTTTAGGGCACCTTTTCTTACCCCCTCTCATGCAGGTTGAGCAGAGCCGATCCTGTAAAGGGCTGCTCAGTCTGGCAGGTGGCTGCTGAATTGTGCTCTTGCCTCAATTTCCAGCACAAAGCGACCATCCTGCCTGCACCTCCTACATGCAGAGTCATGACTAAAGGCTCCCAGCGATCACCTTCACCTGCCACCATCATCACTTTTCTGTTAACACAGGACTTTGAGGAAGATGGAGGATGTGGATGAAGATCCAAATCCAAAATAACACACACACACACACACACACACACACACACACACACACACACACCTTTTAAGTATGCACACTCACCTCTGAGTTGTCCAACTTGGGCTTGATTTCTAAACTAGCTATAAACAGTCATACTGGTGTTTTCTCGGTTGGGCAAGGCACCAATGTGTGCACAGTCCATTGGATGGAGGTTAAACTGGGTGTCCCATCTACAAGCATTAGTTGATGAACGTTAAAGATCCCACAGTGTCCCACACGAGGAGTTGGTGTGCTGTCGACAACACCATAAAAAAGTTTTTTTTTAAGTCCTGCTCTGACATACACGTGCACTGCATCAATGGCACAGGCATGCCCCCCAGCAAATTATGTAATCAGAAGCCATGTCCTGCATACGAAAGAAAGAGGAAGACACATGTAAACACTCCCATAAGGGTGTGAGCTATGTTGTGAGAGGTGGCAAGAAAATGAGTTTGGTTCCTGCATTCGAGGGACTAATGCTTCTCCCTACATTATGATAGCGAAGAACTAAAGCAACATTGGGTTAAAAGTACTCCTTGCGGAATCCTGCAGTAGTTTTGACAGGTCTACCACCTCCTCCGCTTCCTGAAGTTGACATGGTGGGGCCACAACTGTGTACCTTTGGCACTGAAACCATGTTTGTGTTCAAACAATGTCAAATGTATATCATACACACCTATGGAATTGCTTTCTGTCTGAGACATTGGCACTGTCTCCCGACCTTCATTATTTCACCGAGTCGTGGGTTTATCATCCTGGGTACAGCCATGCTACAGATATGCATTCCTGGATTTGGTGTGGCACGGGTAGACTAGTAGGATGGAGTGAACAACTTGCAGCTGAAGTGGCATCGACTTGGCAAAATTGAAATAGGAGAGAGTACCTAGGCTGGGCTAGAATTATACGACAACTACATATTCCTTTAATAGTCATGTCAGACAGCCTACGTCAACATGGGCTGTCTGCTTTTCTGGATATTTTACTCATGAACGGCTAAAAGTCTCTAACTACTGCGTTCAATGTAAATAATCTTCAACTTTACCATTGGGGAAAGCTAAATCCCCAACTCACCGACATGCCACCAAAAGCAAAGCATGGCGAGTCATGGCAATGGGGAAAGGTAAATTCAAGACAAATCCTATTACCGGTACCATTGGCCAGCCTAGCAGCCCATTCAATACCAGCAACCCATTCAATACCAGCAACCCATTCAATACCAGCAGCCCATTCAATCCCATTCAATACCAGCATTGCCTGCTGCAGCCAATCTTCTCCTGTATCCCATGGCAATTAAATCCAGAGCTGTCTTCTCAAATGGAGACAATTAATCACATTGGACTGTCTGTGGAAGGTTATGCGTGCCTCTCCGGGCCTTCCCTGTCATTCCAATTTAACGCCACAACGTTCAACAGATACTCCGGTGGTTGTCCGGAAGGCAGTACTCGTACCCAATCTACTTGGATTGAGAGCCGTGATCATAGACCAGCCTCCTGCTGGCTGTTCCAGACACTCAGGGAGAGGCTGCTTGGCCACATGCCTGGGTGGCCACCTCCTCAGGCTCTTAATGGCCCTCAGTGGTGCCACCACCAAGGCACAGTCCGCAACATCTCCCCCTCGTGGTCTTCACGTGGCATGATTACAGGTGCCCAGGAGGAACCATCTCGGATCCCAGAGGACTCAACCCCCTAGAGGGTCCGCCACCCTACCAGCCAAAGACACTCGCTCAGACGGTGCCCCTATGGACAGGGGACGCCCCACACCACCAGACTCCCTTTGGGGCCTGGGTTGTAGCACACTCGTGGTCAGACCCCACATCCAAATCCTGCCACTGCAGCTCCCCAGCTGCCTGGCACAACCCAATTTACCAGGGCAATCTTGCACGACGCCAACCCCATTAACGCACCCAGGGACCAACTCCCTCGATGACTGAATTAAAATGAATTAAGAAATGTGGTCCAATTCTGGCTATGTACTGTGGCCCCATTGGTCCTGGGCTTGCCAACCCCCTCTTGCAGGTGCTGCTGGCCTTGAACGTCAAGCTCTTTCAACCTTTCTCCATTGCATCACCTGCCAGCTGCTCAGGACTCACAACTGCTGCTTTCACACAAACACATTCAAAAACAAATTGGGGCTCCCAATGACACAGGCCCACATTGGTCTGCCTCATTTTAATTTCTCTACTGCCAAAACGCTTCCTTCATTGGCCTGATGCTAGCACACACCCCATGTGCAGCGAGTCGACAACTACAGGTGCCGAGTAGACCCCGACAGGGTCCACCTTGAACACCCCGGGTTCCAGTACGACCTTCGCCAACACCAACCCACACACCTCGACGGGCACAACAATGTTCACCAGCGTACCTAGTCACCAGAGGTTCGACCTCGCTCCCACCCTGAGCAGGCTTGCCATTACTGCACAAGTCGCAAGCTGGAACACCTGGCTCACCAGATCAGGTTCGGCTGCCTGTGCATATACCGGAGCTGGTGCCGCATTGCACCCTGTCGGCCCCTGCCCCCGGCATGTCAGAAGGATCTCTGCAGTGTCTAACTGCGCCCATGAGTACATACCACAAACCACGAAGGTTACTTCACACACCACAGGGCCTAACTTCTCCCCCTCTAAACCCTCTATTTGGCTCGTCATGTGGATGGTCTCTTCCAACCAAAGCAGAGCGACATCCACACTGACGCAATCTCTTTCCAGGCCATGACCATTTACAAATGTCCCTGTGGAATTTTCCTTTTTGCAATCCTCTGAAACATACTGTACCTGCAATTCCACTTATTAGCTGTGCCTACGCCTGTGCCTCTAAAATCTCGCTGTTTTTGTTCATTTCTCTCATTTGTTCTCCCAAATCATCATTTTGTTTTTTTTTCATTTCCCCCATCATGTGTCTCATTTCTGCTCTCAAATCATCTGTATTTTCTTTCATTTCAACCCCCATTTATTCTCCCAAATGATTCATTTCTCCCGTTATGTCTCCCATAAATTCCACTAAAGCTGTGCAAATCCGTCACACCAGACTCCTGAACAACACTCACACCCATCGGAGAAGGACTTCAAGTGACGTCAGGAGTCAGGGAGGTTCCTATCCTATGCTGCTCACCTAATGCCTCTGATCACATGTTCCAAACTGTTTGCCATTATGTGGACACCCACGATTTTTTCCACTTTTCCCCGTGTGGTCAAATTCAAAAATAAAACCTTTCAATGCTCAATGGCTCTCAAATTTGCTTTTACCTTTTCCTTGTCACAAGGAAGTGTGTCACAAGAATGCCTACACTCCTGATAAACCTCCATTAACACTAGCCATATGCAACAGGATCTTTTGTTCCACCAATAACCAAAAGGTCTCCAACTACTGCGTTCAGTGAAATTAATCGACAACTTTACCATTCCCCAAGGTCATTGTACACACCAAATTAACCAAATTTGGTGGCGGCACAAAAGGGAAGCAGTAGGATGACAGATGTTTCTCACCTTCATAAGGGTAAATTTATGAGTGTGAGGAGAAAGGTGGACGGGACGTGCAAAACGGGACAAACCAAGAGAGTCAACAGACACAACGATGGATGAGGGATACGCACACTTATTTACAGTAATGAATAAAGAACCACCCTAACCCCACCAGGTGCCACAGATCACACTCTTATGAAACAATGGGGTAAACAGGTGAGGACTTCCCTTTGGTGTGATGAGTGGAATGCAGGACGAAGGTGCAGCTCAAGAAAAGGCTGGGTGCAGGAGCGATACAGTGGAAGCGAGGAATTGTGAGGCGGCTTCCACATGTCCAGACAGCAGTCCTCCCTGTCCCGGCAACAAAAGAAAGCCGGAGATGAAGAAAGCCAGCGAGACAGAGAATCAGTGAGATGAAGAGCGAGAAAAACAGAGAACAATATTATTTTTTAATGGGTCACACTGCAACTCTGCCATGGGTGCTTCTGTGGAACCAGCCCTTGTGGATTCTATGAACTACCAGTATTTTTCCACCAAGCTTCGGCAGGACTTGTCCTCTGGCCCGACCTCCATACTCTGGGACCGCCTTTGCGTGCAGCAGGTCCCGTCATTACCTGCCTGCAACTTGTTGGAGGTGCCATCCTCCAGGCCGCGCTGCCCCATGGGGTGGCCCCAATAATATAAAGAGCTTATACGCTCTTCAGGGCTCCACAGCAGACGACGCCACCATGGCTTGTGATGCATCAGCAGTTCATTTGAAGTTTGCAATCGGTCCATTTGAAGCCCGAAGCACTCTCTTGTGGCTTGTTGCCAAAAGTCTTTATCTGGCCCCACCCAATAACAAGAGGTTATTTACAAATACAATCTTACCCTGAGTGTACTGTCTCTCAATTACATACTCCACCACCTCGGCATCACATTTTACAAGACGACTTACTCTGACATTTTCCCTGTTAACAAGAGTACATACTGTAAACGCTCTGTGAATCACGCGTACCATACCACATTTACTACTTGCAAATTATGCATTGCCCCCCCTTTTTTTTTTGCTTAACAATACTATTTTGGTAATATTTTATGCATGCTGATGCATGATAAATATAGAACAAAAAGGGATTGCATTTGATCCACCATATGTAAAGCAACTGTATTTATATTTCCTTTTATAGGCAACTGCTACCCTTATTTAAAACACCTGGTTTGGGTACACAGGTGTAAGTGTCAGAAGTGGATATTCTGCAATCATCCAAAATGAAACATCAAATTACTTCCAGGACTATCCCCAGGGATACTGTCAGTCGAAAAGTATTGAAATATCAGATCACTGGTACAAATCAAAATACTTGGTTACTGCTACAGCATTGGAAGTAATACAGCAACCATTATGATTGAAGATTTCAGAAATGGAATCGTTTGCCATCTATTAAATATCGTTTATACATAGCATCTGTTAATCTGAGATGACTAGAGCAAGAAAACCATGAATAAAAATTAAAAACAAGGTTGGTGCAAAACACAACCTTACTTAACGCCGTTCCTGATAGGAAAGTGTTTGGATTGGTTTCCTCTGTAGAAATTTTCCTTCCATGTTCTCATATAATTCTATGATGGATATGTATTTTTCCCTGAGAAATAATATGTATTTTTCCTTGAGGAATGATATGTATTTTGAGGGGTAGCCGAAACGTTGAAGTACCCTCCACAAGGTATTCAGATTAACGGGGTGTAAAGCTTTAACCAGGTAAATAAAAACTATGTACAAATCTTCATGATCTCAAGTTTTTTCTTGTATTTATTGGGCTATAAAAACTGAATCAGCTGTTCCACGATTAGGTCTAAAGCCACAATGGGATTTCCATCGGAATTCTTCCGCCAATCGGTAAGTGTGATGTTGAGAATACGAGACGGTAACTTAATCTGTTTTCGGCAGGAGTGATATACCACGATAGTTTTCGCAACTTGATTTGTCTCTTTCCTTCCCGTAGGTGGTTATGATTATTTTATCTTTCAAATCTTGTGGAACAGTCTCTTCTTCCATGTGTATAAAAACAGTCGTAGAAATTTACGAGAAAGCAGATATACTCCTCATTCATAGATTTTCCTTGGAATTCCATCGGATCTGGGCGATTACTCTGTGCGCGAAACCCAAGGTGGGGTTAAGCAATTGGTAAACTCCATATGTCTATCTTCAGACATCATTGTGCCTGATGGTGTTGTTTTTATTTTATTTCAATTGAATTATAAACTTGAACACTGTCACCTTGTTAGTACTTCTAAAATTTCCAGTTTAACAGTACGTGCTTGGAAAAAAATAGTACGCTATTTTATGCAATCTCGACCAATCAAATTTGAGACTTGAGCTCTCAACGTTGGGGAATATCGAGATTCAGCCAAAATCGAAGCTCAAAGGAAATATAGATCGTGCTTGGAAACGCAAAGCAAGATCGTTGAAGACACTTCACATGTCCTTTTTCTCACAACTGCGGGGGGTAATGTGTTCTACGAACTCTCTTGTTTATTATTTCGTAATTGCTGAATTGCCCTTCACACCTCAATAAGGCTTGGAGCTATATAAAGCTCTGATTTTTTGCGAAATTGTGGTGTTTCGTTGATTACCTCGTCAATGATGGCGGTATCTCGATTGAGGAGCTCTGAGAAATTATCTTTCCATTCGTTGAGGACACCATATTGGTGTGTTACAAGGAAACTTCCGTGAGGTGATCAAACTGAGGCTACCATGTTTGAAGATGGTCCAGACAGCTTTGACGTCGTTGAAGGAATTAAACATGTCATCACCATCCTGTTCAATCTCTTTGGTGTTCTTTGTGTACCATTTATTGTTGATGTCACAAATTTGTCGTTGGATGTCTGAAGGAACATCATGGTATACTTTTCCTTTGGACTTGGAATGAATAATGGTTCACCAGATTGTGAATGCAACACATTTACGACCGAATAGTTGCTTGATGACTTTCCCATTTTCATCCAACCAACATGGATTTTTCTTTTTCAATAAACCAACTGATTCTTCACAAGCCTCCAAAGTATAGTTTTTTTTTAAAACGCCTGCCATTGTTATTGTACCCAGCCAGCTGTATTTGGGATATCACACAGTTTCTCTCCAATGGAAGCTCTTCGAAGTAAAATATATTTTTCATCTTCAGGTTTTTCAGAACTTGTTTTCTTCCTTGATGCCTTTTGTTTTCAACATTTAGAGGCCAATCTGAATCTGTAATTTGGATCTTCTCAAACGGTGATCCATCCAACAGTCATCCACAGCTTGCATGGCCCTGGTTATCATGATGTCCTGACGATCTCGGGCTGTGATGATTACGTAGTCAATGAGATGCCAATTTTTTAACGAGGGAGCATCCAGGATGTCTTGAACTTATTCCTTTGTCTATATAATGTGTGGGTAATGACAAGTACATGCTCCGTTCATTTACTGAGAAGCAAACTATTGCCATTTGCTTTTTCTTCTCCTTCTTTGCCTCTAACACTACTCTGCGGCTCACTGTTTTCTAACCTTGGCAGTAAAATCACCCAAAACTATAAGGGCATACTTCCACCATGCAATGCCTGATCCATGAGAACATATCGGGCCCAATACATTTTTGAAATAGCATCCCATATCGTGCCATCCTGTTCGCCATATATTTCACGATATCTTGAAATATCGTGCTTGAAAGTCTATATATCGTTTTAGCCCTATCTCTCAATGGTGAAGAATCACTTTAAAAATTCAAGTCGTCGGATCCGGATCCGGATCTTCACCAAAATCTAAACAGTTCGGACTTGTCACACACCCAACCTGTCCACAAAATTTCATCCGAATCCGTCAACAACTTTTTGAGATATCCTGCACACAAACAAACAAACAAACAGACAGAAAGGGGTGAAAACATAATCTCCTTCACCTTCTATGAAGGTGTTGAGTGATGTGGGTGAATTGAAAAGAAAAAAAAGTGTACAATGAGTGAATGTGGGACAGCTTGAGCCTTGATGATGCCGGTGGCAGAGGTAATAATTATTTTGTCATCAGTGGGAACATTTGCAACAACTGTACTAAGAGAAGCATAGCAGGCCTCCATTACCTCATTATCAGAGTTAATTGTTAGGGCGTAAGCACTGATGATTAACGAGTCATGCGAATTCCTTAGGGGAAGACTTTAAAGTCATTAATATCTCTTTCATTGATGTGGACAGGAAACTCACTTAATTTGCTTATGAAAGAGTTTCCTATTGCTGAACCGATTCCATCGATTATGGATTCTGACACATGTTTACCTTTGCACAAGAAAGAATATCCTTGTCTGTGCTCAGTTAAGTGCCTGGCATCAGAAAATGTTGTTTCACTTCAGGCTGTGTTGTCTATGTCATATCTCCCTCGTTCTCTAGAGTCTAGCTGAGTGTACTTCTTCTCTCAGGTTATCGTCCATGAGAGTACGTACATTCCATGTAGTAACAGTAATATTTTCTCATTTCTTTATTTTTCAACCGCTTGAAAGGCGGCTTTTAGAGAGCGTTTTCCAAATCAGGTTGAGGAAGCTAAATTATTTTTAGGGCATCTTTTCTTACCCCCTCTCATGCAGGGTATGCAGAGCGGATCCTATAAAGGGCTGCTCAGTCATGCAGGTGGCTGCCGAATTGTGCTGAACTTGCCTCAATTTCAAGCAAAAAGCGACCATCCTTCCTGCACCGCCCACATGCAGAGTCATGACTGAAGGCTCCCAGCGACACCTTTGCCTGCCACAGCCTTCACTTTTCTATTGACGCACGACTTCCAGGAAGATGGAGAGTGATGGAGGATGTGAATGAAGATTAAATAAATCACGCACATGCACACACACACACACACACACACACACACACACACACACACACACACACACACACACACACACACACACACACACACACACACACACACACACACACACACACACACACTTCTGAGTTGTGTAGCTTGGCCCTGAATTCTCAACTAGCTATAAATGGTCATCCTTGTGTTTCACAGTTAGGCCGGGGCACATCAATGCGTGTTCCGTCCCTTGAATGGACATTAAACATGGTGTCCTGTTTGTCAGCATGCATAAGTGGCACAGCCATGCCCCCCAGCGAATTAAGTAACCAGAAACCATGTGCTGCATACGAAAGGGGAAGACACTTTTTTGGCACTGAAGCCATGTTTGCATTCCAACAATGTGAACAGTATAGCAAGCAAACCTATGGAATTCCTTTGTGCATTAGACATTGGCAGTGTCTATTGATCTTCATTATTTCACTGATTTACGCCACGTGGCCATTGTGTCGTGAAAACTGAAAAACACAATTTTGTCCAAAAAAATGATTTCTGCGACTGTCTTTGCAGCTCAATATTTCCAAGGTCAAACGACCTCAGAACACGAAACACCCTTTTAGTAAGAGAGAAGACTACGCCGGACTGGAAACTTGGTGCATGTAATATCTTTGTTTATTGAATAACGCATTCGTGAAAAAATGGAAAACATCAACACTAGTTCCCCAATTGACCGTACATGGGAGCATGTGTACTCTACTCATGAGCGTGCCTATTTTGAACTGAATACAAGCCCACAAGTTCAT
>CM068965.1:18167377-18179700 GCA_035128595.1 Eptatretus atami
AATGGCGACTGGGTCGAGTGAGGGACGGTGGCCTTGTTGTTGTTGTAGTTGTTGTAAAAACCTAACTAAAAAATAACTCGTAGCGCACACAGGAAATTCCCATAAGACATAGGGGATGGATTCTAACTATAAACACGTACTTATCGAAATAACTGAACTACGGGGACTCTGGCTGTTTGTGTGCACAAGGTTTCCAAATCCGTAACACTATTTCATTGGCTTCTTTGGCAATTTCATCCAGAGCAATATCTCTCCCCTCCTTTGACCGATTTGCACAGTCTACATACAAACTGTGGTAGCGAGACTGCTCAAGCGTTTGCACTGTTTTTATGGCCAGAAGATAAAATAACTTGAGGGGTTCCCTCTCGTCTTTCAGTCATGACTTCAGGATCTGGGGCCCTTCTCAAGCGATTGAATGAGTAAGGCAGTTGCACTGATGGGATCGTTTTTTGAGCCTCCGAAGGGTGAGCAGACACTTGAGTGGATTCTTTTTGGCCTGCTGGTTGTAGACATTAGCCCTGAAACGAGCCGTGACCACATCATCAAGTTGACATACCTCTCCATGACACTGGCCTTTCTTGTGAAGATTCTGTACATAACCCTGTAGGGCTGGAAACCACCCAGTTTGTCGCACATGCTCGATTGTCTTCTGAGACTCGGAGCACGGGCTTCCACTATTGCCTTGATGAGATTGGATTTACGGAGTTTCGACGTGTATGGAAGCCCAGAGTGGTGAGCAAGCAAGCATTGTGCTTTTATGGTTAGCATGTTTTGGCCTGGTCTACAAAGAATAAGCTTTGTCTAATTGGGTTTTGGGACCTGCAGCAGCTGCACTAGTACAGACTGAAAGAGCCTCCATGCATGTCGCTCTTTATACAAAAGCTTTATCTGCACTCTGGTATCTCCACAGCCAAGACAAAGTTTTGACTCTGCCCAAGTGTCGATTCCACAGCCTCGACATGGATGAGGTAATGTGGCCCCCTTTCGCCGCCACTATCTATGATGTTAACACAGGTCATAAACACAACGTTTAGCACAGGTTTCAGTTGTACCAATAACAAGCCAAGCACAGGAGGTTTGTGCAGTCATTCTCACCAGCATATAAACTTAGTAAGATTTTTCTCTAAATGTATGTCTTTCCACCAGCCAACTACAACAACGTTGCCCAACAATGTTGTAACGCTTGAGACATCATGTCGAGAGGGCAGGCTGCTACAAAACTGTAACTCACTATAAAAACTATGCAGGGCAACTACAGCCACAAAATTGAGTTTTGGTGCTGGAAGCCGCAACAGGCTTCCAGCCCTCGAATGCATTCCCAGCCCTGGTCCAGGCTGCCTGTAAGCTCCGCGATGCAGCGGTTGGCCCTTTCCAGGTCCACTTCCAGCTCCCCAATGTATTCGTTGGTCCTTTCCAGGTCTCCTGCACTTGCATATATCTCAGGCATTGTGTAACTGTAGTCGAAATGTTGGAACAACAAGCAACAATGATTTATTCCTATTATCACCAGCGTATACCCAAAGAAACAGGTATCTCTAAATGGCTACATAAGAGAGCAGAATGCGACAAAACTGTGACTCACTAAAAAACTATACACGGTGGCTCCAACTCCAACCTCAAAATCGAGTTTTGGTGCTGAGAGACATGACAGGGTGAACGGCCATAATCCCCCCTCCCCCCACCCCCACTGTCTCTCCATTACATACACTGCCTCCTCAGTGTAACATATTACACGACGACTTATTCTGACATTTTCACTGTTAACAACAGTAAATCATTGTGATGTGAATCATCCAGACTATACTACACTTATTATGTGCTAACAATGCATCCCCCTCTTCCCACCGATTTTGGTGAAGATCTGAATCCGGATCTGAATACGAGAATGATTTAATTTTTTGAAGTGATTCTTCACCATTGAGAGACAGGGCCAAAAACGATATAGTGCTGTATAGCATGATATTTCAAAAATGTATTGGGACCGATACGTTCTCGTGCATCAGGAATTACATGGCGGAGATATGTGCTCTACCGAGTACCCTTATAGTTAAGTATTGTATTTATATACCGTATGTTAATCCGAGATGACTATGGCAAGAAAAACATTAATAATAATATGCCCCGATATATATATATATCGTGCGTATAAAAATTAAAAACAAGGATGGTGCTGAAACACATCCTTACTCAATGCCATACTTGATGGGAAAGGGTTTGGATTGATTTCCTATGTCGAACTTTTCCCTCTATGTTCTCATTTAATTCCTTGAAGATGTATATGTATTTTTACTTGAGGAATGATATGTATTTTGAGGGTTAGCCGACGTTGAAGTATCCTCCATCAGGCATTCCGGTTAATGGAGTCTAAAGCTTTAATCAGGTAAATAAAAACTATGTACAAATCTTCATGATGTTCTCGGGTATTTTTTCTTGTATTTTTTGGCATACAAAAATTGAATCAGCTGTTCCACGATTCGGTCTAAAGCCACAATGGGATTTCCATCGGAATTCTTCCGCCAATGGGACAATTCTGATGTTGAGAATATGAGTCGGTAACTTACCTGATATCGACAGGAGTGATATACCACGATAGTTTTCGCAATTTGATTTGTCTCCTTCCTTCCTGTAGATGGTTATGATCATTTTATCTTTCAAATCTTGTGGAACAGCCTCTTGTTACATTTGTTTGAAAATAGTCGGTGTAATGGACGAGAAAGCAGATATACTCCCTAGTCATATATTTCAGTTGGAATTCCATCAGATCTGGGTGACTGCCCCGTGCACGATGCTCAAAGCAGGGTTAAGCAATTGGTCCACTCCGTATATCTATCTTCAGATGTCATCTTCAGTCTTCAGAAAAATACTCAATGCAGAATCATGCATATATTTTTGTAAGGACCCCCCCCCCCCCCCCCCCCCACCGAAGATGACGTGGTGGGGTTCGCAACTGTTTTCTTTTGGCACTGAAGCCATGTTTGCATTCCAACAATGTCAAGGGTATATCATGCAGACCTACGGAATTCCTTAATGCGTCAGACATTGGCATTGTCAGTTGATCTTCATTATTTCCCTGACTTACGCCACGTGGCCATTATGTCGTGAAAACAAAAACACGATTTTATCCGAAAACTTATTTCTGCGACTGTCTTTACGGCTCGATGTTTCCAAGGCCAACAAACGACCTCAGAACACTAAACACGCTTTCAGTAACAGAGAAGACTGTTCTGTACTGTAAACTTGGTGTATGTAATATCTTTGTTTATTGAATACCGTGTTGCTGAAAAAAACGGAAAACAACACTAGTTCCCCAAATTACCATAAGTGGGAGCATGTGTACCCCACTCATTCATGAGAACGCCTATTTTGAGCTGAATACGAGCCCAAAAGTTCGTATCTACTGGAACTAGAATGCTGAAACTTGCTGTGTTGGTAGATCAATATGCCCTCATCTAATCCTGAAATTTGGAAAGCTGTACTCTTGTCTTATCATAAATAGAGAAAATAAGACAGTGGATGTTTCATTAACGGAATAATGGCAATCGTCTGAGGGACACTTTCTGAGGAATTCCTCAGCACAGAGATTTAAAAGTTGGCAGACCGAAGTGGGTGGGATGATGGCCTAGAGGTTTGCCAACTCGTCTCTAAGCAGTCTAGCCTGGGTTTCAATTATGGCTGAGCTATGAACTGTCATTCCCCTGTTTCACAGGCAGTATGATTCATCAATGTGTGTGCCGTCCTTGGGATGGATGTTAAACTGGGCATTCCATCTGCCAGCATTAGTTGGTAGACGTTAAAGATCCCATGGATTCCTTCGCAAAGAGTAGGTGAGCTATCACCGGTACCCGAGCCAAATTACAAATTCCTGCACTGACCTCTGACTTCCTGTGTCGGATTGGTGACCCGTCCTGGAACTCTAGCCCAAGAAACTGCATTGGCAGCACCAACGCTCTGTGTAAGAGCATATGGTTCATGAATGATTGATAAGTGAGGTGGTGTTTCTACATTATGACATTAAAAA
Source organism: Eptatretus atami (assembly GCA_035128595.1). Taxonomy (NCBI): domain Eukaryota; kingdom Metazoa; phylum Chordata; class Myxini; order Myxiniformes; family Myxinidae; genus Eptatretus; species Eptatretus atami. The sequence continues at coordinate 18,171,396 of CM068965.1, forward strand.
CAATCGGAGTTGTGCGTTTGTCGCCCAGGGCACAGCCATGCTCCAGATATACATGCATGGATTTGGTGTGGCATGGGTAAAGTGGGGGTAGTCAGGATGAATTGAACAACTCGTAGCTGAAGTGGCGTACACTTGGCTAAATTGAAATAGAATGGCGTATCTTGGCTGGGATAGAATTATACTTCAGGTACATATTCCTTCAATACTATTTTGGTAATATTTTACGCTTGCTGATTGCATTACAGATTTGTCAACTTCTGATCAAAATAATACAAAAAGTGATTGCATCCAACATGTATGAAGCAATTGCATTTATATTTCCTTTTACAGGGAAATGCTTCAAATGTTTCAAACATCTCCTGTGGCTACACACATATCGGAAGGAGATATTCTACAATCATCCCTAATGAAATATCAAATTACTACCAGGACTACCCCCTGGGATACTGTAGTATGAAAAGTATTCAAATATCAGATCACTGACAGTACAAATCTAAATACTTCATGACAGAATACCTGGTTACTGATACAGCTTTGGTTGTGATGGCCTAGAGTTGGCTTAACGGTTAAGGTGGCTGGCTTAAGATCTTATGATCATAAGTTTAGGCCCTGTAAAGCTATTGAAATAACACCAGGTTGGTTGACTGAGACTGTCATCTTTCTGAGGTTGGCAAAATGAGTAACAGCTTACTGGAGTAATAAGCCATTTGAGGATCCTGTGTCAGAGTGGTGACCTGTCCAGGACTTTGTTCCTTCGCCAATGAAACTGTCTCGGCAGCACTTTGCATCTCATGGCATGAAAGGAACGATTATTATTTTTATTGATGGTGATACAGCAACATTTTTTTTGTAGATTTCTCAAATTGAATAGTTTGCCATCTATTCAATATTATATTTATATGCCGTCTGTTAATCCGAGGTGACTCGAGTAAGAAAACCGTCAACAAAAATTAACAATATCCCCCTTCCGCCACGCGGCGGGGGATAAAAACAAGGTTGGTGCTAAAACACATCTGTACTAAATGTCATTCTTGTTGGGAAAGGGTTCGGATTGGTTTCCATTGTAGAAATTTCCCTCTATGTTCTCATGTAATTCTATGAAGATGGATATGTATTTTTCCTTGAGAAATGGTATGTATTTTTCCTTGAGGAATGATATGTATTTTGAGGGTTAGCTGAAACGTTGAAGTACCCTCCACAAGGCATTTCGGTTCATGGAATCTAAAGCTTTAACCAGATACACAAAAACTACGTACAAATCTTCTTTATGTCCTCTGCTTTGTTCTTGTAGGTGTTGGGCAATAAAAAATGAAGCAGCTGTTCCACAATGAGGTCTAAAGCCACACGAGGATTCCCATAGGAATTCTTCTTCCAATGGGATAAATATGTTGGTGAGAATACGAAACGGTAGCTTAACCTAATCTTGACAAGAGCGATATACCATGATTATTTTCGCAATTTCATTTGTGTCCTTTCTTCTTGTAGGTGGTTAAAATCATTGTATCTTTCAAATCTTGTGGAACAGTCTCTTGTTCCATATGTTTAAAAACAGTCAGTGTAATTGATGAGAAAACAGATGTGCTCCACATTTATAGATTCCATGCGGAATTCCAACGGATCTGGGTAATTACCCAAGGCGCGAATTGCAAAGTGGGGTTAAAAATTGGTTCACTCCCGACATCTGTCTACTGACATCCATTGTCCAAGATTGTATTGTTTTTCTTTTATTTCAATTGAATTATATACTTGAACAATGTTGTCTTTTTGGAACTTCCAAAAATTTCCAGTGGAGTAGTACTTGGACAAAATATTATGCCATTTTACGCCATCTCGACCAAATCAAATGTGCCGACCGAGCTCTCAACATTAGGGAATATCGAGATTTAGACAAAATCATGCTCAAAGAAAATACAGATCATACTCGGAAATGCAAAGCAAGATCATTGAAATACTCTTCACATGTCATTTTTCTCAAGACTGTGTGAATAGTTTGTGCGATTAATTAACTTGTTTATTATTTAGTAATTGTCGAATTGCTTTTGATGCCTCAATAAAGCTTGGAGCTATATCAAGCTCTGATTTCAAGCTCTGATTTACTGGGAAATCGTGATATTTCATCAATTCCCTCATCATTGATGACGGTATCTCGATTGAGGAGCTCGGAGAAATGATCTTTCCAACTGTTGAAGATACCATCTTGGTGTCATCCAGATACCATCAAATTTTTGCCACTGGTAAAATGGTCAAAGCTTGGACTTAAGATCCATGGGTTAAAATCCATGTGGATTTGATCCCATTCCTGACACCATTCTTTGCATTTTTGCTAAAATTTGAAATAAAGTAAACGTGTGGACACTAGCACCCACTCAGTGTAGTCTTTTGGAGAGCCAATAAGCATAGAGGACACTGCAAGGTTTACTTCATGAGAGCTCGTCATCCTGACAAATTAGAAGCTCACGCGATTTTCCAGACAAGCCTTTTCTCATTCACGAGTCACTCAGCACATCAACATTTAATAGTGACTTTTGTTCTACATCATCCAGACAATTGAGCGAAGGGGATTTCGTTTTTTTGGTGAGCAACCATGACAAAACGAACGAGTCTCCTCCACTGCTTGCTATCGGCGACACCATTTTATAGCTGTGGCAGCTCGACCCCAAGAAACCCTTCTTCTTCACTAACCACAGGAGAGACAACGGAGGATTAATTATAATCAACCGGACTTCATTTACAACACGTCATCACATTTTAAATGCGAGTGAGATATATTTTGTTCTGGTTTAAACATCGTCATCATAACCAGCACACAAAAAGGAATTATCATCACAATCGGTGACCTAGACGTAATTCTGATCTAACAAATGTGATGTGATGCAATGTGAGTGATTCATTACATATTCCATCATGTCAAATGGAAGTCCTCCTTTCGTCGCACCTCCCATCGCAGCTGTTAGCTTGAAGCAAACTCTGTTTTGGGCAAATGACCCCACCATATGGTTCGCTCAAGTTGAAGCACAGTTTCTAACCAAAGTCATTAAAGCACAGGAGACAAAATTTGCATGTCATGGCTTATCTTTAGCCAGAGATAGCAGAATAGGTGCGGAGCATTCTAATTGAGCCTCCCACTGAAAGACTGTACATGACTCCCTCAAGGCAGAGCTCATTTGCCACACATCCTCCTCATTGCAAAAATGCTGCATCAACTTCTTTAACCACTGGCTGACAAGGTCAAGGCAGTTCAGGAGCTGGGGGATTGTAAGCCTTCACAACTGCTATGAAGGATGTGACAATTGTTGGGTGTGAATAACCTATAGGATAACATACTCAGGCAGCTTTTTCTTTAACGATTGCCAATCAATGCTCAGCGTATCCTTGTTTCAACCAACGATTCGGTAAATATCGAGCAACTCACAGATATAGATGGCGTGATTGTCGATGTCACAACCCCACCCACTTTCTACATCGGTCTGGTTGCATCCAGAAAGCCGGTGACGTATCTGCACCAGCTACATCCGACATGCAATGACTTAAAACCCAAATGGACCAGCTAAGTGTCCAAGTGCAGGCTCTTACATGTCATCTTAAAGAGGAGCATGGTCGTAGCTGGACCCATAGCAACATGCAGGAGACTAACATAACCAGCACACTAAAATGAATTATCACCACAGGTCTATCCCAAAGGTACCACAAGAACGTCTCCCTCACGAACTTCTCCATGGACCACTTGCTCTACCTTCTTGCACACGAGCCTCTGTTGGTTCTCTCCGGTGAACTCAGTTCTCTTCTTCCTCCTTGGGTGGGGTATTCCTTTGGGGTGCCACCCACAGGGGCAGCCCCAATAAAAATAAATGTACATCTTTTCTTCTGGGCTCCATAGCCAACTACACCACCATGGCTAGCACAAACTGACCAGAGAGATCGTAATCAGCCGAGTTGTACACAAGACACGTGTGCCTCTGCGATGGGAAGTCCTCACCTAGCCCTGCCCACAAACAAGAGGTACTTAATTAATGTCTACCCTGTCTATAAATTACATATGCTGCCTGTCAGGTGTAACAAATAACTTGCTCTCACAGGTCCATGTTACATGGCAATCTAACCTACTCGAAACACACGGACCATACTACACTTACACATTCTAGCTATTGATACCCCTCCCCACCCACTTCCACGTCACAATACCTTTCGAAAGAGTCCTGTTAAAACTCATGATCAATCTCAAGCTCGTGTTAATTAAGTGTGTTCTTGCCAAGAAGGCTAAGGAAAATCTGCAAGACACAGCTATGGGAAAGACTGTTTCTAAAGTGAACAGGGATGAGTTTGATGGGGAGATTGATGAAATGCCGGCTGAGATGGGCTGGGCACTTGGTGGGGATGGAGAAAGAGAGAATAGCAAAGAGAGCAGATAGGTTGAGGGAGCAAGGAAGGAGGAAAAGAGGAAGACCGTGGTTGAGATTGGAGGATTGTGTGAGGAGGGATATCCATAAAGTATGGGTGATTGGAGAGTGGAGAGAATTGGCTGAGGTCAGAGGGAGGTGGAGGAGTGTCGTGGTCAAGGCAGGGCAGAGGCATGGTGTCATTGGACCTCACCTCCTTATAAAGGGAAGAGGAGGAGAAGAGGAAGAAGAAAATCGAAAATTGGGTTTTTAGCTTATCTGGAATGGTATTGTCATTGTGCACCATCCGTCTGTCAGTCCGTCTGTAAGTCCGTCTCCTTTTTTGACTTCTCTGGCCAAACCGCTGGGCTGATCAGGCTGAAATTTGGCAGCAATGTTCCTCTTGTGACTAGTAACAGGAATTGCAAAGCTCGTTCTGGTCACACGACTTTAAGTAGGTCAAAATGTCTGACTTAGTAAATTTCTTCAAAAATCTTCTTCTCCAGACCCACAAGTCAGAATCCTACCAAATTTGGGTTACAACATTAGGCCAGGGTAGGGGTGTTGAATTGCAGAGGTCATGCTGATCACATGACCGGAAGTGTGTAAAAATGGCCGACTTATTCAATTTTTGTGAAAATCGTGTAAATTCCTTCCAAAATCTTCTTCTCCAGACCCACCAGTCAGAACCCTACCAAATTTGGATTACAAAATTAGGACACGGTCCTAATGTTAAATTGCGGAGGCCATGCTGATCACATGACCAGAAGTGTGCCAAAGTGGTGGTCACGCAAATTCCTTCCAAAATCTTCTTCTCTCGACCTATCAGTCAGAATGCTACCAAATCTGGGTTGCAGCATTAGGCTCGTGTCGGGATGTTATTTATATTGTGGAACTCATGTGGATCACCTTACTGGAAGTATGTCAAAATGGCTGACTTCGGCAACTTTTGGGAAAACCGCATTCATTCCTTTAAAAATCTTCTTCTCCAGACCCACCAGTCAGAATGCTACCAAATTTGGGTTACAACATTAGGCCAGGGCCCAAATAAGCTACAGGACCAGTGGTCCTATTATTTAAAATTTGAATTGAGTTGGGCAACTGAAAAGTGACTGACGGCAAACAAAGTTTTTGTTTGACCTGCCCAAAGAGCAACCTCAAAATTTTGCGAGCCTTGCGATTCAATCTCATTCTTCCATCCAGGTCTTCAAGGCCTGGAAAGGAAAAAAAAAAAGAAAAGCTGTTCACCACCATCTCAAGTCATCCCCCACCCCCCCTCCCATCAAAAACCATGATCCTTTCTACACCCTTTAGACCACTCCCCACCCTCCACAAAAAAGCTTTTGTATCCATATTATCCACCCACTGCATTCTCCCTTACCCCTCATCGTTACCTACATCCCTTGTTTGTCCGTTTCTATTTTCTCCATTCACCCTGCTGTTAGCATTTCCCCTTTCTCCTGCTGTTCCCTTTGTTATGTTGTGTCCTGATCTGTTATGCTTCCTAGCTCTTCCATGAGCCTTGACCACGGATAGAAAAAAAAATGTTTACATGTAGAACCAAAGCGTTCAATGTGGAACTGGAAAGGAGATTTTAATAGTTTACTTGTATATTTATTATGTACGTTAAAATGAAACGTAATCAGAAAGGGGCGGGACGCTGTGAAAACAGAAAAAGGGTGGGACATTGGGGAAACGTGCAACTTATTAACTTCAGTTGTCATGATATAATTTGCAATTGTTGATGAAGTTTAAATGAGCCAAGTCAAATGACATTTAAACCGTCACAAAATTACTCGAGTCTGACTCGAGTCGCTGACTGGCCCCAACTCTGGAAGAGAGAGAGAGAAAGAGCGAGAAAAAGAGGGAGAAAAAGAGAGAGAAAGAGAGAGAAAGAGGCATAGACCGACTTTCTTTTATTACAAAAAATACAAAACACACAAGAAGGTATTGTTACGGCTTTGGAGTCAACAGGAGAGGGGGGGCATGAGGGGGTCTCTCGGATCTGCTTCCCTGACCTCCCTGAACCTGAAGCCGACGGATCACGGATAATTCCATGACCCGACAGGTTGCTCAGCAACCGTACCGTAGGTGCCAGTTGTGGCAACCAGGTCTAACAGGGTACTTGCACCCAGCATCTCGTTACCTTATCTGGTGACCTAATTACCTCAACTGGGGGACCGTGCTATCAACATGCCACCTGTATTTACTTATTATGTGTGGCTAAGTGAACAGTAGGTGGGCGTTGGCTATCCAGCCAAGTAAATCAGTGGGGTACAACTTCCCATCTATTTATCAAATACCCGCTATGCCGAACCAATGAAGGAAAATAAACAATCGAGCAGGTTTGAAAACAGTTTACCAACGTAGCCTGGAAGGCATGTATTTACAGGTAGATTATTCACAAGCACATATTTACAATCACAATTATTTACAAGCACGTATGAAAATCAAAGACACAAAGAGAAACAATGAACCTGAGCACAGAAGATCCCCTCACACACTTTTCATTATCGAAGGACAGACAGGCGTGCCACACAATCATCCAAGAAAGTAGTGAGGAAGAGGGAGAGAAAGAAAGAAGAGCGAGGCATGGCTGTGGCCCCTTGCTTACCCCACGCAAGCAGGTGGGCTTGTGTTGATCCCAAAGGGTAGGGAAGGGAGAGGAAGGAAAGGAAGGGAATGCGGTGGTGTGTCAGTGCAATGTTAGGAGAGGTGTGTGTGTGTGTGTGTGTGTGTGTGTGTGTGTGTGTGTGTATGGAGCCATTGCACCCGAGGATCGCATACTGCTGTCTGCCCTCAGAGCTGTTTGGTCAGCGCACTCGTTCAGACAATAAAGTCGGCAGATCGTGGTCTGATCTGCTATGTTTGGTTTAGATTGGATATGTAATGACTGAATGTATTGTGCTCAGACAGACAGACAGACGGATAGATAAACATCAAATTGTGCATTTTAGTATGAAGACTTCACTCGATTTTGGTGGAATGATGGTATGCTGTGTGGCATGGGGCTGCTCTGTTCGACCAGTCACATAAATCAGCGATCTCGTTTCGGACATCAGTATCCCCAGGAACGCAATCGCAAGAGTGAACGAGATGGCACAAAGGGAGAATTCTCCAGCAAAAGTATGGCAATGTGATTGTTACCCTCGCCGAAGGAGAGGGTATTGCATTTGGGTCCGTTTGTCTGTGTGTCTGTCTGTCTTTGTTTGTTTGTCTGCACAGAACTTTCATGTTTTTCTCCGCAACTGCTTGTCGGATTGAGAAGAAATTTTCACAATCGGTGCGAGTACTTGTATAGATTGTTTTAATCATAATTATGACATCATAGGTCACGTGGTGTGGCATCCATGTTGGAAAAACGGAAAAACTTTCGACCTCTGTATCTCAGAAACCGCACCAAGGAAAAAATTGAAACTTGGCACACAGCAAGTACTCCTCAAGGGGAATAAATGTGATGTTTTGACGACGTCATAGGTACCTTTGTTATGATGTCATAATTGCAGATGTAGAATGCTACATCTGATCAGTATGAAAAATTTTGAGGGTCATCTTGGAATAAAATGGTGCAAAGAAAAAGAAAAAGAAAAACTTGATGATATCATCAGTCACGTGATTCAAAGCACTCGGAACCATGACAGGGAGAAGCAGAGAATTGGCGGAGGCACTGAAAAGGAGGTGGGTATCTGTGGCATGTGTGCAGGAGACAAAATGGAAGGGACAGAGCACAAGAGAGATTGGAGAAGGATATAAACTCTTCTACTCAGGTGGTAGAGAAGGAGGAAATGGAGTCAGTATTATCTTGAATGAGGAGCTCAAACAGCAAGTGGTGGATGTCAACAGGGAGTGAGACAGATTGATGAGAGTCAAGATCATATGGGGAAGGAGTATCCTGAATATCATCTCTGGGTATGCCCCCCAAGTTGGAT
>CM068965.1:18184684-18209497 GCA_035128595.1 Eptatretus atami
GTCGGATGAAACAACAATTAGGGCGAACCCTGATGAAGGAGACACGGGAGATTGTGGATGGTGTCGGTACCGCAATGGAGGCGGGTGAGGTCATGACAAGAAACGGCACAATTGATGAGGAGTCTGAAACGTGTAGGGCGAGACACGAAGAGACAACAGAAATAAAATGTATAGAAACGCAGGAGGTAGAGGAAATAATAATAGAGACGAACAGAGAGACAGATATTTTGAGATAACGTTCACCCTGATGTGATCTATTTATGTTTCTCTGCTGCTTTAAAGTGAAATTCCCCTGACACACTCAGGAGCACGACATGCGCTGGATATGTACAAAGTAGCACTCGTTATTATCATGAGCCGTTCTATTATTATAACAACCGGCCTAGCCTGTTTATCAGTCAGAGAACAATCGTGTGCCCACGAGAGCCCACCAACGAATTGCGAGAAGTTCACTTTGATGCTGAGATAATTTAATTATTTACTCGCGTTAAAAATGACAAAGTGCCCCGCTGGATATTTGAGGGAATGTTCACTCTTTGCAGACTGCTAGAGCATGAAAGTACTAAGTCTGGAGGAAGCAAATGACCTGACGACTGTTTCAAAGCTGAAAAGTGTGTCACGCAGGGAGGAACTTAAAACGGAAGGTGATGGTCTACCCTCAACAGATTCCTCGAAACATAGGCTCTTGTCACCCTTAGCACATGTACAGTTTAACGCATACAGCCCACTGAACAGCTCACTCTGCATTAAGCCTGTCCTGTGATCTGGTCACATGAGTATGACAGTGTCCTGAGAGACAAAATTCTCTTTGCCAATGGGGAGTTATCAAGACAACCACTGGCAAATAAGGACGGTGGTCTTGAAGCACTCAACAACTTACAGATATACGAAAAGCACAAAAAACAGCCCCAAATCACCCTCATCAGCTTTTCGAAACTCCTCAGCCTAGCCTCCTCATAACCATTGAGCTTGCCAACATCCAGCTAGAGGCTGGCTGGTAACCATCTCCCAGATGAAAACTCAACGCAGAGTGCTACAAACAAACGGTGGTCAGTAATTGAGGAACTGAGACCCGGTACCTGCAAGTTTGGATGAACCTGCAAGGACCATCAAAACGGGAACATAGTCATCTCATTGCAAAACCGCAGACATTGAGAAATAACCAAGATCCACAAGATGAGCTTGTAGACGATGACATGAACCAGCACCCTAAGGTCCATAAGTTGAGCATGCCTGCAGGGCAGTCCTTAGCAAAACACTGGAGATAAATGCTGGCAAGAACATGGTAAAGAGTGGTGCACAATGGGGGCAATATGCAAACAAGGGCAAGCAGGCATGGGAGTTCAAGCCACGGCAGGCAACAAAGCGCAGGCAGGCAAGGCTGGCAAATGCGGACCAGCGCTGTAGCACACAGAGTGGTACATACGAGCTGGCCTCTGTCTGGTCCGCGGGTTCTGGAGGAGTAAGCGATAGATAGCCAAAGGCCGATCCTAAACGGGCCGAATCTAACCTAATGTACATCCCCCCAATCGTATCGCCTTATGCTAGTCTTTGTCCATACCCACTCCTTAGTTTGAACAACAAAATTTAGACTTCCCTTCCCCCCCCCTTTTATAATTGCTCATCCCTAAACCCCAACTTAATGTCTTTGTACACGGCAACTATCCTGTCGGTTACCATCCAAAGCCTAAAGAGCTTTTGGAGGGATCTAAGGAAGAGTTGTGTCCTGCCAGATCGGACCACAAAGCCTCGAACAACCTACCCAGAGATTCAGCAATCTTCACCAAGTGATCACCAGCGGGACCTGCAGAGAAAGCGAAAAGGTGAGAGGTGATAGAAGGGGTATCAATTTAATATTTTCTAACTATCCATGTCCTTATAATTAACTTTAAACTATCTCCCGGGGCTTTTTCAACACGCGTCTCTTTAAACTATGGATGGTATTCTAGAAAACATGATTCCCGTTCTGCTGTGTTGGTGTTCCTTATAAATTGAGCAGGCCACTCAAAATTTACTCTCAGCCCTTGCACAATTTCGTGAGCTGGGAGCGTGGCTCAACTGGCAGGGACTTCACCGTCTGCGAACTCCAAAACTACGGCACCCCGGGCCGAGGCGTTCCGAGCACTACATGCTTACCCTATGAAGCGGGAGTAGTCTTCCGGCTAACTCCCGTATATGCCAGTGACATTCTGGTGCTAACGGAGTCCGTTTCAATGGGCCGCCCGTAAGCCCTACACTATCCCGGTCCCTTGGACCTTGCCTACTCTGATCCGCCTAGTACCGGTGCCCGGAGGTCGCCCTCTACTCAATAGCTCATATTCAAGCCACAGCTCCCAGCCGGTCAAGTGGACTCACTATTACCCTATCAAAAGGGTTACGTGACCTCTCTAAATACAACGCAAAAACACAAAAACGAAACCTCAGCTTTTGGGTAAATTTAACTACCAACTAACTAACATTACAACTGACCGGGTTCCTTGGTGGGATTTCACTCTCCCCATCAACAAATTAATCGCACCATGCATTCTCACATTCATCCACTCCACAATCGGGCCGCTGTCACATTACATCATATTACACTTTTTTTTCATTTTACAATTCACCCACATTAAATCACTCAAACTGGCATTCTGCAACTAATTCCCTAACTAACTCGTGCTCCCGTCATCCCTTACACTAATAGCACGTTCTTTTAACTATACGTAGCTAAACCTACGTCCCACTAAATTCCATACGTCCGTGTCTCAAATCATTTCTATCTAAAGCTAAATTCTCACTAAGTCGTCCCGGGTCCATGAGGAACTGGTTCTGCCCACTGGGGCGTTCTGTCGCTAACCCTTCCACTACTAATGCTAAACCATATGCCCCGTGCCAGGAATGTTACCATATCCTGGGCGGGGCATGTACTATGGAAGCAAGGCCTCTTTTTTCTCTTGCACCGCCAGGGCGGTCGGTCCTTGACTTATGCATCAAGTAATCGTCTTCCGTCGGACGATACGCTGGGGGCCTTATAGTCGCCCGCCAATTGCAAACAAAGCAGCATCGCTATTTTAATGGGGAATTACCCACAGGCAAAGACGTGGGCTGTTTACAAAAGAACCTCGTAAGCACGAGATCCTGGTGACGTTACTAAACGCAAACACGAATAGAGAGCGTTTCCCGTGCAGGCAGCCTGAAGCAATCATCGGGAACCCGCTCCGCACGTCCGCGAACAGAATGTGGCGCGCAGCACGTGGAGCTTCACACACGCGACGCAAGAAGCCCGCATGCGGACCCATGGGTATCAAATAATCCAACTCCTTAACCGTGCAGGGGGCGGGTTTTGTAACACTGCACGAGACATTCCTAAAAAAGCGCGGCTTCGATCGCGAAACGCGCGCGCTTGGACAGGGATATCGCAAAAAAGGCAACGGACCTGCACGCAGCAATACACGGCGGAGCCGGCGGGTCACCCATACAACTTCGTGCGGCCTCAGGCTCCTATAAAATAAGCCCTCCGTCTGGATCGGTCCGAGTAACGAAAATTCACTGGCACAAAGCACACATAAGACGCCATGTACTACACAAACCATGCACGTTTCAACACAACTGCACCACTTATATAACTTAACTTTACACAACACACACTGGGACATTTACATCGGGGATTCGTGTTAACTCAAGGGGTGGATCTCTAACCCCCCCCCCACAAACTCTGGCATGAACCGTGTAATCGCATAAACCTACACAGAAAAACGCACCTCGTAAGGCTCATAAAACGACCCATCTGTCGGCGATTATTCCCCCCCATTGCTTCGAGAGGAGCTTACATTAAATCCCTGTTTCCTAGAGGAGGTTACTCTTGATGCTTAGCCCCTGAGGTCCAAATAATTCCCAGCTCAGCCATGTCCTCACTATCTCTACTGTGCGTGCTCGTTAATTTCCCCTCTTTACTTTATTTAATTCGTGAAGACTCGTCCACAGCTCGTTTAAAGATGCTAATTCACTGGCTCTTCGATATCTCTACTGCCCGAGCTTAAGGTCTCTCCCCAATTATTCGGCGTCGCTCGTCGTCGTCCTTGCCGTCACCATTGCGGACCGACAAACCTCCACACTCCTCCATAGGCGTCGATCGTTATCCCCACAACGTGCAAGGTGCATCTCCATCTGCAATTATGCCTTTCATGCCCTCATCAGACTGCCTGCGGTTCAAAAGACCCATGCTGTGCTTTCAACCCGCTGTGTTCACATATATCTCAGTGGTTTGTTTCCATGTTTTCCATAATTGCGCTGGCTCAGCGTCATTTTGGTTTCCCATACCTGTTTTCCATCGTTGCATATCCGTATCACTGTATCGAATGCCAAAGATCTAGCGGAGCGATCACGCGAAATCGGAAATGCCGGACGACCGAAGGGACGGGGGGGGAACTTTGACGAGGGAGGGGGGGTTATAACCGCCGCCCCTCACCCAACCCGCCTTTTCCCCCCCCCCCATTATTTCATGGTCGAAATGCAAGACAGGGCAAGTTTGCCATGGGGACTGTTCCTGCACGTGTTGTCTGGACCATGGAGTATCACCTAAAAACACACCTGCTCCAGCTCATTTGGGGCCGCCATGGTGCGTATTTGAGAACATTTTTGACGCTCGTAAATTTGGAGGGAACAGGGGGTTTTGCTCGTCACCCCTGATCCGAACCCACTTCTGACACATTTGTTGTGGGCGGTTCGGTGGATAGAATGACACAAGGTGGAAGCCGTGTCGTCGTCTCCCACTGAACACCCAGAAATTTGGTCTGACTCTTGGATAAGTCCGAAGAGTTAAAACGGTCTTAGCAGGACTGTGGTCGACAAATTGACGGCGTGGGGTAAGGGTTAATTGCCTGAATTTCAAGTATACCATAAATACCAGTCGTCCAACTACCGGGGAAACCATACCTGACGGTCCGGACGGTTTCAAGGGGAGAAGAACGAGAACATGATCGGGTGTAACCGAAAGCGGGGATTACAAGATGTCAGTCCAAATGGCAACTTACGCCCGAACGGCCTTGACTATTTCTCATACCCAACACTTGGCTAAGCATAGAGGAAAGCACAGAAAAACAACTGGTACATTTAAAAAGGGTTTATTTATGCAATAATCAGGTAGGGAGACACAGAGCAGAGTTATCACGAATAAAAAAGAAATGATTTAATGTACAATGAAAGGAAAACACTTATAACAATATCCAATTACAGACGGGGCCTCAGAACACACATCCAAACGCAAAAGAACTGGACCATGGGTCTTTCGGTAGAGCCTCAGGCTGGGGTACTGCCCGCCTCGTGCGGTTCACGACCCGAACACCAGGTGGGACTCTTAACCCCGACCCTTGTCGTTATGTAACCCCAAGACTGCAGACCGTCAACAACAGACCACAGATCGCGCCATAAGAAAAAACCAGCACAATGCCACCAAGGACTGCAGACACGCTCAATCAACGACACAGACTGCGCCAGCAATCGCCACGAACACTCCTGTCTGCCGTCTACACAATGCGATACTCTTTTTCTCACTCTGTTCAGGTGAGAGGGGGTTCTTTTCCTACAGGCCCCTCGCCTCCATGTCTGGATGAGGGTTGTCGGCTGACTCGTGGTCAGCTCCCGATTTGGCTGGGGCTGTCGTGGTGCTCGCCTTCGTCATTGGTGGAGAACTTATGCCCCTTGAGGGCGGAGCCTCAGATAGACGAAAACAACAAGGAGGCTCGGCCCATACCGAGCAAAACACTGGGCAAATGGCGACTGGGTCGAGAATGAAGGATGACGGTGGGCTTGTTGTTGTTGTAGTTGTTGTAAAAAACCTAACTAAAAATAACTCGTCGCGCACACAGGAAATTCCCATAAGACATAGGGATGGATTCCTAACTATAAACCGTATTATCGAAATACAGAAACTAAAAAAATCACGGGGACCTGGCTGTTTGTGTGCAAAGGTTTCCAATCCGTAACACTATTCATTGGCTTCATTTGGCAATTTCGATCCAGAGCAAATATTCTCCCGTCCTTTGGACGCGAATTTGCAAGTCTAACTAACGAAATACTGTGGTAGCGAACTGGCTCAAGCGTTTGCACTGTTTTTTATGGTCAGAAGATAAAATAACTTGAGGGGTTCCACTCTCGTCTTTCAGTCATGATTCAGGATCTGGGGCCCTTCTCAAGCGATTGGAATGAAGTAAGGCAGTTGCCTGATGGGGATCACGTTTATATTGAGCCTCCGAGGTGAGCACCACTTGAGTGGATTCTTTTTGGCCTGCTGGTTGTAGTACTTAGCCCTGAAACGGCGTGACGCACATCAATACAAAGTTGCATACCGTCTCCATAACTGAGCCTTAAGTCTGATGAAGATTCTGTACATAACCCTGTAGGGCTGGAAACCAACCAGTTTTGATCGACATGCTCGATATAACTCGGAGCACGGGCTTCCAGTATTGCCTTGATGAGATTGGATTTACGGAGTTTCGACGTGTATGGAAGCCCAGAGTGGTAGAGACAGCAGCATTGTGCTTTTATGGTTAGGCATGTTTGGCCTTGGTCTAACAGAATAAGCTTTGTTAATTGGGTTTTGGACCTGCAAGCAGCTGCACTAGTAAGATGAAAGAGGCCTCCATGCATGTCGGTCTTTATCAAAAAAGCTTTATCTGCACTCTGGGTATCTCCGCATGCCAAACAAAGTTTTTGACTATGCCCAAAGTGTCGATTCACAGCCCTCAGACATGATGAGTAATTGGGCCCCTTTCGCCGCCACTAAAATTATGGATGTTAACACAGGTCAAAACACAAAGGAAAATGACGTTTAGCACAGGTTTCAGTTGTACAAATGAACAAGCCAAGCACAGGGATGGTTTGTGCAGTCCATTCTCAACTCAGCATATAAAATTAGTAGATTTTTCTCTAATGTATGTCTTTCAATCCACCAGCGCACTCAACAACGTTGCCCAAGGCAATGTGTAAACGCTTGAGACATCATGTCGAGAGGGCAGGCTGCTACAAAATGTAACTCACTATAGAACTATGCCAGGGCAAACTACAGCCACAATTGAGTTTTGGTGCTGGAAGCCGCAACAGGCTTCCCAGCCCTCAGAATGCTTCCCAGCCCTGGTCCAAGGCGCTTGTAACTCCGGTGCAGAAGGCGGTTGGCCTTATCAGGTCACTTGTCAGCTCCCAATGTATTACGTTGGTACGCTTTCCCAGGTTCTGCACTTGCCGCATATATCTCAGGCATTGTGTAATGTAGTCGAATGTTTTGGAATAGCAACAAGCAAACAATGATTTATCCTATTATCACCAGGTAATACCCAAGAATACGGTTCTAAATGGCTTACATAAGAGAGCAGAATGCGACAAAACTGTGACTCACTAAAACTATACACGGTGGGCATCCAACTCCAACCTCACCATCGAATTTTGGTGCTGAGAGACATGACAAGGGATATATGAACGGCCAATTAATCCCATCCCCACACTGCCCTGTCTCTCCATTACATACACTGACTCTCAGTGTTAACTTTTTACACGACGAACTATAATTCTGACATTTTCACTGGTTACAAAACAGTAATCATTGTGATGTGGAATCATCCAGACTATATCTACAACTGTATTATGTGCTAACAATGCATCCCCCTGCTTCCCACCTGATTTGGTGAAGAGCTGAATGCGGATCTGAATACGCGAATGAATTTAATTTTTTTGAAGTGATTCTTCACCATTAGAGAGACAGGGCCAAAAGATATAGTGCTGTTGAATGATATGTATCAAAAATGTATTGGGACCAAGATACGTTTTCGGTGCATCAGGAATTTAACATGGCGGAGATATGTGCTCTATCCGAGTAACTATAGTTTAAGTATTGTATTTTATATCCCGTATGTTTTAATGCGAGATGACTATGCAAGAAAAACATTAATAATAATATGCCCGATATATATATATAAATCGTGCGTATAAAAATTAAAACAAGGATGGTGCTGAAACCATCCTTAACTCAAGCCAATACTTGATGGAAGGGTTGGATTGATTTCCTATGTCGAACTTTTCTCTATGTTCTCATTTTATTCCTTGAAGATGTATATTGTATTGTTTACTTGAGGAATGAATATGTATTTGAGGGTTAGAGCCGAAACGTGAAGTACCTCATTCAGGCATTCGGTAATGGAGTCTAAAGCATTTAATGCAGGTTAAATAAAGAATATGTACAAATTTCAAATGATAGTTCTCAGAGTATATTTCTTGTATTAATTTGCATACAAAAATTGATCAGCTGTTCACGATTCGGGTCTAGAAGCAAATGGGTTCCATCGAATTCCTTCCGCAATTGGGACAATTCTGATGTTGAGAATATAGGTCGGTAAGCTTACCTGATATCGACAGGAGTGATATACCACGATAGTTTTCGCAATTAGAATTTGTCTCCTTCCTTCTGTAGATGCGTTATGATCATTTTATTTTCCAAAATTTGTGGAAACAGCTCATTGTTCATTTGTTTGAAAATAGTCGGTGTAATCGGACGAGAAAGCGAATATATCCCTAGTCAGTATATTCATTGGAATTCCTCAGAGATCTGGGTGACTGCCCGTGCACATCTGCAAACAGGGTTAAGCAATTGGTCCATCCGTAATATCTATCCTTCAGATGTCATCTTCAAGTCTCAGAAAAATACTCAAATGCCAGAATCAAGCATATATTTTTGTAAGGAACCCCTCCCCACCCCCCCACCGAAGATGACGTGGTGGGGTTCGCAACTGTTATCTTCTTTTGGCCTGAGCCATGTTTGCATTCCAACAATGTCAAGGGTTATCATGCATGACCTACGGAATTCCTTAATGCGTCAGCATTGGCATTGTCAAGTTGCTTCATTATTTTCCCTGACTTACAGCCACTGCCATTATGTCGTTGAAACAAAAACACGATTTTATCCGAAAACTTATTTCTGCGACTGTCTTTACGGCTCGATGTTTCCAAGCAACACAAAACGACCTCAGAACATAACACACGCTTCAGTAACAGAGAAGACTGTTCTGGTAACATAGTAAACTATGGTGTATGTAATATCTTTGTTTATGAAAACCGTAGTTGCTAGAAAAAAACGAAAAACAACACTATTTTCCCGCAAATTACATAAGTGGGAGCATGTGTACCCCCACTAATATGAAGAACCCTATTTTGAGGCTGAATAACGAGCCCAAAAAAGTTCGTATCTAACTGAATCTTAGAAATGCTGAAACTTGCTGTGATTGGATAGAAATAAAATAGCCCATCATCTAATCCTGAAATTTGGAAAGCTGTAACTCTTGTCCTTATCATAAATAGAGAAAATAAGACAGTGGATTGTTCATTAACGGAATATGGCAATCATGAGGGACAATTTCTGAGAGAAATTCTCTCGCCAGAGATTTTAAAAGTTAGGCAGACCGAAGTGGGTGGGATGATAGCCTGAGGTTGCCAGACTCGTCTCTAAGCAGTCCTAGCCTGGGTTTCATTATGGCCTGAGCTTGACTGTCATTACCCCCTGTTTCACAGGCAGTATGATTCAGTCAATGTGTGTGCCAGTCCTTAGGAGGAATGGGATGTTATTTATTTAAAAACCATGGGACAAAATTTCCGACTCTGACCAGACATTAGTTGGTAAGACGTTAAAGATCGCCATGGATTACCTATCGCAAAGAGTGGTGAGCTATCCCCACACGGTCCCAAACGAGCCAAATTACAAATTCTGCTACTGACCTCCTGACTTCCTGTGTCGGATTGGTGACCCGTTCTGGACTCATAGCACAAGAAACTGCATATGGCAGCACCCAACGTCTGTGTATAGAGCATATGGTTCATGAATGATTGATAAGTGAGGTGGTGTTTCTACATTATGACATTAAAAACATCGGAGTTTGTGCGTTATTGTTCGCCCAGGCACTCAGCATGCTCGGCCCTCAGATATATCATGCATCCTGAGGATTTGCGGTGGCATGGGCTAAAGTGGGGTAGTGCAGGCATGAAGTGAAATCCTCCGTCAGCCTGAAGTGGGCGTCACTCGCGGGCTAATCGAAGATAGAATGCGACGCGTATCTGGTCTGGGCATAGAATTATAACTTCAGGTACATATTCCTATCAATACTATTTTGGTAATATTTACGCTTGCTGTTGCATTACAGATTTGTCCAACTCTGATCAAATAATACAAAAAGTGGATTGCATCCACCATGTAAATGAGCAATTGCATTTATATTTCCATTTATACAGGGAAATGTATCAAATGTTCAAACATCTCCTTGTGGCTTACAACACATAGAAGGCAGATAACTTCTACAATCAATCTAATGAAATATCCAAAATTAACACCGGGAAGACACCCCTAGGGATCTGTAGTATGAAAAATATTCAAATAGATCATATCACTGACAGTACAAAATCAAATACTTCATGAAGAATACCTGTTGGTTACTGATACAGCTTTGGTTGTGATGGTATAGAGTTGGCTTAACGGTTAAGGTGGCTGGCTTAAATACTTATGAACATCACCCCCCAAAGTAAGGCCCTGTAAGCTATGAAATAACACCAGGTTGTGTTGACTGAGACATGGTCAATCTTATCTGAGGTTGGCAAAAATGAGTACAGCTTACGGAGTATAAGCCATTTGAGGATCCTGTGGTCAGAGTTGGGGAACCTGTCCCAGGAACTTTTGTCTTCGCCAATGAAACTGTCTCGGCAGCATTTGCATCTCATGGCATGAAAGGAACGTTATTATTTTTATTGATGGTGAACAGCCAACATTTTTTTTTGTAGATTTCTCAAATTGAATAGTTTGCCATCTATTCAATATTATACTTTATATGCCGTCTGTTATCGAGGTGACTCGAGTAACGAAAACCGTCAACCAAAAAATTAACATGATCCCCTTTCGGCCACGCGGCGGGGATAAAAACAAGGTTGGTGTAAACACAATACTGTACTAAATGTCATTTCTTGTTGGGAGGGTTTCGGATTGGTTTCCATTGTAGAAATTTCCTCTATGTTCTCATGTAATTCTATGAAGATGGATATGTATTTTCCTTGAGAAATATGGTATGTATTTTTCCTTGAGGAATGATATGTATTTTGAGGTTAGCTGAAAGTTGAAAGTACCCTCCACAAGGCATTTCGGTTTCATGGATCTAAAGCTTTACACCAGATACACAAAAACTACGTACAAATCTTCTTTATGTCTCTGCTTTGTTCTTGTAGGGTGTTGGCAATAAAAAATGAAGCAGCGTTCCACAATGAGGTCTAAAGCCCACGAGGATTCCCATAGGAATTCTTCTTCAATGGGATAAATATGTTGGTGAGAATACGAACGGATAGCTTAACTAATCTTGACAAGAGCGATATACCATGATTATTTTCCGCAATTTCATTGTGTCCTTTCTTCTTGTAGGTGGTTAAAATCATTGTATCTTTCAAATCTTGTGGAACAGTCTCTTGTTCCATATTATTTAAACAAACAGTCAGTGTAATTGATGAGAAAACAGATGTGCTCCACATTTATAGATTCCATGCGGAATTCCAACGGATCTGGGTAATTACCCCAAGGCGCGAATTGCAAAGTGGGGTTAAAAATGGTTCACTCGACATCTGTCTACTGACATCCATTGTCCAAGATTTGTTATTGTTTTTCTTTTATTTCAATTGAATATAATACTTGAACAATGTTGTCTTTTTGGAACTTTCCAAAAATTTAAGTGGAGTAGTACTTGAGACAAAATTTATCCATATTTACCGCCATCTCGACACAATCAAATTGTGCCGACCGAGCTCTCACACATAGGGAATATCGAGATTTAGACAAATCATGCTCAAAGAAAATACAGATCTACTCGGAAATGCAAAGCAAGATATGAAATACTCTTCACATGTCATTTTTCTCAGACTGTGTGAATAGTTTGTGCGATTAATTAACTTGTTTATTATTTAGTAATTGTCGAATTGCTTTTGATGCTCATAAAGCTTGAGCACTATATAAGCTCTGATTTCAGCTCTGATTTACTGGGAAATCGTGATATTCGTCAATTCCCTCATCATTGATGACGGTATCCGATTGAGGAGCTCGGAGATGATCTTTCCATGTTGAAGATACCATCTTGGTGTCATCCAGATACCATCAAATTTTTGCCACTGGTAAAATGGTCAAAGCGTTGGACTTAAGATCCATGGGTTAAAATCCATGTGGATTTGATCCCATTCCTGACACCATTCTTTGCATTTTTGCTAAATTTGAAATAAAGTAAACGTGGGACACTAGCACACATCAGTGTAGTCTTTTGGAGAGCCAATAGCATAGAGGACACTGCAAGGTTAAACTTCATGAGAGCTCGTCATCCTGACAAATTAGAAGCTCACGCGATTTTCCAGACAAGCCTTGTTCTCATCACGAGTCACTCAGCACATCAACATTTTAATAGTGACTTTTGTTCTACATCATCCAGACAATTGGGCGAAGGGGGGATTTCGTTTTTTGGTGAGCAACCATGACAAAAACGAACGAGTCTCTCACACTGCTTCTATCGCGACACCATTTTATAGCTGTTGGCAGCTCGACCCCAAAGAAACCCTTCTTCTTCACTAACCACAGGAGAGACAAACGGAGGATTAATTATAATCAACCGGACTTCATTTCAACAAGTCATCACATTTTAAATGGAGTGAGATATATTTTGTTCTGGTTTAAACATCGTCATCATAAACAGCACACAAAAAGGATTATCATCACAATCGGTGACCTAGAAAGTATTCTGATCTAAAAAATTGGATGATGCAATGTGAGTGATTCATTAACATATACTCATGATGTCAAATGGAAGTCCTCCTTCGTCGCCATTCCCATCGCAGCTGTTAGCTTGAAGCAAAACTCTGTTTTGGGCAATGACCCACCAAAATGGTTCGCTCAAGTTGAAGCACAGTTTCTAACCAAAGTCATTAAAGCACAGGAGACAAATTTGCATGTCATGGCTTATCTTTAGCCAGAGATAGCAGAATAGGTGCGGAGCATTCTATTGAGCCTCCCACTGAAAGACTGTAATGATCCCTCAAGGCAGAGCTCATGTGCCAAACATCCTCCTCATTGCAAAAATGCTGCATCAACTTCTTTACCACTGGCTGACAAGGTCAAGGCAGTTCAGGAGCTGGGGGATTGTAAGCCTTCACAAACTGCTATGAAAGGATGTGACAATTGGTTGGGTGGTGAATAACTATAGGATAACATACTCAGCGCAGCTTATTCTTTAACGATTGCCAATCAACTGCTCAGCGTATCTTGTTCACCACGATTCGGTAAATATCGAGCAACTCAACAGATATAGATGGCGTGATTGTCGATGACACAACCCCACCGCACTTTCTACATCGGTCTGGTTGCATCCAGAAAGCCGGTGACGTATTGCACCAGCTACATCGACATGCAATGACTTAAAACCCAAATGGAGAGCTAAGTGTCCAAGTGCAGGCTCTTACATGTCATCTTAAAGAGAGCATGGTCGTAGCTGGACCCATAGCAACATGCAGGAGACTAAATAACACACGACACTAAAATGAATTATCACCACAGGTCTATCCAAAGGTACACAAGAACGTCTCCCTCACGAACTTCTCCATGGACACTTGCTCTAACCTTTTGCACCACGAGCCTCTGTTGGTTCTCTCCGTGGAACTCAGTTCTCTTCTTCCTCCTTGGGTGGGGTATTCTTTGGGGTGCCACCCACAGGGGCAGCCCAATAAAAATAATGTACATCTTTCTTCTGGGCTCCATAGCCAACTACACCACCATGGTAGCCAAACTGACCAGAGAGATCGTAATAAGCCGAGTTGTACAAAGCACGTGTGCTCTGCGAAATGGGAAGTCTCACCTAGCCCTGCCACAAACAAGAGGTACTTATTAATGTCTACCCTGTCTATAAATTACATAGCTGCCTGTCAGGTGTAACAATAACTTGCTCTCACAGGTCCATGTTACATGGCAATCTAACCTACTCGAAACAAAACGGACCATACTACAACTTACACATTCTAGCTATTGATACCCCCCCTCACCCACCCTATCAACGTCACAATACCTTTCGAAAGAGTCCTGTAATAAAACTCGTGAAAATCTCAAGCTCGAGTTAATTAAGTGTGTTCTTGCCAAGAAAGCTAAGGAAAATCTGCCAAGACACAGCTATGGGAAAGACTGTTTCTAAGTGAACAGGGAATGAGTTTGATGGGGAGATTGATGAAATGCCGGCTGAGATGGGTGGGCATTGGTGGGGTGGAGAAAGAGAGAATAGCAAAGAGAGCAGATAGGTTGAGGGAGCAGGAAGGAGGAAAAGAGGAAGACCGTGGTTGAGATTGGAGGATTGTGTGAGGAGGGATATCCATAAAGTATGGGTTGATTGGAGAGTGAGAGAGATTGGTGAGGTCAGAGGGAGGTGGAGGAGTGTCGTGGTCAAGGCAGGGCAGAGGCATGGTGTAATTGGACTCACGCTCCTTATAAAGGGAAGAGGAGGAGAAAGAGGAAGAAGAAAATCGAAAATTGGGTTTTTAGCTTATCTGGAATGGTATTGTCATTGTGCACCATCCGTCTGTCAGTCCGTCTGTAAGTCCGTCTCCTTTGTTTGACTTCTCTGGCAAACCGCTGGCTGATCAGGCTGAAATTTGGCAGCATGTTCCTCTTGTGAACTAGTACAGGAATGCAAAGCTCGTTCTGGTCAACAGACGACTATTAAAGTAGGTCAAAATGTCTGACTTGTAAATTTCTTCAAAAATCTTCTTCTCCAGACCCACAAGTCAGAATCCTACCAATTGGGTTACAACATTTAGGCCAGGTAAGGGGTGTTGAATTGCAGAGGTCATGCTGATCACATGACCGAGTGTGTAAAAATGGCCGACTTATTCAATTTTTGCTGAATCGTGTAAATTCCTTCCAAAATCTTCTTCTCCAGACCCACCAGTCAGAACGCTCACCAAATTTGGATTACAAAATTAGGAACACGGTCACTATGTTAATTGCGGAGCCATGCTGATCACATTGACCAGAAGTGTGCCAAAGTGGTGGTCACGCAAATTCCTTCCAAAATCTTTTCTCCTCGACCTAATCAGTCAGAATGCTACCAAATCTGGTTGCCAGCATTTAGGCTCGTGTCGGGATGTTATTTATATTGTGGAACTCATGTGGATCACTTACAGGAAGTATGTCAAAATGGCTGACTTCGGCAACTTTGGGAAAAACCGCATTCATTCTTAAAAATCTTCTTCTCAGACCCCCAGTCAGAATGCTACAATTTGGGTTTACAACATAGGCCAGGGCCCAAATAAGCTACAGGACCAGTGGTCCTATTATTTAAATTTGAATTGAGTTGGGAACAACTGAAAAGTGACTGACGGCAAAAAAGTTTTTGTTTGACCTGCCCAAAGAGCAACCTCAAATTTTGCGGCCTTGCGATAATCTCATTCTTCCATCCAGGTCTTCAAGGCCTGGAAAGGAAAAAAAAAAGAAAAGCTGTTCACCACATCTACAAGTCATCCCCACCCCCCTCCCATCAAAAACCATGATCCTTTCTACACCCTTTAGACCACTCCCACCCTCCACAAAAAAGCTTTTGTATCCATATTATCCACCCACTGCATTCTCCCTTACCCCTCATCGTTACCTACATCCCTTGTTTGTCCGTTTCTATTTTCTCATTCACTGCTGTTAGCATTTCCCCTTTCTCCTGCTGTTCCTTTGTTATGTGGTGCTGATCTGGTTATGCTTCCTAGCTCTTCATGAGCTTGACCAGGATAGAAAAAAAATGTTTACATGTAGAACCAAAGCGTTCAATGGAAACTGGAAAGGAGATTTAATAGTTTACTTGTATATTTATTATGTACGTTAAAAGAACGTAATCAGAAAGGGGCGGGAGCTTGTGAAAAACAGAAAAGGGTGGGACATTGGGAAACGTCAGAACTTATTAACTTCAGTTGTCATGAAGATAATTTGCAATTGTTGATGAAGTTTAAATGAGCAAGTAAAAGCATTTAAACCGTACACAAATTACTCGAGTCTGACTCGAGTCGCTGCTGGCCCAACTCTGGAAGAGAGAGAGAGAAGAGCGAAAAAGAGAGAGAAAAAGAGGAGAAAAGAGAGAGAAAGAGGCATAGACCGACTTTCTTTTTACAAAAAATCAAAAAACACACAGAAGGTATTGTTACGGCTTTGGAGTCAACAGGAGAGGGGGGGCATGAGGGGGTCTCTCGGATCTGCTTCCCTGACTCCCTGAACCTGAGCGACGGATCACGGATAATATTCCATGACCGAACAGGTTGCTCAGCAACCGTACCGTAGTGCCAGTTGTGGCAACCAGGTCTAACAGGGTACTTGCACCCAGCATCTCGTTACCTTATCTGGTGACCTAATTACCTCAACTGGGGGACCGTGCTATCAACATGCCACCTGTATTTATTATTATGTGTGGCTAGGTGAACGTAGGTGGCGCGTTGGCTATCCAGCCAAGTAAATCAGTGGGGTACAACTTCCACCTATTTATCAAATACCCGCTATGCCGAACCAATAGAGGAAAATAAACAATCGAGCAGGTTTGAAAAAAGTTACCAACGTAGCCTGGAAGGCATGTATTACAGGTAGATTATTACAAGCACATATTTACAATCACAAATTATTTACAAGCACGTATGAAAATACAAGAACAGAAAGAGAAACAATGACTGAGCACAGAAGATCCCTCACACACTTTTCATTTCGAAGAACAGACAGGCGTGCCACACATAATCCAAGAAAGTAGTGAGGAAGAGGAGAGAAAGAAAGAAGAGCGAGGCATGGCTGTGGCCCCTTGCTTACCCCACGCAAGCAGGTGGGCTTGTGTTGATCCCAAAGGTAGGGAAGGGAGGAGAAGGAAGAGGAAGGGAATGCGGTGGTGTGTCAGTGCAATGTTAAAGGGTAGAGGTGTGTGTGTGTGTGTGTGTGTGTGTGTGTGTGTGTGTGTGTGGTGTATGGAGCCATTGCACCCGAGGATCGCATACTGCTGTCTGCCCTCAGACTGTTTGGTCAGCGCACTCCGTTCAGACATAAAGCGGCAGATCGTGGTCTGATCTGCTATGTTTGGTTAGATTGGATATGTAATGACTGAATATGTATTGTGCTCAGACAGACAGACAGACGGATAGATAAACATCAAATTGTGCATTTAGTATGAAGACTTCACTCGATTTTGGTGGAATGTGGTATGCTGTGTGGATGGGGTGCTCTGTTCGACCAGTCAATAATCAGCGATTCGTTTCGGACATAAGTATCCCAGGAACGCAATCGAAGAGTGAACAGAATGGACAAAGGGAGAATTCTCCAGCAAAAGTATGGCAATGTGGATTGTTACTCGCCGAAGGAGAGGGTATTGCATTTTGGGTCTTTGTCTGTGTGTTGTCTGTCTTTGTTTGTTTGTCTGCACAGAACTTTTATGTTTTTCTCCGCAACTGCTTGTCGGATTGAGAAGAAATTTTCACAATCGGTGCGAGTACTTGTATAGATGTTTTAATCATAATATGACATCATAGGTCACGTGGTGTGGCATCACATGTTGGAAAAAACGGAAAAACTTTCGACTCTGTACTTCAGAAACCGCACCAAGGAAAAATTGAAACTTGGCACACAGCAAGTACTCTCAAGGGGAATAAATGTGATGTTTTGACGACGTCATAGGTACCTTGTTATGATGTCATAAATTGCAGATGTAGAATGCTACATTGATCAGTATGAAATTTTGAGGGTCATCTTGGAATAAATGGTGCAAAGAAAAAGAAAAAGAAAATTGATGATATCATCGTCACGTGATTCAAAGCACTCGGAACCATGACAGGGAGAAGCAGAGAATTGGCGGAGGCATGAAAAGGAGGTGGGTATCTGTGGCATGTGTGGCAGGAGACAAAATGGAAGGGACAGAGCACAAGAGAGATTGGAGAGGATATAAACTCTTCTACTCAGGTGGTAGAGAAGGAGAAATGGATTCAGTATTATCTTGAATGAGGAGCTCAAAACAGCAGTGGTGGATGTCAACAGGGAGTGAGACAGATGATGAGAGTCAAATCAATGGGGAAGGAGTACCCTGAATATCATCTCTGGGTATGCCCCAAGTTGGATGCTCAGAACAAGACAAGGAGGTTCGAGAAACATCTGGAAGACATGATCACGAACATCCAGGGGACAAACCCATGATCCTGGAGCAGACTTAATTGTCACGTGGGAAGTTACTTCTGAAGATATGGAACCAGAAACGAGGAAGGGGAGAGGATGCGAGAAATGGCGGAGAGTTTGAAACTTTTCTTCGTTAATACTGGATTCCAGAAAAGGGAAGAATATCTGGTGACATATAAAAGTGGAGTAGGCAGGAACACGATTGACTATTTATTGGTACGTAGCAAAGACCGAAAGCAAGTGAAAGAAAGAAGGTAATACTGGGAAGTAGTAAGTCTCATACACTAAATGCTAGTGATGGACTTGTTTGAGAGGGGGAAGGCGAGAAAGAGAAACCAGGACCAGAGAGAAAGGAAGATCAGAATTTGAAAACTGAAAGATTGGTAGTGGAGTACCAGGACAGAGTCAGGGACAAGATGACCAACGCTGGCATAGAGGACCTCTGGAGACTTGAAGGGGTACTGTGGAAAAGAAGCAGCAGAGGTGTGTGGGAGAACATCTGGGAAAGGCAGACAAAAAAAGGAAACTTGGTGGTGGTCAGTCAAGTTCAGAACAGCATCAAGATGAAGAAGGCCGCCTTCAGGAGTGGCAGGGGGATAGGAAAACCAGGAAAAGAGGGACCGCTACAAGGCAGCAAAGAATGAAGTCTGGAGATCAGTGGCAGAAGCAAAGGAGCAAGCCACAAAGGAGTGGTATGAGGAAATGAACAACTAGAGGGAGAGAAAAAGGGTGTACAGAGGTAGCGAAACAACGGGAAAGAGAAAGAAGAGACATCCAACTTAATGAAGGTGATCAAAGACGGGAAGGGAACATCTTAGTTGAGGAAGAAATGGTTAGGAAGAATGGTGGAGAAGAATACTGTTACGGTGGTGGAAATTCACAGAACACCATTCAGGTTCCCAGAGATAGTTATTTTCGATAAGTGTGTGTTCCAGGTTAGTTTTCCCCACGTGTATAAAGGGCATTATTCGTGTGCAGTGCTGTGCATCTTTGAGTTACGCGTTATTCCTCTGGTCCATCTTTTATTTCAAACAACATCTCCTCACAACAAATCTACAGCCATGCCACCACCACACCAATGCCAACACTCACATCAGAGCGCTACAAACACAACGCCAGCACTCACACAAGCCACTCCACCAGACAGCAACAACTCAACAACCACGCCGCCACCACCAAAAGCCAACAACTCACAACCACGACACTCCACCAAACGCACAACAAATCAACAACACACGCCATCCCAAACAGCGCAATCAACATCGCGACACATCACGCCCGCTGAGCGACAGCGGCAAAATGCCGTGAAACGAACTCGTGGCGCGACAGGGAGAACCACACCAAGCCTCAACGGCTGATTTGCATAAATGGATCAAAAACGGCTTTGCCTTGGAAAAGCCAGCCAATCAGAGGTGAAAGGGGCGGGGCCAGCTGGGTGAAGGTTCAGAGGTGAAGGGGGAAGCGCCGATTTGGGGTGGCGAAACTCCAGCGGCTTTCTCCCTCTGGCTATAAAAAGCCGCGTTGGCAACGCGAGAGCAGATGGTGGTGAAGCTGGGGAGCGGAGGTGGTTGTTCGTCGTTCACCGGAGGAGCTTGGAGTCGTCGGATTAAGCGGCAGCATCGGAGCGTGGGGGTCCGGGCAGACAGCCCTAATACGGTCGGCGACGCTGAGGATGAACGGGGTCTAGAGAGACATACAACTCTGAAAGAGCAAGGGACCGTTCGCTCCCCTGAAGCGTCGCGGCCAGGTCTCGCAAAAAGGGGTGCGACGAAGCCGGGCCACCGAGGCCGACCAAGCGACGTACAAGCTGCTCGTCAAGGCGCCCAAGACTGGCGCGTTCGCGACGCACCAGACGGGACCGAGACGCCAAGGTGCCAAGCGAAGACCATCGAGTCGCCACCAGGGCGGCAAAGTAACCTGCCGGGCCTTCCAGAGCCTTTCGGTCATCCCGGCTCTGAGGAATATTAAGGCTTACGAGCCCGTGTCTTTTCTTTCTTGGGTTTTGTACGGAAGTCTGTGGCGCCTTGTCTCTCAGTAGAATTGTGAGTAAGTAGTGCTTGTACATTCCGAATAGAACTTGGCTGTAGGCTTTTGCTCGTGTCTTGTCCCATTCCCCATTACTGCTTACATCTGAGTTGAAAATAAATCCCCCATTGTTGAAGTCAACCTGCTCGTTGCGTCCCTTCCTGTATTGACTGTCATGGTGGCGCTCGGGATATTAACTGGCTTTTAAGGCGATAAAAGTGATCATTTGGTCTGACGGGACTGGCGATATATAACCGCTCGGCTTCGCACTTGGAACGAGCCGCTTAAGCGGCTCGGTTTCGTACAGGTCCGTCGAGGATAAGACTCCCGTATTTCTGTCCGTAGCGAATAATTAGGGTACATCGATAATTCGGCGATTCAACCCTGTAGCGCAGAGGACAGAATAATTGGCTAGTTTATGATGCGTTAAGGCATCCGTGACTGGATTTTAGCGTTGGTCCGGAAAGTCATGACTGGATTGCGCCTTCGGTGGGCGTGCGAGCGATTGGCTAGAACGGTCATCCGCACGCCAACCGGCGGGAAACCAACAATAGGTGTCCGGGAGCGGGATTCGCCTCATCCGCCTCCAAACGAAATTAACGGAACCGGATCAAGGGTTGCGAAGCGACCCTCCGGTTCCATTAAATTACGAGCGTTGAAATTTTTTATTCCCGGCACGCATCATGTCCAGCCAAGGCGAGCAGGGCAGGGAGGAATAGGTTTTAATGTAGAATCCATGGCCCGGGACGGTTCTTTTTATTATAACCTCCCACAAGTTCTCGTCAGTGGGAGCGACCTGTGCATGACTTTACTGGAACAAATTCGAGTCGCAAAAAAGCGGCGCGGCTCCATCTCGGTGCGACACGAAGCGGAGTGGGCTATTAATAGCGCAACGAACGCCACACACAGGCGGGGGTCCCAACCATCAGTTCAAACCACGTGGTCATGGCAGGCGAGGCAGGAGAACATTTGCAAGCTTCAGGCACAATTGGGGGATGCCTTGGAACAGGTGAGGCGTTATGAAAATTATATAAAGGAGGTACAAATTGAAGTAGACAAGGCTCAAACGGCACGCTGACGAGTTCTCAGAAAAATTATGTGTAGGGGGGCCACAACAATTGGCCGATTGTACGGGAACGACATCGGTGGCTGAAAGAGGACTTAGCCAACAGAGTCGACGAACTATGTGGAAAAAAGAATTTAGTAGTGTTGAACCCATAATTGGGAACATGAAGAAGAGTGAATTGAACAAAAGAATGAGGAGGAGCAATTAATATTCTTGGGATAGAAGAAACTTGGAGGAAGAATGGAAAAAAGCTAGAAAAGGAAATGTGACAACGATTTGGAATTGAAACAACTGAAGGAAGAGGTAAGATCAGGCAATAAGATAAGACAAAGCCTCGACAGAAGATAAAAAGAGGAGAGAAATCTCTGGAGCAAAGGAAGGAAAGATTGTTGGAAAAGTCAAGACAGTTCGAAGAACTACAGGGAGAAATGAGGAAAGTAGAGTGGAGTACAACATGATTGGAACAAGAAGAAAGCGAACTGAAGAAAGAATAGAGAAGACAAATTAGTATTCCCGGGATAAGAGAACTTGGCAGAAGAATGGAAAACAGCTGAAAAAGGAAAACAGGAACACAATTTGAATTGCAACAACTGAAGGAAAAGGTAAGATCAGGCAATCAGATAAGAGAAAGCTTAGAAAAGAAGATAAAAAGAGGAGAGAAATATCTAAAAAACTAAAGGAATATGGTAGAGAATGGACGACAGAGAAAGGAAGCACGCGAAAGAGTGTGGAGATGAGCAGGAAATCGGTAAGAGAATGGATGACATGAGGGAGGAAGCATGCAAAGAGGTGAGGAGACGAGCAAGAAATTAGGGGGAAAATTGATTGGTTAAAAACAAAGAGACGGAATTACAAAACGAGCTGAGGATGTTAAGAGAGGAAAGAAAGAGAACGGAGAATGAAACGTTAAGGAACCACACTGTGCAGATCGAACAGTTAGAAGCCAAAGTAAGGTTGGGGTACGCGGAGATGTTGGAAGAACAATGATGAAGCAGAAAGGAAGTCAATAAATTGAAGGAAACGACGAGATTGGAGAATGAGAACATGAGAGAGAGTGGGAGAGGAACAAAAAGAACATGGATTTGAAATTGAACAACAAGGAGGAAGCAAGATTAAAGAATGAGATGCAAGAAAGAGTATTGAAAGAAACAACAAGATTGGAGAAGGAAGAAATGAGAGACAGTGGGAGAGGAACAAAAAGGCCAAGAAACAACTAAAGGCGAAGCAATGTTGAAGTACGCGGAGATAGTGAAGAACGACGAATGAAACAGGAAAAGGATGAGCAATTGAAAGAAACGATGAGATTGGAGAGGAAAAACATGAGAGACAGTGGGAGAGGAAACAAAAGAAGGACAAGAACGACTAAAGGAGAAAGCAAGGTTGAAGGTACGCGGAGATAGTGGAAGAACGACGAATGAAAACGGAAAAGGAAATCAGCCAATTGAAAGAAACAAATGAGATTGGAGAATGAAGAACATGAGAGACGGTGGGGTAGAAACAAAAACAATATGAATTTGAAATTAACCAACTAAAGGAGAGAGAAAAGTTGGAGTCCATGGAGATGGAAAAACTCCGGGAAAATAACGAACAACTACAAAGGCTCAGAGAGAAGAAGACTCAAATGGGAAGGAAAATGGAGCCGGAAGTAGAACAGCACAATAATAAAGGAATGTGTGACATCGCCACAGGGAGGAACGTTAGTGTGTGCGGGACTTGATTGACATCACTCGTCGGATGAAAAACAATTAGGGCGAACCCTGATGAAGGAGCACGGGAGATTGTGGATGGTGTCGGTCCCAAGAGAATGGAGGCGGGTGAGGTCATGACAAGAAAGGCACAATTGATGAGGAGTCTGAAACGTGTAGGGCGAGACACGAAGAGACAACAGAAATAATGTATAGAAACGCAGGAGTAGAGGAAATAATAATGAGAACGATGGCAAGAATAACTAGAGGGGGAGCACTCGGTAGAGTGCAAAACCTCCGCGCCATATGCTAGGTCACTAAGTGAACCTGTATCCTATTCATATCAATTTGACGTAACAAATGCTCACAGAGTTATAGTTTGCAACTTTCCCCTTTTACAATACTCAATTCATGTACATAACTAGATTCTTGAGACAGAAATTGATTTTACGTGAGTATATCCATCCTGAAGTTCCAAAATCAGCGCATTTATAATTTTGGCATTTTTTTTTGTTGGAAATCACTTATAACATGTAGAAATACAAAAAAAATCGAGAATTTTGTTGAAAAAAGTTGCAAATTTTTTTTTTCTCTAACTAATTTTTTTTTTTGGGGGGGGGGGGGGGGGTTGGAAATCACTTAAAACATGTAGAAATGCAAAAAAAAATTCTAATATTTATTTTTTCAAAATGGCGCCATAGCGGCCATATTGGATTTTGGACGAAGGTCAATCTATATGGCATGATCCTTGGACCATACCTAATCCCCACCAGTATTTCGTCGAAATCCGTCGAGGAGTTTTTCGTAATACTGTTCAAAACAAACAAAACAACAAAAAAAAACAAACACAAAATTGGAGACAAAGACTCAGATGCTTGGGTGTTGAAAACAATTAATCTGGAAATGATAGAGAGAAAGATAAAAAAAAAAAAAACACAAGGTGAAGTGTGACTTTTAAGGTCACATGAGGTGAACGAGCTGCTATCACCAGAGGAGCGACCCTTGAGGAATATCTGCTACGAGAGATTCCGATGAGAATCGTCTCTAATAGAGACCATAAAGAATTGTGTTGCCTCATAACGTCCACAATGACGTTAAATGTCTCAAGCTTGACATATCTAGAAGCATCATCGAGGTGTTCAATTGAAGGTACTACCGATATGGTCCTAAAACTTGAAAATTTGACCTTCGGGTCAATATGTTTGACCTCAGGCGCTAACCATGAAGAGTCAGGCAATCGCCACCAAACTAATCAGCTGAGCGCCAACCATGAGACTATATCCCATGAATTTGGAGACGATTCGATTAAAATTACTCAAAAATAAGGGTTCGTCGACTCCCCTAATTTGCGACAGAAAATGTATTGTGACCTTTGACCTCGAACCTTCAAATTATTATGCGCTGAAGGACCTCTATAGCCTCTGATTATGCGAAGTTACAAAAATTCCAATGATAACTGTGCTCTGCAGAGTGATTTATACGTGATAATTACAGACAAAAAAAAACAAAAAAAAAACATATGAAGGTCAAGGCCAATCGCACCAAAAATCATCAGCTGAGCGCGAACCATGAACTATATTCCCAATGAGTTTGAAGACGATCCGATCAAATTACTAAAAATAATAAGGGTTTCGTCGATCCCTGATTTGCGACAGAAGTGACCTGACTTATGACCTTCGGACTTCAAATTTTGTGCGCGAAAAAGGACCTCTATAGGCCTCTGATAATGCAGAATTACAAAAATTTCCAATGATACTGTGCTCTGCAGAATTTTTTTATACGTGATTACAGCAAAAAACAAACAAAAAACAAAAAACATACAAGCGACTCATAATACTTAA